>JAVRXN010000013.1:28418472-28965855 GCA_033556935.1 Timema podura | reverse complement strand
ACACACAGTCAAGCACATTGACTCATATTGATCATGTGTTGCTCTACACAATGGACTAGGATATGGGAAAAGATTTTTGCTCATGGGAAACTCGCAATCGATTTGACGTCTGAGGAAAAAGAGGCCTAAGGGCCCACTTCACCATTCATTTTCACATTTAATATTTATAAAAAAAATATAATAAAAAATTATTTATCATTCCAGCAGTCACTTCTGCCAAATCTTCAATTAAAAACCAATTTTTATATCTAAAACCTCATAAAGACCCCAGAAAAAGATATTTTCTAATTGAATTTAAATATTACATATACCTTTATTAACCATAATCTAAAGTTTAATTAGAAAGGTTTCGTGATTACCTAACAGGTGTCGTTACTAACGCAATTTGTGTTAAAATTAGCCTTTCCCCTCTTTTCCGTTATACCCTTAATTTTATAATATTTTTCAAAGTTGATAACATTAAAGTACAAAATGTTAGATATCATGCTTTACACCCGAGCCCTTCGTAAATGTGAGACAAGGATATGACCATGTTTTCCATTGATGTGTGAATTAATGTTTTGGAGGGGTTTTTTTTCCTAACAAATACAGACACGCAAACACACACAGACAAGCACATTGACTCATATTGATCATTGTTGCTCTAACAATGGACTGAATAGTGGGGAATAGATTTTTGCTCATGGGAAACTCGCAATCGATTTGACGTCTGAGGAAAAGAGGCCTAAGGGCCCACTTCAGCATTCATTTTCACATTTAATATTTATAAAAAAAGGAATTTAAAATGGATTTTTAAAAAAAGTTCAGTCTATTTACTCTGAAAAGCCCTCTATCGAATACAGCGTGGTTCTATTTTATAGGCATCATAGTGTAACGCGTAAAGGTAAGCATGCCATCTTTCAGAGTAAATTGAGTATATAAACATCTATTTTTTATTAGATGTTCTGTTATTGAACTTAGACCTCCAATGCGCCTCATCCTCTACCTCCTCCTTCAACTCCCAAAATTTTATTTTTTTTCCTTCAAGTAATCTAGTATTTGAATCCTCCTTCTTCCTAAGCTCCTCTTTCCGTTAACCTTTACTTCTATATCGTCGTGCAGAAAACAGTTACTCCTAAGGAAGTGTCCAATAAAGTTTTCTTTGTACAAAGAATCACATCCAAAATGGTTCTCTTCTCACCCACTCTTCTTAGGACTTCTTCATTTGTCATCCTGTCTATCCACCTGATCGTCTCAAGTCTTCTCCAGCACCACATTTCAAAGCTCTCCAAGTATTTCTTTTCATCTTACTAAGAGTCCAAGTTTCTGATCCATACAGCGTGATGCTCAAAATGTGGCATTTTATCAGTTTCTTCCTTAGTTCCAAACTCAACTTGCTGGTCAGCAGTAACCTCTTCTTGTTAAAAGCTTCCTTGGCCATGGCGATCCTCAACTTAATTTATTTTTTTAGTGCAGAAGGCATTCCAGGTACTTGAACTTCTATATGTTTTCCAACTCCTGGTCTTCAATTTTGATTTTCAGTGGATCTTCATTTTTTTAAATCACCATCACTTTTGACTTCACAATGTTGAGCTCCATGCATTCTGGAAGGCTATTCTTAAAGTGATTAGACCATATTTCAAGAAGCTTAGAATATACAGCCCAATTTTCATAGGAAGGGTCTTATAAAATATTATTTTATTAGTGTTATCTCATAGGTAATGATATTATTTAAGGTATGGATGTAAGGAACGTGAGTTAAGGTCAATGTTTTTAGAGTTAATAAGATTTGAAAAAAGTCTGTCAAAATAAAGCAAATAATTCTTCAGTACCCACATAGAGTTTAACTTTCTTCACATGGTGACATCAACATTTCTTGAATATCTGTCAAGGGTGTCCTGGAATTTAATGAAAACTTTTTCTCTTAATTTAAAAAGTTTCCTGGATAATTCCGCAGCGCTCATGACAGATATTCAACAAATGTTGATATCACGATGTTAAGAAAATTAAACTATATGTTTGTACTGGAGAAATGTTTGATTTATTTTGGCCAAAAAAAAAAGGATTTTGCTATAAAAACTACTAAATCACTGACCTTCTCTCGCGTCCCCTTCCACCCCACCTTAAGAAACATCAAACTTGTGACCTAATTTAACCTAACCTATAAATACCGTGTGCACAGCATTACGACGCCACAAGGTGGTTCCGCCTCAAGAATAGGGGAAACGGAAAGGAGGGGAAGTGAGGGTTATAAGGAGTAACGAGAGGGGCAGAAGTATCGATACTACTTGCCTAGAATCGATATGTTGAGGGTAATGGAGGGGGTTAAGGCGTAGGAGGGGAAGGATGGTATACATCCAACCAACAAAGTGGAGTACTTGGTTGTTTCGCGTCCTTCCCGAAACTGTGAACGCCTTTCTTCGCCCCTAACTGAAAACAACCTACCCTAGCCCGCCTTTGTTTGGGGACGCAACTAACAACTCAGGGGTGGGCATACAATGACATTTGACAGCGGCGGAAATAGGGTGGGGGAATGAACATTAGCGATATACCGATCAAATAAATGCCACACATAGACATCAATTGGAATCGTACGGTCTTTTTCTGCCACTAAAGTGGGATGGTTGGGATTGTCAATTAAGGGTAGTAATTTAGTAATAATAATAATAATATTTAGCACCGCGTCTTACTACCCGTTCGGGTTATACGCTTAAGTACTAATTACTCTAATGGATTAGGAATTGGGAGGGTTGAATTTAGAGGAAGTGAACCCGCATTTGCGTGGAAGTAATTTAGTAGTTTTTATAGCAAAACCAATCAAATATTTATCCAGTAGAAACATAAAGATTTTTTTTTCACGCGGTGACCTCAACAATTCTGTAATATCTGTCAATGAAATTGAAACTTTATATTTTGAAAACAACACAACTAAAGACGTTTTGTATGACGTCACTAACCTCCCCATGTTTCGGCTGTTTCACCATCTTAAGTTATGAAAAGAACTCTTCCAAAATTGACACAATAATCAACAAAAGTCACAGCTACTGAACACTGTATCAACCGGCTTCGGTGCTCGCATGTTATAACGCGCTACCCTCGTGTTGGACTAAACTGCCAACGACGGGGATACCGAGGTTCAAATCTCGGTCGGGTGTACTGGGGATTTTTTTTTCCAAAATGGGTTTTCCATTCTATTTCCACGAAAATGAGGGTACACTTCCTCTAAATATAGCCTTCCTAATCCCTGAAACAGCTATCGTAATTAGTACATAAGAATATAATATATAATATAAAAAATTAGATCTATTTTCTTGCTATAAGTGCCCGATAGTGTTATTCCTATTATAAAATGGCTATTAAACCTTTACGGTTTGAGCTTATGTGATGAATTTAATATCTGAGTGATATAGTTAAGACATCTAAGAGAGGACAAGTCGAGCTGTCTTAAAACAATTTTTTTTTTACTTAACCTCTAAAATCATTTGTTCATTAACGTTGAGTGGAGATGATTTAATGTCACTTATAAACCCCCTGGACAACCTTATTCCGCCAACTGTGTGCTATGTAAGGCACGTGGACCACTGTTTACCCACACACAATATGGTCAATACGTTGAGTGACGTCAGAGATTTGATAGAGGGAGAGGGAGGATAGTGAGGACGGTGAGGATGAGGGAAGGAGGAGATGAGGGGTGTATAACAAGAGAGTTAGGCTCAGCTGAGGGGAGGGTGAACAAAGACACAACATTTTATAGAGAATTGGAGGGGGGGAACGATGAGTAGGGGTAATGGAGGGGGAAGAAAGTAGAAATAAAGTTGTTCGTTTGACAAAACTTTTATAACAAAAGATTTCCCCTCCCTTTTTTTCCACCATACCGTCTCTTTCAGCAAACATACTGGACTGTAATTTTAAAATACGTTAGAAATTCTGATATATTTGTAGAGAAAAACTTTATGATAGAATAGAACTTTCGTAAGAAGAGGTTGACTTACAAAAGTAACTAAAACTATTTTAATATTATTATGTATAAGTCAGGTAATTTGATTTTCAGCTGTCAGTTTTTGATAGTTAGTATCAAAACCCATAAAATATCACTACTTACCTATACTATGGCATTAGGAACTTGGAAGTCCATTGCCGCACTTACAATAGTACGCCACCTATCCCAATCTTGAGCTAGATATATCCATTCCACCTCATTACATCATATCCCTATCTTGAACTAGATATATCCAGTCCACCTCATTACATCCTATACCTATCTTGAGCTAGATATATTCAGTCCACCTCATTACACCCTATCCCTATCTTGAGCTAGATATATCCAGTCCACCTCATTACACCCTATTCCCATCTTGATCTAGATATATCCAGTCCACCTAATTACACCTTATATTGAGCTAGATATATCCAGTCCACCTCATTACACCCTATCCCTATCTTGATCTAGATATATCCTGTCCACCTAATTAACCTTATATTGAGCTAGATATATCCAGTCCACCTCATTACACCCTATCCCTATCTTGAGCTAGATACATCCAGTCCACCTCATTACACCCTATCCCAATCTTGAGCTAGTTCTACCCAGACCATCTCATTACACCCTATCCCTATCTTGAGCTAGATATATCCAGTCCTCCTCATTACACCCTATCCCTATCTTGAGCTAGATATATTCAGTCCACCTCATTACACCCCATCCCTATTTTGAGCTAGCTCTACCCAGTCCACCTCATTACACTCTATCCCTATCTTGAGCTAGATATTACCAGTCCACCTCATTACACCCATGCCTATTTTGAGCTAGCTCTATCCAGACCACCTCATTACACCCTATCCCTATCTTGAGCTAGTTCTATCCAGTCCAGCCCATTACACCCTATCCCTATCTTGAGCTAGATATATCCAGTCCACCTCATTACACCCTATCTATATCTTGAGCTAGTTCTATCTAGACCACCTCATTACACCCTATCCCTATCTTGAGCTAGATATATCCAGTCCACCTCATTACACCCCATCCCTATTTTGAGCTAGCTCTACCCAGACCCCTGATTACACCCTATCCCTATCTTGAGCTAGTTTCATACAGTCCACCCCATTACACCCTATCTCTCTTCAGGTCCATTATAATGTTATCCTCTCATCTGCGTCTAGGCCTTCCCAAATATCTCCTCCCATTGAGTTTGCCAATCAATGCTCTGAATAAGATTCTAGAAGCACCCATTCGCGCTGTATGTCCTGCCAACCGTTATCCACCAGATTTTATTGTCCTAACAATGTTTTGTGATGAGTATATAAGGTATGTAACTCATCATTATGTTATCTCCTCCTCTCCTCAGCAGCTTCCTCCCTTTTTAGACCAACTATTTTTCCAAACACTTTGTTTTCGAGCACTCTAAATATATTTTTCGTCGTGTGAGGTACCAGGCTTCACACCCATAACACTAAAAAAAATACAGAAAATGTTATCGATGTTGGCCACTAAGAAGTTTGTATTTTCAACAAATTCCTTCCTAGCAGAATCCTACTATAGCTATGTTCGTGAAAAGAACCCTTTACTTGTTAAGGAGCACGCCCACCGTATGCAATGTAATGAAAACACTTAATATGAGACTCACTGAATGAAAACTACATATATCCTAACATTTATGTTTGTTGGCTTAAAATGTTTTTTTATTTTCAAAATGTATTTTTGTGTTCAAACTGTTAGGCTTGCCTTTATGGACAAAAAATTAAGCGTTAACGACGTTGACTAATAGATAATTTAGAAGCTATTTTATTGAGCAGGCTACAACTTAAAATGACGTACTTAAACACTATGATAAAGTACAAATCTACAAAATAGAGAGAGGGGGGAATAAAATGGACAGTTCACTATGTAAGTCCTCTTGTGTGTGTGTGCTAAGAACACTTCCCCTCTACCACTGACGAGTAAACACACTCACTCTACTATCAGCACGTGAACAATTTTGATTTTAATTTAAAATACCTCATTTTTGTTTCCTATTATAGATAGACATATACTTCCAAGGACTTTTTTTAATCTACATCCTGGCAGGAAGACTCCTGCAGGACATTTTCGTAAATAGACCATATACACTGATTTTAGTAAATTTCATATTAATTGTAGTAAGGAGAAAATGAATTTATAATATAAGGAACGTACTTGGATGGAACAGCTAATTAGATTAATTGTTACAACTTATTTGGTCAATTAAACAATATAAATATGAAACATAACATGAAGATAATTTATTCACTGAGAAACTAATATAGCATTAAATTAATTCAAATAAAACAGGTACAGTAACATTTCTAAGAAATATCATCATTGAAATAGTTAAATAATATAGTTCTGAAATTAATTAGCATACAACAAGGAAAAAATATAAATATGTAGATTATAGGTATAGTTTATAAGTTCAATGAAGTTGTACCAATTAATGTAATTAGCTGTTCCATCCAAGTACTTTCCTTATATTATAAAAACATATACACTGAGTTGTAGAGACTTTG
The DNA here is from genome assembly GCA_033556935.1 of Timema podura. NCBI lineage: Eukaryota > Metazoa > Arthropoda > Insecta > Phasmatodea > Timematidae > Timema > Timema podura. The sequence goes on along the minus strand of JAVRXN010000013.1, from coordinate 28,959,354 downwards.
AAAAAAATATATTTACACTAAAAAATTACTTGAAGTTAAAAAAAATTATTTGACAAATTAAGATTATTTTTAGAATTGAATAAGGATTTATGTTTTTGGTTTCAATGTAATATCTTAAAAATCCATGGAAAAAAGCTTAAAATACGGTAACATGTGAAATCCTTTCTTGACAAACCACTACGTCACAGGTCCTTAAATATCTCTAAACAAAATAATTTAAAAATATAATCGGGACGTAGTATCATATTCCTCTGAACGCATCAAGAAACCGTATAAAAGCTTATTCGTAACGTTTATTTTCGAATAACACACAGACCCTAATACAGCTGTATCAACGTTACGCGCATGAGCGTTGAAGCACGTAGTATGTTTTGGTGGAGGAGGGGGTGGGGAACGGCAAGGTAAAGGGGGGGGGTGTCCTGTGCCACTTCCTTCCGGTCCCCTCTATTAAAACCATGCAGTACTACGGATAGAGCTTATTAAAGAAAAAACGATACCACCGAACATTAGAAAACATTGTTTGTGACCGGCCGCAAATATTTCCTGCCAACTGGCTATCGTGGGAAGAATCCTTTGGAGCATGTAAACAAATGTTTTTTTTTAATCCCTCAGCTTAGTGGGTTTCATTTACGCAGGTTCACACGAGATCCGTGGCTAACCAGTGTTGGGGTGGTGGGGGTAGATATGGATTCCCCTCTATACCCTCATTCAGATAGCTTCCCCCCCCCCACCACCACCCCGCCTCCACTACCCGCTGAGAATAAACACATTTTAATTTTCTTTTAATTCACTGCGTTTTATTACATATTCAGGATAAACGCATGGTAATTACTCTAATGGGGTAAGACTTATGAAAGAAGCATTTTAAAGGAAGTTTAGCTGCATTTGCGCGGAAGGAAAATGGGAAACCGTTTAGGGAAAACCACCCTCAGTAGACCCAAATGGAGTTCAAACCCAGATATCACCTCCTTCTTCGACAGACCACTCTAACACGAGAGTGACATCTTAAGCCATTCAGCCACTAAAGCTGGTAAAAAAATACGCTGATGTTCAAGGGATAAAGAAGTTAGAATCTAAAGGAAATTTACCTGAATTGGCGAAGAGGGGGGGAACTTTAAGAGGGTGCATCACATGCCAATCAACTCTGTGATACAGCCGGCTAGAAATAATAAATTTATACAAACACTATTGCACGTGGATCATTTCTGATTAAACATTAATGAAGATAAAGAGTTAATAGAAGTTCCTAATAAAGAACATTGTTCAAATATTAAATTATATTTTGATTAAAACTGCATTGAAAAGGCCTTTTTTTGATCATTTTATAGTGGCCTCACAGCTAAGCATTGTACACAACTCTTCATTCTGTCATAACAGGAACATATTGTAGTTATTAACGAGAAACTTTGTCGCTTTGTCCCCCATCGTCACCGTGGAAAAATTCGAGTAAACATTCAAATATGATTGCACTGCACACATTTCTGACATATAGTAGGCCTTTTCTTTTCCCTTTTACTCCTATACCCAAGGTGACCTTCCATCCCGTATTTGAGAGTCTCATCAATTTTTTTTTTATCAGGTCCGGAAAAAACTCGCATAAATGTTCCGTATTTTACTACGCGTCCCGTAAATGTCTCCTATTTTTGAAATTACATGATGTGAATCATTGAAACCTCGGTATTCTACATTATTTCTCTTTCTGATTTGATTAAAACTTAACATTTATACGATATTTTCGGTTATAATTTTGCATGGGAAAAACCTGAGTTTATAATTTAGCCATTAGGCGCTGGGAATCTCCGAATTATTATCTAATCACTGCTTACTGCGTTTCACTGTGTTCAGTCAGTCAGCCTTACAATCTCAATTAACTAACAAACGCTATTACAATAGTAATAAATTATTATTAATAATAATTTATTACTATATTATATTACTATATATTACTATAAATTATTATTAATAATAATTTATTACAATAGTAATAAATTATTATTAATAATAATTAATACAGTAGGCATAGCCAACCTTTGATGAGATAGTGTCCCGCATTAATATTGTGTTAGGAGAAAACGCTCACCTTACCAATACCTCACACACGCACACACACACACACACACACACACACACACACACACACACACACACACACACACACACACACACACACACACACACACACAAACGCAGATGCGATTTGGGCCTGCTATGATGAGCTTAAGGAAAAAACACCCTTCATACTACCCGTCTAGTATTTGAAGCCCCGATCTCCCTGTCAACGACAAACGAGACTAAATGAGTTTGACATCCAAACCAACTTACTAACCTTCCGGAATACTCGAATCTAAGAACACAAACTTGGGGTGGTAATGAGAATGATAGAGAGGTTCAAGTAATCCGTCACCTGGATTCAAACCAAAGTCACGTTTGGGCGAAGAAGGGTGGAATGTCAAAAAGAGGGGGGGAGGTGTACTAATAGCGTAATAATACCAATATTGGATAGTACGATTGTACAGGTGGTGAAATTATAGTTAGAAGTAGTATCCAGATCATAGAAATGTCAGAGTTGAACCCCATCAACATCGTTTTTATCAACACGATACTCAGCAAAAAAACAACAACAACATAAAGACAATACCACCCGCCCTTCGGAAGAGCTGGCGGAACGGATTGGATGGTGTATGACGTCATCCAAAGGATTCATACCCTGGCCTGAGATTGCACTCTACATATTGATGTCATTGCTGACGTCATTTCCTTTGCAGGTAGACCTCGACCCAATATCTTCATCCTCAACAGTCTCATGGATGCCCGCCCGCGCTGGGGCTCTCGCCGATCTGGGGACAATTAGATCCAGAGTGCGGTGTGACACCCAGCGAGGCAGGGTACCGCGGGCGTAATATACGCGGGGCGGACCACCTAGTAGGTTAGATATAGGAAAGAATGACAAATAGGACTTTAAGATTTAGGTGCTTATTCTAAACTTATTATTGTATTTAAAAAAAGAAATAATATAGCTAAAAGATGTAATATTAATTCAAGATGTAATCTAGGTCCCAAGCTACATGCTAGGAATCGGGATAAATAGTGTAAATAAATAAATATAATAAAAATAAAGTCTCATGTGTGATAGTATTAATAATAACAATAATGATATTAAATGATTTAATATTAATAAATAACCAGTAAACCCTTGCGAAACTTTCACAAATTCAACATTTCCCTTCCCCCCTCCCAAAAAAACACTATGGTTTAGTCTTTTGTTGGGTTGTTGGAATTAAATACTTAGCGAAGTGTATACACAAAATAGCAAAGAGAGTTTATTTTCAGTAATTGATACACAAATTATTGTTAGATTTTTCTTTAAACTTAAATTTTAAACAAACAATGTGTTTTAACGTAAGCTGAGAGTAGTCTAGGGCGGCGTACCAGCACAATCTGACCTACTTTTCTCTGATAGGTCGCTATAAATAGATCTGGCCTCTGATTGGCCGCTATAATTAGACCACCCCCCTCCCTCCCCCCTCCACCCCCACCCCTCCGCTCTGATTACAAAATCTCCACCAGTTGATTACGAAATTTCCTCCCCTACAACCCCTCCCCTACAACCCCCTCCCCCCCCATCCCCCTACAACCCCACCACACCTTGAACATGTTGGTACTTGTGCGGGTCCTTTTTTTTCTTAATTATTGTTGCGTGCTAATTAATTATTCATGTCTGCTAATTGATTATTGATGTGTGCTAATTAATTATTCATGTATGGGTAGGGGGAAGGACATTGGAGTATATTTTATTTGGATGGTGAGCATACGTCTCTGCACGAACCTCTCGCTACGACTGTCCTGCGTAGAATGGAGGGGGGTCGGCCGCTTACCCGGTAGTGCCCACTGCGCATAATGGTTGCGCACTTTCCCCCCTCTCCCCCTCCACTCCTCACGCCTCCATCACCTGGTGACGTCATCGAGACCCGTCGCTGGATCGACAAAACGTGTTGAGACAAGAATTGAGGTCATTGACCCGGGCAATGGGTTTTCCTGGTGTTGCAACACGACTTTGAATTAGGCCCCCCACCCCCCCTATTTGGTAATGGGTTTTCCCTGATGACTGGCGCCTGTTTGGCGGGTTGACAAGACAAGTCGAGACAAGAATAGATTGGGACCTCAAAACCTCGAGGTAATTGACCCTGTTCATGTTTGCTAGCCCCAAAAAGTCGAGACACATATCTACGTGTAAGGAACAGATAGGTTTTTTTTGGTTGAATAAAACACGATATTACAAAACATACATTTATTATACATTAAAGGTTTTACATACATATTATACACTTTTACAAGAATGACGCATATAATCGTTCATACGTTTTTCTACAGTGTCTTTTAGATGCGTTAGTAAAATTGTTTTTAGTTCACAATCCAGCATGTAATAGTCCAAACCGACGACTTGGCGTGTATAGTAGGTAGCACTGATAAGATCCAGGTTTCTGATGTGCGTTTCCACCGTAGGCTGTTCGAGATCGATGACATCCACTGATTCTGTAAGCGTGTCGCATACATCTACGACGAGCGTGTCGATCAAATCGTTGCAATAGCGTGCGACGGGTGTCGACCACATATCCCTGCGGTCGACGGCGACGTCGATGAGGTCCCACACATCACAAAGACGTGCCCAGCTAGGTGCTAGATAGGCGACCCGTTTGAGTCCTGCGTCTTGTTTCTCGCTGATGACGACCATACGGTCACCGCACATGCGTCGCAAAGAGATTTCATGATTAGTCAGACTAATCTTCTGAGGAGGTTGCGTGTTGCTGAAAAACTTTGATATGACAGACTTGTAGCTGCCCAGTTCTTGCCACTCTGTACGGTTAAACACCGCACAATTCCCTCCACATTTTTCTAGCTGGACATAGGGCGTAAAGTTGTTCTTGACGCTCATGCCGACGATGACTCGCTTGGCGTCGACTTCGTCCAGCGGAAACAGAGTGTTGAAAATACTGGTGATGGCGAGCGGCTTCACCGGCTTTGCTTTGCGGGCGCAAACGTCTTGACCTTCCATCGCTTCGACGACTGTCACGGTTATGGACGGCACGCCGCCGTGACGCCCCTTTTATAGGCGCACGCTGATTGTACGCAGCCTCTTAAGGGGCGGCAGGACCCTAGCTTCTTGAAAAATGTGTTGTAATATCTCACCACCTTAGCGTCGTTGCCTGTATGATTGGTGGGTGAGAATAGGGCTAGGAAAGTTTTCATCGGAATGTTCTGGGCGCGATAGAGAAGGTACATGAGACAGTAATGGCCGCAAACGTCCGAGGCTATGCTTTGAAGTTGTAGCGTGCTATGAGACGTGCGGGAAGTGTTTTTTCGTATAAATGCCAGATGCGACTTTATACGCGGCGGAAATCCATAACTGTCAAAATATTCTCCCACGCCGTTCTTGTCGATAAAGATGGCGACCCAATGCGTCCCAGGCTTGGTATGTGGATCCGTGTTGATGACGAGAGCGGCAGGTCGCGCTATTCTTGCGGGTAGTTGATCAGCAGGGAAAACACCCGACCGTACAGAACGGAACCACGGGCTTGTTTTCAGCGCACGTCTTATGGTGTGCGTGTCCATCTTCAATCATCCAGTCTCGAAGTCCCCAAACGATGGAGGCCGAACAGAAACTCCAAACAGAACTATGTGCCATGCACATGGTGCGACCCAATTTAAGTGTTTTCAAAGACGAACAACCTCTGTCGTACAGATCTACGACGGGCGTAGGCGTGTATTTGACTAGAAACTTTTTCTTTTCTGCTCCCTTGACGTAGACGGTTTCTGCACGCGCTGTGGCGCGGGAGATGAGGGATTCGAGCAGGCTGTAATCCACATCACCGCTATCCCAGGGAATACCGTGCAGTTTTTTGACGATATAGTCGGCTTTCTTTTTGGCAGCCGGTGAAAGTTCCTCTATAGCGAAGGGGGGCTTTAACACCCAATGTTGAAGTAATGTTCCGCATACAGATAAAACACTCAATTCCTTGACGATAAACTGCTTGCTGTCGTCGATGAAGCTCTGGAAATCCACAATGACGTCCATGATTTAAATGACGTGTGTAAGGGGCGGGAAGCCGTTTATATTAACTCCCATAATCGGTCACGACGTTTCTGTCCTTGTCGATGGTGATGATGTTGGCAAACTCCCCGTACACGATACAGTTGACGGTTTCGGTGAGAGCTCTGGTGAAGCTCACTTCGATGCTCAGAGAGCCGTGCCTCGTCAAATTCCAATGTGATGTCATGTGGGCTGACAGATTAGGTGTGAGATCGAAAGCCATTAGATGATATCCCTTAGGGAAGGCTTCTCGTGTGATGTCGCTACCCTCGTTCATGAAATGGATACCCGTTCCAGAAAACAGTGTGTGGTAGGACATGACATAGTTGCCGTTTGAAAAATCGGGCTGTAACGGTTTCGACGGCACTTGTTCTCCGTCCACGTACAGCGAGAAATGGTTCATGCCGTAGGTTTGGAAGTTGAACGGGTTCTTGGTGGCGTCTCCGTTGAACGCTGCGTTTGATACAAAGCCCACGATGCATCGTTTGGGTAGTTGTCCGGTGAATACGTTGTCCAGTGATTTCCCTTGTACACCCGTAGGAATAGTGAGTGTTTTTACTTCCACGCGGGTGATGGGATACTTTGCGGGACTGACGTTTAATGCCTTGGCATGTGCCAACAGTATAGAAGGTGCTACTTTGACACGTCGCACTAGAAGGCCTGCTTCAGCGATGTGAACCTTATAGTGTGGGAGTTCAGGGACGGCCATAAGACTGAACCCGTCTCTGGAACGGACCAACTTGACTCTGAGTTCGGTGCCGTTCAAAAGGTATTTCTCTTGGTTAAATACATCACCGTGTAGATACCCCAAAAGATCCACCGTCTTACTTTTGGCTGTTAGACTGCGACGGGCCTCAAATCCTTTGTTGCCTGCGTTAGTCTCCTCAAAGGTTCCGGGGCTGTCTGCGAACCAGAGACCGCAAGTCAAATGTGTTCTTTTAGCTTCACCGTTGTAATTGAGCAGCGTTTCAATGTACGATCTATAAGCATACGTGTTGCTGGGCGGTGAGACTAGTTTTTGGTTTAAAAACACATCCACCTGTGTGAATAGCGAATGCAACCAGTTGTTGACGGGAGCGATTTGATCCACCTCTGTGAAAGAGCCACCGTCGGGTTTCACGATGGCCGCCCTGAGATAGAGCATAGTCTGCGAAAGATCGATATAGAACTCGCCTTGACCGGTAACGGTAAATTCTATGGGTGAATCATCGGTGAGTGAAGAGACAGGTTTGTACTGGATCCATTGTCCGCTTTCGAGACTGGTTTGCGTGGGTGGGACTGAAAATAGATCAAGTTCACTGCTGGCACACTCGCAGGACTGGGGGTGTAGAAACGACATTTCAACTGAAAATATCTACAGCTTCTTTCTTGACCTTTTTACGTCGGGTAACGGCTGAAGACTGACGCCGGTGCTTCTTACGACGCCCTTTATAGCCTGAGCCGGTCATCAGTGTGCCGATCTTCTGCTCCGCCTTGCGTTTCAGGTTTGTTCCAGCCTCGCCGACACGCTGCCGTAGAGCCTCTTTGAAAGGACGACGCTGATTGGCGACGTCGGAGAGCACGTCGATACCCGTATGAAGGGCTTGTTTTCCTATGGCTTTAGCGCCGCTTCTCAGCAAAGGTATGACGCTCTTGAATAGGCCGCTGAAAAAACTTCCTATTCCATGTCCACGTTGATAGGGAACACCGTGGTAGATCGAAGATATTCCCGTTCCAGCCTGGTTGACGTAGTATCTTTGGTAAGGACAGTTCATGTTGAGCGGCGTCGAAAATGAAGTTTCACGCACACTTTTCCAAACTCGAATGGTACAGGTTCACCAGTGTCGGTCCTTATATTGATTTCCAGGCTTTCAATTTCTCTTCTAAGTACTGGCACGTAGTGCATCGGATCGTAGCTAACTGTCTTATGTATGCCGTAGAGATAGTTTGCGTTGTTGATACCGACGATACGTAAAAGCGGTGCCACAATGTCACCCACGGGTTGAGGATCGATGATATCCGTGTAGACGTACATTTGCGAGGGCAAGCCTAGTAGAATGTTGGCGGCGTACGGTGACTTTGGGACTTTGATCAGATTAGTATTAGGATCGAAACCGAGCTGTAGACTTAGTTGATTAGATAGCTCCAGCAGCTGTATATTTGGTGAAGAAGAAACAACGTCCACTTTTTTGTTGGTGCTTGTGTACTTGAATACAACTCCAGAATCCCGTTTAAACGCCTCTATTTCGTTTAGGGCTTTGACCATTTCTTGGATAGTGCTATAGTTTCCAGGCGGGATGTGATCCTTGAATATTTGTTCCACACCGTTAGCGTCAACCCAGTTGTACCATACAATGTTTCTGCCCTCGGGTACGGTGGTGAAAGAACACGGATATTGGAATTCGGCGAGAGCTACTTCCCACTGGCCGTCGAGTGTAAGACGGTAGGGTAGTTGCGTGGTGAAATTCGTGAGGGTATTTTTCGGGAAATATCCCATAGAGCTATCGCTCGGCAAGGTGAGGTAAAACTGGTCCTTCATGGTAGGGCGCTGACGTAACTGGCAGGAATCCAAGAATTAAACTTGGTGGGGTAACCTTTCCACTGCACGTACACTTTCTTTCTGGCGCCTTTACCCTTGACACGTAGTATTTTATCAACTTTAAAAGTTTCGGGAAGACGTACGCGTTGCAATTCGGGTTCGTAAAACGTTCCCTCCACCTCCTCGCCGTCAAGATCGGTCACTCTGTAGACGACTGGTTGCCTCAACACGACGCTGCTGACTTTGAAAATTTCTTCGCTCCAATTGCTTTCGTAGCCCTTTTCAAACAGCATTTTGGATTTGCTAATACGCACCGTGTCACCGACTTTGAGTTTTGGTTACTATTCGAGCTTGGGCCCCGTTTGCCGTACAGATTATCTCTGACTTGAAGCACGTTGGTTTCTGAAACGTCGGCAGGCGCCATCTTGATACTGGAATGTTTTGCGCCATTGTAAGCGTCGACTAGATCTTGGAGGACGTCCACGTAGCGATACGTGTTATTTTTGGTAAAGTAGCGCCACATGCGTCCTTTCAGAGTTCTATTGAATCGTTCCACGATGCTTGCCTTCACGTCTGGATTATGAGTGGTGTAGTAATGCACGCCTTCTTGCTTGAGAAATTTCCGGACTAGACGTGCCGTGAACTCTGTCCCCTTGTCCGTCTGTAAACTTAGAGGTTTACGCCCGCTTTGCTTGAAAATGTCCGAAAGGCGTCTCTCACGACGCTCCCCGTCTTGGATGGAAGCGTCCTCGCCCAGGCCATCTTGCTAAACACGTCGATGACGGTGAGCAAGTACACCGCACCGTCGTTGTATTTTCCGAGACTTCGCATATCGTTGAGATCAGCTTGCCAGAGATCGTCAATATTTGACACCACGTACTTGTTGCGTGGAAACTTTTTTATCACCGGCTTGTGGAGGGTATAAGCGTCCTGCGCACGAAGCCATTTTCGTACTTTGTCGGGATCTTTCTTGGACGCCTTTATGAGCGACGCCGCCCCTGCAAACCCAGCAGGATGAGAAGGGTCGTAGTAGATGTCGGCTAAACGGGGCATTAAGCTCGGAACGGCAGCCACCTGTTTTCGTCCACCCTTTTCAGTTTCTTCTTCTTAGGGCGTTGCGACGGTGTAAGTGGTTGAGGTACGGGCGTCGGATCTCTAATGGGCGCCAAACGTTTCGGATTTACAATAAATTCTTTCGGGATGTTTATTTTTTGAAGTGCGTGAGAAACTCTCGCCACCCCGTCGGCTCGCTGTGTCTTCTTGCTCTGACCAGATCGTTGACTAAATCCACAATGTTAGATCCACGGAGAGGTGTATCGTGAATACTCACTTCCCCGTCTTCGTCCCAAGAGATACCGCCCCTGGAATTAATATGTTCTAGTAAAAGCTCGGCTTTTTTACGTGCCTGTACTGGTACAGTATTGAGTACAGCCGCGATGGGAAGTACGGGGGCGGTCGCGGTGATATTTTCAGGCGGTGGAGGTTGTTGTTGACTAAAGTGTAGATAGCGCTGCAGCACTTGTTGGTATAAAGTCCATTTAGACTTGTCATCAAGTTTTGAAGCGAGGATTTTTTCCATTTCCTTGTCCAGCTCGGAGACCACTAGATTTGTGGCCGAAGCCGCTTGTTGGTGGTGTTGTTCGTAACGGTGTAATGTTTCCGGGGACACCAATATCATTTTTTTCGTGTGTTCCATTATCTACTTGTTGAATAAGGAACCGAGGACACCGCTGATTAAGGGGGCTAAAAGTAAGGGCAGGAACGCTCCTCCTTTCTGAACGAGCAGACGTCTCTTCTTCTTCCAGCACTCTCCTCGTTTGACCAGCTTGCGCAACACCTGCTTGTGAGCACGTAACTTTGTCTTCTGCGCATTTTTCAACGGCACCCTCCCTTTTAAAGTGTTGTAGGCACACTCGCAAACAGAGTCAATCAGTTTCTTGTCGGCCGTTTTCAACAAGGCTACACGTTGCTGTGGGTTCATGCGATGCATCGCACGCAGCAGCGGGGCTTGCTTCAGCACTTTGGGACTCATGGTTATGAAATGATATGTAATTGGGACGTGTCGGTGTTTTTATAGCTTTTGCGTGGTAGGTACACGCAGCACCCGACATTTGTGCGGGTTCTATATCTAAACCATTCGGGTGTACCTTGTTTAAAATCTAACAATAGATACCCGTGAGGAGTACTTGTAGCGTCAGCGTAAGCCTCCTGTAAAATACGGGGGTTTTCAGGACACACTTGACGTGCAAAGTGTTGAATCTGAGCTTTATCCCTGGGATTTTTAAAAAGCACAATATAATGCGCGTTTAAGGAAATGTCTCTTTGTCCCTTGCCCTGGTGGAATATATTTTGCGTAAGGTACATGACGCTAATATTTTGATGGTGGCATCCTTTGGTGAAAAGATCGACGACCACTCGTTGGCTTCACGCATCAGATCGTCCAGGATAATCAGTGTGGAGGAGAGTCATCACAGGTGTCATCCATTTCCGGTAAACCCTTACAGAATATGACAGACCCGTCTTGTTCGAATCCCGGTTGCCATAAAGCATAATACCAGGTGATTTTATCAAATTTAACGTCACACATTGTGTCCAGGTGACGGATAAAGTCGGCTACAAAATGGGACTTTCCACAGCCTGAAGGGCCGCTGATGATGGCCGAAAATGGATGTTTCAACTTGTCCATAATGTTTAAGACTGAGCTTATAAGCTAAATGAACTTGTATTTATAGGATAGAAGTGGTGGGGGTGTAGACGTTAAAACACAAACATAACAGTTTTTATAATATTTAATTACACAAATCAATGTTTTTTACAAATTTTATTTCACATAATTATTTACACAGATCAAAGTTTTTACAAATATATCTCACATCATGAAAAATATTTATTTACACAAATCAAAGTTTTTACAAATATATCTCACACCGTGAAAAGTATACTTTGAATATTTACACAAATCAAAGTTTTTACAAATATATCTCATACTACAAAAAGTATACTTGAAATATTTAATTACAAATATATCTCATACCATGAAACGTATACTTGGGATATTTATTTACACAAATCAAAGTGTTTTTTACAAGTATATCTCATACGATAAAAAAGTATACGTGGAATATTTATTTACAAAAAATTATATATATATATTATGGAAACAATAATCAATTTCTTGAGCTCGTAGCGGGAATAGTGGCCTCGGTACTAATTTTATAAAGTCTGGTTTAAAAAGTATTTTAACATATGGTTTCAAATTTGATTAGAATTTAAAATATATATACAAACAAATTTGACTAGAATTAAAATATATACAAACAACTAATTTTATTTGACTAGATATAACCAGGTATGTGGAGATTTATACTGGCGGATAAAAAAAATATAAAAAAAGTATCCCGGCTGCATAAAATAAATAAAAAAAAATATGCTTGTTTTCATGCAGAAAAAAAATATGAAAAAAAAATTTTCAAATCTTTGAAAAATGGTATGTCAGTGGAACTGTCTAGAGTGAAAGACTAAAAAAGATGATTATTCAGCCCGTCTAAATGATCACCTTTTAGTTGTGGCGAACGCGTTTACAAGGACTCTGATACCCAAACGGCAACGTATTATAATCATCGGTTATCCGCCGTTTGGTGTACACAGGCCGGTAGACTTTATTCTGCGAAACGGTACATACAGTCGCAAGACCTTTTCTTACAATTTTGTGCGGTATCTGTATGTATCTTTCCGCGGCCTGTTCGGTGACCATCGCTTTCAAAACGTCAAAATTAACGTCGTTCCGGTTGCCATAGTTTATGGTGATACCGCGAACCTTGCATACCGTTTTTGTTTTGGCAGGGTCGCCACCAACGCAAACTCGGTACGCGTAATTCTTGGGACCGCCAGATACAAAGGCGCTAATGTAGCTTCCCGGACCGTAATCTTGAAGTTCGTCAGTGAGGTCACCTAAAAAGTCTCCGGTCGGTGGACTCCAATCGCCGGGGCGTTCCGTGAATAGAACGCTATCTGTATCATGATACAAAACGCGGTCCCCCAATTTTTCAAGGATGCTGTATAAGTGCAACCTAGCCATAGCAGTCGTGTAGCACGCCACCGCCACACTCGTGTTAGGGTTAGGGCGCAACGCGTCACGCGCATCCTTGTAATTGAGGAACATAACCTCATCATTTACATCAATGACGCTGTCCACGGTGATGTACGGATCCGTTAGGTACTTGTGAATGCCCTGATAGTCGTTGACAACGGCTACGTGTGGTAAATCGGGTCTTTGCCCAAATTTTCCCCATAGCGAATTTAAAAACAGTTTAGCCAGAGTGCGGAGACCAGGGTTTTTACAAACAGAGCCGAAATCGAGTTTTACCCCCTCCCTTTCCTCATAATTTTGAATGTAAGCTAACTTCTCATCTTGTGAGGTACACCACTCTGGCCATCCGCTGGCTTCTTGTTTGATTTTCAAAAAAGTATCAATGTAGCCGTGAAACAATCCGCCAGAACGTGTCTGACGGTCGTAAACAGATACATTGTACTCCCACACTTCGTGTACGGCTTCAACGGTGTAGCCTTTCTCAACGGCTTTCCGGATCTCGTCAATCACCCAGACACCTGTCAACCAGCGATCTTTTTTGTCGTTGTGCTGACACGCGCCTTGGTTTTTCTCCTCCCCGCATTTCCTGCACAAGATGAACATTAACTTGTCGTGCATCCGTGTAGGTAATACGGGCATGAATAAATCCCGCGGAGGCGTCACTGTAACTTTGGCTATGCCTTCTACTTTATCTATAGCGGGACAATTTGGTTCCAAGTGAATTTTGGGGTGGCCGATGGGGTATTTTTTGTACTTGCAAACGTACGGATACAACGAACACACATCCAAGTACTTGATCTTCTCTCCACAAGAAAGGTCTGCTTCGTGGAAGAGTTTGATACAATTTGTACGCCCGCCAAAGAATGCGTCCCTGGGACTGAGGGGCTCCTTGCTGTACACCTCGTGCCGGAGTACAAATTGTTTCAAGTCCTTGTCTGTGCGTTTCATCGCATTAAACGTACACTCCCACATCTCTACGACCGTGTAGCCGGCATTCTTAAACTTTTCAACACAAGCCATGGTCGCTTCATAGCGCGTCTCCATGGTCTCGTGGGGACTGTTTTTGATAGGGGTGGTCCTGCCCGGATAACAGAGAGGGCACCCGTGCCAATAACAGCCCCAAAACTGAAAGACGGTGGTGGTATCTCCAGCTTTAACAACGCCGTCTACACGTTGCCCTAACACATATTCCTCACGGCCGTTACCCGCATGAAGAATAGACACACCGCGTTGATGGGCCTCCCAGCAGAGCCATTGTACAGCTATGTGCGACTGTTGGTCTGCGCACCGGTAGCCACCGTTAGGGATAATACCTATAGTATTCTCCTTAAGATGACTACGGCGGTAAACCAACATGGCCGCTCCAGCGATAGTACACGCCTCTCTGAAAGGATCCACCTTTGCTTTTTCAATCAGCATATCTCTAAACTTTAGGCAGGCCTTCCGTAGGATCTCTACGTCTTTCACGCAATACAGTTCCAACTCGCGGTTAAAATCAAAGACATAATTTTCTTTGACCAACGCGTCATACCACTTCTCAAAGTGCTCCTTTCCCTCAACTGACATTTCCCCGACGCCGTAATCCTCCTTTGGCGGCAAGGGACCCCTATACCCCGCGTTTTCTTTTTTATTGAAAAAATGGGGGAAATGTCCCTTGGCCAAAGACTCGTCCAGGCCGAATGTCTTGGGCATCTTGGACAACGACATGGGGAGAAAGTTCAGCGAGTCAATAAAGTGGAGCGGGCCGTAACGCATGGACATGATTTTCCCACCGTTCATTATAAGGTCTGGAGTCCATTTTTTTACCTCCATCATATATTTTAAAATAAAATTCCCATCATACCCTTTTGAATTTTGAGCAAGGAGGGTGATATCCTTAAATTTTGAAGCTTTAATTTGTTCTATAAATCCGAAAAATTGGGCCATTGTGGTATCACCCCCGAATATGCGAGTCCTATCGCCCCCGCAATCGGTGCAATGATTGTCATTTGCATCTATATGAATAAAGGCCTTGCAACATGTCTGCACGACACATAGGTTAGGTTCGTGCAAGTACGTGTTTACCGCACCTTTAAGAAGAGTTTCTTGTCTGCATTCAAAATCATAGAATACAAACATGAAACTGCTCTTTTCCAGTGACGGCTTGGACGGGGCTTGCTTCATATAACAGAAATGCCCAAAAGGACGATATGAATCACATACTCTACAAAAAGTCTCATAACACCTATGTGAATAATTTGACTTTTCCAAACTGAAACTTTGCCCGCATACCTCACAAACCTTTTTGACATCACAGATCGACATGTGACCTCTGCAAAAACCGGGACGTTTATGGTTATCAAAACATGTCTGGTTTGTGAACCAACGACCGCAATCTTTACAGACCACAGATTGACCTCCACTACAAACCACTTTAGTGTAGCACTTTTACACGAGGACTCGCACTTGTGCTCGTTCTTTGTGTTGAACGGCACACGACACTCGCGGCAAAAGTACCCGCACTTAAATGCGGCTGTCAAGGATGTTATGACGTCAAAATGGTTTTGCTTATCGTCGTGAAAATACAAATCAAGGTTGCCCTTAAAGGAATGGTCGGCGGGAGTAGGCCCTTCATATAGGACTTGTCTCCCGCGACGTTCCCTGAACACCGTGATTTTGTATCCGGAGAGGTATGTTTGAAATTGTTTCAGCTCAGTCAATCCACCACCTTTCAAAAGATCCACACGGGCATCGCGACATAGTTCCTCTGCTTCATATTTTTGAATAAGACGACCCCCTTTGATCTGTTTAAAGGTGTTCACGTCCATGCATTCTGGTTCTCTTTTATTATCACATACAGCCTTGGCAACAACTAATGCACGGGTAAGACAAAGTGTGTCACCATTTTGAATAGTAATTATTCCTTGGTTTTTACGGCTATATGTGCTAGCGGGAGAGAGTTTATCACAATAACGTGCACTCCCGCGAGGCTCCTTAAAATGGCAGAGTTTAACGTACAATGGTGCTGTACTCAAAAACAAACTATTACTCTGCAATACGCGACTTACGTTATCAAGCACGGCTCGAGCGTCTAACTGATCTGCTCGTCTAAAAGAGACGTACACAGGGTTCAACGTCGAGTCCGTGCTGTTTAAAAGTAAGCCAACATAATCTTCGTTACTGACGCCATGGTCCTGCAACCGGTTGAGCAAATTAGTAATTTGTTCTTCAAGCCAGCTTAATGCGTCACGATCGCTTGCTGGAGCACCAAGATGTACGGTAACTTCTCTACCGGTATAAAAGAAACGCCTCAATTGCTTAATTCTCTCTTCGACGATACGAAGAGGGAGGCCTTGGTTCAAAGCTCCACCTACCTGGTTTACCGGGCCACTAATTCCCGTCTGGGGTGCCGAAGATGGCCCTGCTAGCACCGCCAAGGGTTGCGGGGAACCCGTCTGCCTCGCCGCAGCTGGGGGTCGAACACCTTCTCCAGGGCTCGGAGGCGGTGCTCCCGCGGCTGGGTGAAGGGGTGTCATGGCCGGTGGCTGCGAGAGGACGGCACTGCCTTTTTCGTTCTCAAGT
This sequence comes from Timema podura, assembly GCA_033556935.1. NCBI lineage: Eukaryota > Metazoa > Arthropoda > Insecta > Phasmatodea > Timematidae > Timema > Timema podura. The sequence goes on along the minus strand of JAVRXN010000013.1, from coordinate 28,943,097 downwards.
TGAACTATAACACACAAAGTAAGCACTTTAACAATAATTGTTCTAAACATACGCGTCTTTAAAACGATGCCACAATTTCAGACTGCTTTTGGTATTTATAACACAGCAACATTCTTAAAGTGTGTGTGTGTGTGTGTGTGTAATAAATACACTTCCAACATGTACAAAATACATCACCCCTCAGACATGTGAAAAGTTGAACACACATTTTCAGCTATGCTAGAAAATCGAACCCTGGACCTCCCTAGCTCATCAGGGTTTTAATACACGGCTATAGCAACGCTATAATTTCCCTGGTTAACTATTATGGCTGTATATATATTTTGATATCTGTATACAAGCACTACATGTACAAAATACATTTTAGTTTCACTATGCCTGTGGGGGAATCGAACCCCGGTAATATAGGGAAATACATGTATTCACACAAGACAAGTTTACGTTTGGTGGAAATAATTTTGTTTTGATTTATAACCGTTACTTTATTGTCTAAAGTGTGCCGCTGTATGATAATTTAACAACCAGACGTGTAGGTAAATGAACCCTGGACCAGTATCGCGCCCCCCTAAGTTGCTGGTTGAATATTTGATCTAGCAACTTGTAAACATGAATTTAATAAGTTTCTAAAGCGACAATTATAATTTCCAGTCTATGAATGTCTGTACGGGAAATGAACAGGGGACCATTTAAATCCCTTACTGGAACATGTACAAAATACCAACCACAGGTGTTATTTATCGCTATGAAAGGGTAAACAGTCATTTATCTGCTTGCAGCGTCAGAGTTGTTGGTGGGTCTTGTTACGGCACCCCCTCAACCCTTCTATCTATAGCTGTCACCGTAAGAAACCCCCCTTCGCTAATGACAGAGGGGTGGAGGGACTGCTGCGTTCTGTCTCTCTCTCGCTCTTTCAAAAAAAATATTATTGCTCTGGCTTAAGTGACTTCTAACGCTATCTACAAGAGAGCGAAAGCACTCATACATGAAATGCTGTGCTCAGGCCTGCTCGCGATATCTATCGGTTAGATAATAAAGCACCTCACTAACCGAATTATTTTTTCTATCAGTAGTAATAATTTTAATAAACAATTATTTTTTTTCAGCCTAAAGCTCAGGTCACTTTACACGCATTACTTAAAGACTAAGACATCCCGCCCGCTGCCTGTTAATTTATCAGACAGACATTCTTAGCCGTGTCGGGAATTAAACCAGGGACCGGTAGACATGCTATCGACTGCACTAAGTTGACGGTTGAATTGGATCCAGTACATTGCAAACACTACTAAAAAAAAAGACAGTTATAATTTTCTCTTGAATGTTTGTAATGACAAGAGCTAATATTCTTTTTTGGTTAAAGTTGAAACGGACCAGCTGACAAAATGTACTAAATAACAGTGGTTTGGGAGGGGGGAAGAGAGCGCGCAAATAACTGTCTATTTCTAACCTAGTGACTATATAGTATTGTTACTTGTAGACGGTACTTACATAGCAGCAGGTCTAGCGCATCCAAATCACCACAGGCGTCTGTGGGCGTCTGTCCATTGGTAGGGGGTGGTGTGATGACGGCTGGGGGCGGGCTACGGGTGACGGGGGGCTGTGTGAGGACACCGGAGACGTCGTGCATCACTGCAGGCGCTATGTTGTCCCTCAGCCCCTCATCCAGCCCATAAGGGTCCCATAAGTCTGAAATTTAATAAACACATATTAATTACTATCGCGGCGGGGGAAAAAAACCACTATAGAATCTATAGCAAGAAGCTATTTACCCATAGACCACTCGCCATCCGCTATGCAGATGCCGTCCTCCGTAAAAAGATTTAAAGGATCCAAGCTACTCGGCTCTGCCAACACTGTGGGGGTGTATTCTTCTTCTTGATGGTCTGCCAAAGGAACAAGAAAAAAGTTCACCAAGATGTGATGAGAAAAAAAACTCTTTTAAAACTTACCTGAATTTATCCAATTTTCCAACGCGTCGAAACTCGAAAAAAAATGTTCACCAGGATGTGATGAGATAAAAAACTCTTTTAAAACTTACCCGAATTTATCCAGTTTTCCAGCGCGTCGAAACTCATTTTTGATGTTTATCACACTCGATTATTAATCACAATGACCGAATGTAATGAGATCAAGGTCTATTTATAGTCGCTTCAATGGGGGTGTGTGCCACATGAAAGGTGGCGCCTTCTCATTGGTCGAAAATAACATTTCCGCATCGGAGCCTACCCTGTCCGTGTAAGTACCGTTATATTTCATTTGCGTTAAAGCTTTCACAGAGGACGGAGGTCTTTCTTCAGCGCTGTCTAGGGGTGGATCCTATGACAGTCGGGCGTGCAAATGCTGGTTCACATCTCGCCCCGTGACTGGAGGGGGTAAGGACGTTGACTCGACAAACGCCAAAAGTCCCTGGTTCGATTCCCGTCGATGATATCTGAGCAAAACCCTTTTTTTTCACCCTCGCAAATGTGGGGTGCATTTTTCAACTTGCCTGAAGCATTGGACGGATGCGCACCTACTTGATTAATTCTGGACAATAGCCTCAATAAGATATATATGTATATTGTTATATTATGAAGTTTAGCTATAGTAATAGAAATGCCGGCGTGTTTATTTTTTTTCCGGCGGCACAAATGTCGGTACACATCACGCTCTGTGACTGGAGGGGTAAGGACTTCGACTCGCCAAACGCCAAAAGTCCCTGGTTCGAATCCCGTCGATGATATCTGGGCAAAACTTTTTTTTTCACTCTCGCAATTGTGGGGTGCATTTTTCAACTTGCCTGAAGCATTGGAACGGACGCGCACCTACTTGATTAATTCTAGACAATAGCCTCAATAAGATATATATGTATGTTGTTATATTTTGAAGTTTAGCTATAGTAATAAAAATGCCGGCGTGTTTATTTTTTTCCGGCAGCACAATTGCTGGTACACATCACGCTCTGTGACGTAAGGAGGTAGGAGTGTTCAAGCCACTGCAAGGTCAACAAATGTCAAAAGTCTCTGGTTTGAACCAGTCGATGATATCTAGCCTGAGTATACATTTCAACCATTTATAAGAAAACACTAGGTGATAGAGCTGGACACATAACAACTAGTAGCGGGGTTCGAAACCTTGTACTAGTTCCGTTTTTTCGAGAGGTCGGTGCTTATCAGTCACTGGGTCTGGTTCGAATCCCTTGGGTTGAATAATCTTTTTAGACAGACATTTTTTTTCAAAGATTTTGAGCTATTTTTTTCTACATGAAAACACTCATATTTTTAATTCACCCGTTATACTTTTTTATCCTACTGGTTATTTCTAGTCGAGTATCATTAGTTGTTTGTATATATTTTAATTCTAGTCACCCCATGAGGCCTTCTAGTTCGAGTTTCTACCAAAAGATGGCTGTAGCTTCTAGAAACAGAGTAGCCAAAATTAGCTTTGAGTCCACGACCTCTGTGACAAGGGGTGGACTGGGGGGTGGGTTGGCGGGAAAGACGAGTTCAAGAAACTTTAAACGTTTGCTTATTGCAACATAAAATTTTCCACTGGGAGGCAAATGACCCCCTACCCCCAACTCAACATTGCCACACGTCAGTGACGTAGGGATGGGGGAGGGGAAAAAGAGAAAGGAGAGGAGGTATGACGCGATGAGGGGGCTTGCTCGCATTCAACTGAGTGCTGCCAGAGGGCACGGTCATGCTGTCCTCGCGAGTAGGGTTGGTGAAAGGGGCCTTATGGTTGACTCGCACTCTTCAGCACGCTGCCGGCAGGAGAGCTTCGTGCTCTGTGTTCCTCCGCATACGTGGTCACTACTCGGTAAGCGGCCGACCCCCCTCCATTCTACGCAGGACAGTCGTAGCGAGAGGTTCGTGCAGAGACGTATGCTCACCATCCAAATAAAATATACTCCAATGTCCTTCCCCCTACCCATACATGAATAATTAATTAGCACACATCAATAATCAATTAGCAGACATGAATAATTAATTAGCACGCAACAATAATTAAGAAAAAAAAGGACCCGCACAAGTACCAACATGTTCAAGGTGTGGTGGGGTTGTAGGGGGTTGGGGGGGGGAGGGGGTTGTAGGGGAGGAAATTTCGTAATCAACTGGTGGAGATTTTGTAATCAGAGCGGAGGGGTGGGGGTGGAGGGGGGAGGGAGGCGGGTGGTCTAATTATAGCGGCCAATCAGAGGCCAGATCTATTTATAGCGACCTATCAGAGAAAAGTAGGTCAGATTGTGCTGGTACGCCGCCCTAGACTACTGCTGAGTATGTTATGTCACAAGTCGGTAAAATATCCTTTCCACTGATACCTTATTCCTCTTTTTAGCCTTTGTATTAGTTGAGAAAAACAGATGTTGACAACAGAAATAATATATAGGATTTTATAAACAATATTAATATTACGTAAGATAATATTAAAGATAATATTAATATTAAAAATATTTCATTTTGTACACCTCAAATGAATGTCTAATTATATTAAATTTCAGCCTCATACATTAATTACTTTACTTTAACAGCAGTACAAAAAAAAGCATAAAATAGCAATTTTGATCCCTCATAACTCGTGAACCGTAATGATTTTAATCATTGAATCACTATGAATAGCTCAACATTAAACACTTGTTAAAATTTTACCGTCGAGATTTTTGAAGTCCGACTCCATTTGTGGGCAAACATGACCGGAGTGAATAATGCTGGAATTACACATGCATATATTTAGTGGTGCCAGTCTAAACTTTAATTGTACTTTCATGCCAGTAAAGTTTTTCCACATAAAATGCTTTTTTTTAATCTCGCCAATCTCATTTTTCAAGTGAAATTAGGAAGGTTTTGTTTAGATTGTGCACTATTTTATATGTGAAAATGTTGAAAGAACTTCATAGCAGCTGTTAAATAGTTGCCAGAATGATAGTCGAGAAGATGGTTTATGATTTGGAACAGAGAAAAAAAAATCCATAAGCGAATAAGGCCGTATATGGGTAAGAAAATGTATTTTTCAGAGACAAAGTTTTGGTGCATCTGAAAGACTTTAAGAGAGCTTTCAACAGAAGATTATGAACGCTTTAGAAACCATTAATTTGTCCATTACTAAAGAAAGTTTTGATTTAATTCTATAGTGAGTAACACCAAACATTGAGTAAAGTAGCACCCAAATTAGGAATGCCTTATCTGTGAAACTTAAATTACGGGTAACTTTAAGGTGTTTAATTACTGACGATTCCTTTGTTTCACCACAGTACTTATACCGTGTGTTCCAAAATGTACAGTATCACAATTCCTACCAGAAGTTTGTCAAGATATTTACAATGCATTGAAAGCTTATATTAAAGTAATAAATCATTAATTTGATTAATATTCTATTTATTCTATTACTAACGGACAAATAAACAAATCCTCAAAATTTAAGTTGAAGAACACGTAGTCTACAGAAATAAAATATACAACTGGCGCGCATTAATACGTTTACACTTGCAAATTTGATTTTCACATGCGTATGAATCATCACTGACACATGAAAAGTTAAAAGGCTATTGACTTTTTCGATCTTTACGTGTATGGTTAAAAGATACACGCCAGTAAAGGTTTACATATTCATTTTTTTTTTACTGGCGCGTCAGTGAGCACTTGCGCCACTAAATCTATGCATGTTTAAACCTGGCATAAATAACTTCATGAAAGGTTGTAGGGGTAGGAGGGGATGTATAAGAAGACGCTTTGCGGTTTCAAAGGGGAAGATAGGTTTAGTTTTTGCTGCCCCTGAAGTTTGTTTCACCCTTTCCACCCCCCCATCTCCTTGGCTCTACCAACAGTTTCACCCCAAACTACCCACCACAACTCGAACTCTGTAAGGGCCACTGCTAAAGTCTGTAACCTTCTTCTTTGCCTGACACACGCTGCTTGGAAGCCAAAACTTGTCGCGAAGTGATGGGTTGGGTTCTAGCGACGGAATAACTGAAGAGGGTGTAGTTGGGAGTTGGGGGAAGAGAGGGTGAGGGTTGTAACTTGAAGAAACCCTCGGTGGAAGTTGCTTTGTAGGGTTGAGAATGTAGCCTCGCTAAGAACCTTGCTTCTCCCAAACATATCATCCTTTAGAAGAAGTGATGTGTGTATAAGAAAATTACTAAACTATGGTATAATGTTCTTAGGAAGAACATTTCATGCCAACTAAAAATATATTAGAGCTACTTTCATGGATTAAGCTTAGTGATCTTTATATGTTACTTATGATATAAATTATCTAACTATAAAATAACACAAATAAAATATAAAAATATAATCAAATTTTACAGTAAAAAAATGTTTGTTTTTTCTAAAATGGCCTTTATATGTAGATTGGACTATTTATGTTAAATTATCTTAAATGATTAACATTTTGGAAACTATTCTTTATTTAAGTAGTAAGGAGCGCTAAAATATCGAATAAGGAATTATTAGAATAATAAAGGAAGTAAGCTTGTACTAATTGACTTGACTAATTAACAGGGTAAATTATCAGGAAAAATAGTTTAATTTGATGTCAATTCTTGAGTCATTTTAAGCCTACTTCAGGTGGAAAACAACTGGCTTACAGTAATTACTAGTTTACAACATGAAATCTTTCACTCAAATTATTGGCGATAAAAGAGTTAAATTAATTTTTACTTTCTTGCAACCCCTCGAAGAAAGGAAAAAAAAATCAATAAAATAAATCGAATGTGTGATGTTCAACGTTTCATGACACTGAACATAAAAAAAAGTTGTTTTCGCGATACCGTCTGTCTGTGTATATCTCGGACTAGAGCCGAAACAATTTTACCGATTGGACTAAAACTTAGTATCTAGAGAACCCTACGAAGTTTTTGGAATTAGATATAACTTATAACCCTAAATTAAGGGTGGTTTAATTAAGAGAGAAAAATAGAAATCACTCAATTTTTCTCAAAATTGGCTCTAATAATTTTTGGTATAAAAACGTATCCAAACAATGTTTAACACTACAAACAATACAGCACATCTAATTTTATCGGTGAAATGACACAAAGGGGTACTTTACAAAACCGGGTATCTTAAATTTTAATCGTATCTCTGAAACTCTTTGAGATGGCAAATATTAATTTTTAAATAGAGGTCTGGGAAATGGGTAGTTGATTATTATGCTCTTTGGTGGACGGATATTTTACTTTTTCTCTAAATATGTTTCTGTAACAGTGTATACTATTTCATTTATACTCTTTGGTAGAATGGAATGCTCTTTTTTTTTCCCCTTAATTTGTATGCAACCATATCGTTTCACATATTAGAACTTATGAGTTTGAAATAAACAAGCAAGAAAGTTTGTGCGGTTCACCGCAGGGACAGATTCAGGATTTTCGTGAGGGGAGGGAGGCGCTCTCAAGGGACCAGGTTGGGAGGTTCCCCTTCGAGAAATTCTGATGAAAAAATACTTTTAAATTTTATAGTAAATTAAACATTAATTGGAACAGGTAAAAAACTACCACTTACAGGTCTACCGTTTATTTATGATTTTCACTAATTTCTGTTTAAACTATGTGTTTAAAATGTAAGTCAATTATTGACAATGAATGACACGTGAATCAACTGAATAATGAGCTATTACGTGACAGTATAACTTGTAGTGGATATAACAATACAACAGGGGTTCCCAAACTGTGCGTCACGATGCCCTGGTGTGTCACCGGTCTTGGCCCGGGGCATAGTGGCTATAAGGAAACATTTAAAACCTATAATGTGGCCTATAGTGAAATACAACATGGACATTTTCAACACGTGTACACTCACATATTTTAATGAATGGAGTAAATCATACAAGAAAAAACATATTTCTTTCTTTTAAAAACAACCCTTTATATGAATTCCAGATTCTAATAATCCTTGAAAATTTAAATTTAAATTTTGTAAATTACAATTTTCTTTTAAACAACTATATCGAATTTGAGCAGTTAAAAAAAATATTTATACATATATATAGGGTACAGGGGCATCGCATGGAATCCTTGGGCTATAACATAGATTTAATTGTGTGATTATTATTAATACTTACTAAAAAGATTCTTGAGGGGGGGGGGGCACGCACCCCCATCTGAATCCACCTCTGGTCCACCGTAACATTTATTTTGTGAAGTTTTCTATTTCCAAGGAGAAGGGAACTTTCTATCTACCAATCTCTACTTTAGATAGCTGAACACAAAACATTTTGTTAAATTTTAAAAGTAAGGTATTTAAAAAGTTACGGTGAGCGAAGTTTTCGCAACTTGTTGAAGCAAGTCAGATAATAAGTAGTCTAGGACGTGCTGTCAAACCAAAGAGTACAACGTTATGAAAGGGAATTTATTAACTTTACATCCCTGCCCCAAGCTTACTGTGTGGAAAAATTAAATTTGCACAACTTTGAATCAAGACGGGGATCAAGTTTTCTACAAGTTTTAAAATAGAGAAAGAAAAACTTTTTGTTTCTAAATCATCGCTAGTAAGTTAAAAAGTGTACGTACAAAATAAATAAGAGAATACACAAAATTTAGGAAAATAAATTGAACGTTTACTTTTAAATGTCTTAATATCCAGCTATACGCATATCTTTAAATAAAACAATAAACAACTTTATCAAGTAAAGACAAATTAAACCAAGATATATTTTACTTTACAATATGACTATAAAATTTAAGGACAGTTTTTTAGTTCCTATAGTGGTTTTAATATTATTTACTGGCAGAAGTAACCAGCGTTTCCCGGGGTAGCCGTACAATGAATATTGCGTGGCTGTCGATATTTTTTGTACAAATGAATAAACTAAAAATATAGATAGTTACTCCGTATATAGATAGATAGATAAGATAGATTGATGATATATATATTTTCTTGTGTGTATTTTATTTGTTTTGTTAGGAAGTTTCCCAGACGTCAGGAGAAGAGCGGCTACCAGGAAAGCAGTACTTTATAAGAGGTGGCGAACGAAGAATCGTGGATAATGATCCTCCCCCAAATTACAAAAAAAATATTAATTGCTCTATTTATGTATGTAGGACTTGTCAAACTTTTTTTTTTTCCTTACATAATTTATTTATTGATATTTTCTGTTGCACGTCAAATAAATCAAAGTACCAAATTTAATGTTTAATTTGACAAAAATACCAATCTCTGACCAATATCAATGCCAATCATTATTCAAGGACTACCGGAATTAAGCTTTTCTTTACAACGTGGCTCACTTTTTCAAAGCGAATACATGCACGGCAACTTTAGAAAACTTGTAGTTTTATCTTTTATTAAATGGTTTAAATCTCCTTCTCCCCGTTTGCTATATTATATTGTTTCCCATCCGGGCTAGCCACATATTTATACTAAGTAAACCTGCTTCGGTGGCCGCATTGTCTAGGGTGTCACTCTCAAAACGACTGGACTGCCGATTACGGGGAGATCGGGGTTCAAATACCAATCGGGTGTCCTGAGGATGATATTTTCCTAAATGCTTTTCCACTCTACCTCCTCACAAACGTGGGTACAAATCCTTTAAACTCAACTTTCCTCATCTTTAGCACATTAGGATTATTAGTACATATGCGTGCAACCCAAACAGTTACTAAAACGTGGTACTAAAAGAATTACACTAAGGAGTTAAGTATGAAGAAAGTAACATTTTGATAAAAAGTATATGCATTTTCGTGGAGAGAGAAAGGGTAACCACTCAAAGAAAAAAAAGCCATCTCTGATAGACCCGACTGGGATTCGAAACCCCGACCTCCCCATCACCGGAAATCAGACTTTATGAGCCTGGCACTTCGCACGAGATTCTTATTGAGCAACAACAACAAAATTAAATATCTTTCGAACCCCTTTCCCATCGTAATCGAACCGAGGTCTCCTAAACCTGTGGCTAACCACTAAGCCGTAGGTAGAGAGGGTACAAGTATTATTAAAACGATTATGTTATTTCAACACTTAATTTAGTCCCTAAACATTACTACCCTCTCACCACAAAGCTAGTATAAGGGGGTGGGGAGGGAAAGCAGATAGCTGATGGCATTATAGTAACTAACTAGGATAATTGAAAAACGGCAACGTCGCGTAGAGGGAGAGCCTACAACCCTCTTTTCACTATGAATAGGCTTCAAACCGGAAGTATCCACTCTTGAGGGGAGGGGAGAAGGGTTCAGGAAGAGAGAAGGTTTCAGTTTCCTTCCTGCGATGACGTCACGGCGTTGGTCCTATTATCGGGAAAATTGGGTGGTGGAGAGGGTGAAGAGGGGTGGGGGGGGAGGGTGTGCAGGACTTTCATCATGAGAAATGAATGAACGAACGAGCGGATGAATGAACCGAAGCCGGCCAGATGGTTCTCCGGTTTCCTGCTAGTCTATGCGAGTCTTTTTCTTAGTACCATGTCGCGAGAAGACCTACAGATGAGATCCTCGTGATGTGGGCAGGATCGTCAAGGGCACCTTGAATATATATTTGTATGTTACGCGTCTTACCAACCTTCCATGCTATCAGCAAATTTACACTAACGGCGTAGGTAGGGGGAAGAAGATAGCGTATTGAGGGAATCTACTTCGCATACGCGTGACGCGAAGAATGAAGACTATTTAGGAAAAATTATTCTCAGTACACCCGGCTCTGATTCGAACCCCGATATCCTCATCACCGACAGACCAGAGTGGACTAGGTTGGTGATTTAATCCCCCTTGGCCTTCGATGCGGATTAAAACCTCTTTGATATGGGCAAGTTCATGAACGCAGTCATGTCTTTAAGGTGGAAATGTGGGGGACGCTAGAAAAGGCTGGTGTTTTCTTCCGTTTTTTAAAAACTAAAACAGATCAAACATTTCTCCAGTAGAAATATAGAGTTTCATTTTCTTCTCATGGTGATTATCAACAGTTGTTGAATATCTGTCATGAGTTTAGCGGGATTAGATGAGAAACTTTTTAAATGAAGAGAAAAAGTTGTCATTTATTTCCAGGACACCCTTGACAGATATAAGAATTGTTGATATCCCAACGTGAAGAAGATTAAACTCTTATGTTTCTACTGGAGAATTATTTGGTTTCTTTTGACCAAAAACAGTTATCATAAAAATTTACCTACGGTACTTTTTCCTAAATGGTTACGAAATCTATATCCACGAAAATGCTGATACATTTATCTCTACCTTCCTCATTACTTACTTATAAGTGCGGATACGGTACATCCCAAAATGGTTGTATGACGCGGTGAAAAGTAAAATATTAGTAAATATCCACGTAAAGAAAGTAGTCTACGGAAGAGTTGAACATCTGAGCCGTAACTTGGAGAATCGATATCTCCTTGTCTCTTCATGTGATGGCAACCAGCAAAGCATCGAGCCGTTCCATTAGGGCGAGCCTCGATCGATACTTTGAATGTCCACGATGTATCGCCAAGTGTGTTCCCTCATTGGACGGGTCACTAAAACACGTGTTGTACACGAGACACGATTACAATCAAGACCCTTATAAGTCGAGGGGATGGGCGTGCAATCAGACATAAACTGAGACGCGTGGTTACGGGACGCTAACAACGACTTAAGTACACCTAGTTTATTAGCTGACACTCTTACATTGTATAAAAAATTACCTATGAATTTACCTAAGAATTATAAAACAAATTGTCTCAAATTTACACAAAAATTTACCTAAAAAATATGAACAAAAAGTAGTAACGTATGCACATGACTAAATCAAACACGCTCTTTATTAATGAAATCTAAAAATAAATATAAATACATTGAAAAATTAAATTTGATTTACAAATATTTGCTTCAGAAGTAGAAGCTATCCCTTTCTAACGCAACCCTCTTCAGCCTAGTTGCAGTCTCACCAGAAGTGTGTAGTTTACAACCGTACAAGCAAATAAGGTACAAAGTACATTGCATAAATTATATTCTGATTCTGACAACTTGTTTGGAGAGTAAAATGTTTTATCTTTTTATAAATATTATAATATATATATATATATAAAATATTGATAGTATACTTAAAAATATACTTATCCAACACAAATGCCTAAAAATAACTAATAAATTACGCAAATTAAGTAAACAATATGACCTAAAAATATAAAATATTTTAGCATAGTGGTTACTTATTTTAAATATGATTGAAAATAAAGGGAAAATATTAAATATATAAATTCTGTTTTAGAGAAATCTACCTTAATATGCATGGCAATAATAAAATCACCCCTTCGGTGGAGAGTGGCTTAAATCTGTCACTCTGCTGTTAGACTTGCCTGTTATGGTGGGAGATCTGGGTTCGAATTAGATAGGGTCTACTGAGGATGGTTTTTCCTAAATGGTTTTCACCTCGCTTTCCATGAAAATGCGGGTAGTTTACCTTTAAAATGATTCCTTCTTCACCCTTACTTTAGATATAGCGTAAAGAGTAGTAGGTAATACGCAGTGATCAAAATAAATAAATGATACGGAACTCCACACGGACTTTCTCGCTCTATTGTTTAAAAATGGATATATATAATCAAAACTCATAATATATGTGAAACGAAATAATATACACTAGCAAACACAAGCATAAATTGCATTATACTTGTGTAAAACTTTTTTGAGTCGGTTTTAAATTTTATAATTTTATTTTTAAAGAATATGTCTCATTTGTGTGTTTGGACCGATAAAAAAGATAAGTATTGGGTCCACAAGGGTCAACACTTCATATTAAAATTTCGCTTCCGATTAAAATTTTCGACATTTTATTAGGTGCTTCACATCTTCATGTCATCGCATAGCTATTAAATTCCTTTTTTTTTTTTATAAATTTTGACCAATAAAAAATGTAAATATTGATTATTTAGTCTAAAATGGAGATAGATCATTGTTGTACAAACATTTATCCTAAGAGTTTTAAGGAAAAATGATATAAACTTTTTGAGAGACTTACTTATATTTAATTACTCTATGGCATTGGAGAATTATTGCGTTAAAATTTAAGTAGTATCTCTTTACAACTAAAGCTCTCAAAATTGTATGAATATATTTGCCAATATCTCAGAAAATGTTAGTTTTATAAAAATATATTTCATATAAAATTTTTACTTTTAATAGTACTACAATTTTACAATGATAAGTTATTTAGTATCTCAAATAGTTGCGGAGTACGGAAATTTCAGCTTGTGAAAGTACCCTAAAAGTCATTTTCATAGGAAAATAAAAATAGCCAGTTTATTAATAATCTTAATCAACGCCTAGATACGCATTTTAATAAAAATCGTTAGAGCCAATTTTGAGAAAAATCGATTTTTTCTCTTTTCGCGCTTTATTAAAATACTCTTAATTTTAAGTTGAAACAGAAACGCAGACAGACGGCATTGCAAAGACGACTCTTTATGGTTCGATGGGTCATGAGATGTCGACATTCATCAACATTTCAAGTTAGATTTTTTTTTTACATTCGCGAATTTCGTAAAGTCAAAAAATAAATATATTTCCGTATAGGTTGAAAGTTATTGGTTTTATAAAAATTTGCTTCGAATAAAATATTTGTATCATAAATATATCTAGATATTTGTGATGATAAGTAATTACATATCTCATATAGTTTCAGATATATGATAAAAACGCATCAGACCGGACCGGAACCCTTAAAGTCATTTTGCCGAGATATTGAGAGTAGCCATTTATTTGGAATATCTATAAATGTTTTGAAATGAAATTTAATCAAAATAGTTTGAGCCGATTTTGAGAAAATCAACTTTTTTTTTTGCCCTTCAGTAAACTACCCTTAGTTTTAGGGTTGAATATCCAATTCCATAAACCCCTCGGGGAAACCCTATGAAAACCCTAGATACCAAGTTTTAGCCCGATCTGTAAAATAATTTAGGCTCTAGTTGGGGATACAGACAGACGGAAATTCAAAAACGACTTTTTCGGATTCGGGGGTCATGAAACGTCGAGATTCATCAAAATCTCGACTTCGATTTTTTTGACGATCACAATTCTTTTTTCCTGTAAGATAGCGAGAAAGTAAAAAGATAACTTAATAAAAGTTTCAAAAGTTACGGTTTAGTTAACGTTGCTATTTGATTGAACCAGTTCATGAAGTATTTTTAGAGATCTTATATAGTAGACCGTCAGGCCATTTTCTATGAATAAAAGACAAACGATTTAGGAAAGACATTAAACACTCATATAATTATTAACCGCTGTATTTTTCTTATGAATTATGCACTGTTTGCTATGCACTATTTACGTTATGCATGAACATAAACCCAGACTTAAAAAAAACTGTTTACAAAACTACCTTCTGGTGAATTTCGGATTAATACTTTTTTACAGTTGGTGCCTTTTAAACCTGTGTTAGTTTTTACTCTAACATTATTGTGACACTCCTTGGTGGTGGCATGGTCTAAGGCGTCACGCTCGCAGTAGACTATATTGCCTATAACGGGATCCTGGTCGGGTGCATTGAGGGTGATGTTTCCTAAATGGTTTTCCACTCTCCTTCCTCGCAAATAGGAGGTACAATTATTTAAGATTCAACCTTCCTCATTCCTAACACATTAGAGTAATTAGTATATAGGTGTATACAGCCCGAACGGGTAGTACGATGCGGTGATAAATAAAAAGTTTGTTGTGACCAAATAAAAAATAATCTAGCCCTTGTGCACATGCGGATGGGATTCAAACCCCGATCTTTTAATCAAAGATGACCATTACAAATGAAAATCAAAAGCTTAACACCACTCGGCCACCCCTGAGAGATAATTTAGCTTCCTCCTACCTCATCTCCCTTCAATAGCATGGCTTCCCTTGGATTAAGTCATTTAACAACTTTTGGTGTTGAATGTACAGTTCTAGCCATAAAAAAGGAATGACTTAAGAGTGGGATCTAAACTGAATAGCCTAGCTACGTTCTGTGAACTCAACATTACTAATTATGATGATACTTGAAGATGGGAGGAGGGAAGGGGTTCGAGGGTGGAATAAAGGAAAAAAAAGTTTAATTCTCTTGCTTAATTAAAAATCTACTTTGTGGCCGAGTCATGGCTAATAATATTGAGGCGTTGTTCAGCCAGACCCTGGCTAACAGCTTCTGACCGGCTCTAGTTTGATTCCCGATAGGATAAAAAAAAATGATTTCACCATAGCGTATTAAAACAGATGAATGGTGACCTGGTGGTCTAGGGTTAAGGTGTCAGACTTCTGTGCTGAGGATCCGGGGTTCAAGCCTCGGTCCCGGCACAGATTTATCTGATTGCCAAACCCTTGATTCACCTCTGACAAGACGTGTATTAATCACAACTTGTGAATGTGTGTGAATGCCAGGCTTCCACCGTGGTTCGGATTCCACGTTAAACTGTAGGTCCTCCATTTCATTTCACAATTACCCTACCATTGCACATTAGCGTAAGTGCGTATAACCCGAACGGGTAGTAAGATGCGGTGCTAATAATAATAATAATAATAAAACAGATGAATTACAAGCTACTTAGATCTCATCAGGGTCAAGTGGTAATTTAGAAAGGTTTTTTTTAATAGCCAGCCTACTCACTCTAAAGCGAAAATAGGATTTATTATAAACGCAGCTACGTTTTATTTGGTAAACGTCATAATAATCTCAATGTCAAACATTTTCATGATTTCAATACTTTCTATTTATATGAGAAATATACATAGTAGGTCTACATAATATGTATTTCAAGATCTTCATCTACTAAAGGGTGTGTGGTGCTTGTAAGACTCGACTAATTACGGACTAAGAAACATTTGGTGTAATGGCGTCTTAAACGCTCGTTGAATGCTGGGTGCTCGTACGAGATTGAATACCTTTCACTCACACGTCAAGAAACAAGACAGTCTGTGCCGGGCGAGCAAACGAGGTCGGCCGGAGCTATCGAGCCTTGAATGTTTCGACAACATGGAACAGGGGTGGACAGTAGTTCTTCCAACTTAACAAAAGAAAATAGCTTCATACTGAGTTGTATCGTATGGAAGTACTTTTCAGATTGGGTTACACGTACACCAATAGGAGCACTTGGTGTACATCTTAGAAGTATGAGAAGAATAGTTAATGAATGCGGCTTTTTTTTATTTGCTCAAAGACCCGCCTCGGTGGCGTAGTTGGTTAACGCACCAGTCGTGTTGAGCCAGACCACCGAGGACGGGGAGATCGAGGTTCGAATCTCGGTCGGGTGAACTGGGGGTGGTTTTTTCCTAAATGGTTTTCCACTCTCCCTCCACGCAAATGCGGGTTCACTTCCTCTAAATTCAACCTTCCCAATTCCTAATCAATTAGTGTAATTAGTACTTAAGCGTATAACCCGAACGGGTAGTAAGACGCGGTGCTAAATTAAAAAAAAAATTTGCTCAAAGCTAACTTTAACCTAATATACGAATATATTATACAAAAAGTGTTCTTTTAAGAGCGTTCATCATATTAGGCCAAACTCAGCTCCCAGCTCGCGTGAGGTATGGGAGTAAAAGGGAAAATAAAAGACCTGCAATATGCCAGAAATGTGTGCAGTGCATTCGTATTTGAATGATTAATCGAGAATTTCCGCGGTGACGATGAGGGACAAAGTGATAAAGTTTCTTGTTAATAACTACAATATGTCCCTGTTATGACAGAATGAAGATTTTTGCACAGTGATTATCTGTGAAGTCATTCTAAAAGTGGTCAAAAAACGGCCTTTTAAATGCTGTTTTTTATCAAATATAATTTAATATTTCAACAATGTTCAGTATTAGGAACTTCTATCAACTCTTTATCTCCATTAATGTTTAATCGAAAATGATCCATAAGTAATAGTGTTGGTGTAAATTTATTATTTCTATACGACTGTACCACAGAGTTGATTGGAATGTGATGAACGTTCTCAATTAAGCCCAATCACAACCCTTCTTTTTCAGCACCACATCCTACTACCAGGTTATACAAAATGTGTACTAATTACACTAAGGGATTAGGAAGATTTAATTTAGAGGAAGTGCACCCAAATTTGCGTGGAGGGAGGGTGGAATACCATTTTGGAAAACCATCCTCAGTATATCCGACCGAGATTCGAACCTCTACCCCCCTGTCATCGGCAGTCTAGTCTACTGCAAGATTAGCGCGTTAGACCACGTGGCCATCGAAGCGGGTTACAACCTATTAAATACTTGAATTACGTTTGAAGGTAAAAGGTAACAATACACACATTTTCCAAGACAACAGCTTCTCTAACTAAAAACCCTACAAAGACACCAGCAAATACATATTTGTGTTTAGTTTAAATCTGACAATAATCTAAAGTTCATTATAAAGGTTTCATGATTGTTTAACAGATAGCAGCACTAGTTTAATGTGGGTTAAAATAGCACTTTCTCCTTCCCCCCCTTTTACCTTAATATAATTCTTCCCTTAGTATTAAAAAAACACGTAATTAACAATAAACTTTTATGTACCAATCATAATAATTAATTTGTTAGACATAAACACATTAAAATCAATACTAGCACAATACATTCTAGCATCTCAGTACATAGAGAGGGAATCCTCAATCCTTATGAATCTTTAGAAATATATTATGTATTTTAAAGGCATATGGATTTTGTATTCTTATTAATGTTTTCTTCCTCTTTTTATGCCTGAGTTTCAAATAATTGTCATATATGTAAAAATTTTACTAATTTATAATATGTATTGATTTTTGTAGCATAAGATAAAAATAAACAAACAATTTTAAAGAAGTCTTTTAGTCAAAATAACACATTTATTTCCAGATATTACGCACATCATTTTAAGAACTATGAGATGTTCTAATCACTACCACAGAAAAGATACTCCCGTAGTAGACTAAGCTCCAGTGACGGGAAATCGAGGTTCGAATCTCGATCGAGTGTACTGAGAGTGGTTTTCCCAAAATGGTTTTCCACTCTCCCTGCATAAAATGCGGGTGCGTTTAATCTAAATATAGCCTTCCTCTTCCCTATAATCACTAGCATAATTGGTAGATAAAAGTATAATCCGCAAAGGTGGTAAGACGCGGTTATAAAAATAGCCGTTATTACAAAAATATGCACTTAGGTACTCGATCGATTGCTTAGAGTCTTAAATTCAAATCACTTTGATAAGCTTATAAACGAAAAATCCTTTGAACGGCCACCATATTGAAACGATGAACAAGATTAAGAAACCATCAGACACATCGTTCGGCCTAGGGTTAAAAAAATGTCCTTGCCAAATTCACTAAAATTGGTCCATGAATTTGATAGTCATCGTGGAAAAAAGACAAAACTACCGTACATACAGACAGAGGATATATAAAATTGTCATGTTGAAAAATAATCTCACTGCGCTCATTCAAAAATAAATTGAGCGATTGTGGTAATAAGAGTGAGTTTTGACCAATATGCCGTGACATGTTCTCGTCTCGGTGGTAGAGGGCCACGCTTGTCTCTTCTAAAACTGTCCCACCCCTGAGTGGTGTGGTGTGGATGTAGAAACAGCACCTCGCTATCTGGCTGTCTGATGGACGGGTAGCTGGAACAGTTCCCAAAAAAAAAAAAATAAAAAAAAATAAAGCTCCACGGCTACCAGAAATAGACAAATTCACAGGAGGAAAAATACAAAAAAATAATAATAATAAAAATGTATATATATTTTTGTAGGAGAAAAAAACAACATATCCCTCGCCTTCACTGTGAAGGGGAGTGTAAGTATAAGGGTTTGTTTAGGTCCGTGTCATTGAAAGACACCCCCTTAAAGATTCTATCCCCTCACCCACAATGCCATCTTGTTTCTTTTGGCAGCGATGCTTGCTGTAATGTTTGATTTGGATTTCATCGTGAACCTACAGCGTTGAAGTTTCTTCTCTCGTCCTACGCATTTGAAAAAAAAAAATTTATATATATATTATGTTTTCAAGAAGAAAAGTGTTTATAAGTTCACTTAAAAATAACGCATTGCCGAGGAAAAGAATCGAATAAATAACCACTTACAAAATGGATTGCGACGGATTAGTCGTTTAATGCGCGTTAGACAGAATGTTTGGAAAAGGAGGAATGAAAACACGGAGTAGTGTCGCGTTCATTTTAGTTGAAGGTTGTGTCACATACGCTTATTCAAACACAGAGGGAAATTTATGTCAACAACATCGCTTACCGGTTGACTTAACACTTTAGTCACCCACGTACGTGGGCTTGGCGTACTGAATGTCACACTCGTTTAGTCTGCATTGTCATTGATAGAAGAGGTCGAGGTTCTAATCTCGACCAGGTACTTTACAAACGAGATTGACTGATAGTTTTTCCACTCTATCGCCATTCAAATTCGGGTTTAACAAATCACTCTCAAAACGGAATAGTCTGGTCTGCTGACTATGGGAATGTTGGAGCTCGAATCCCGTCCGAGTGCTTTGAGCGTATTTCCCCTAAATTGTTTTCCACGCCCTTCAACGAAAATGTAGATACATTTCTTTTAAATTCTGCCTTACTCATTCTTAAAACACTACAGTTGTCAATATAAAATGGATATAATACAAAATGCTCCTAAGATGCGTGGAATAAAACGTTAAAAATAATCTAATCATATAATGATGGTAGAAAAGAAGATACAATCCTAAATCAAACTTAAATAACGAGTGACCTTGACCTTTTAACCTTCTTAACTCAAACCCTACCCATCAACAGTACTCCCACAACACGCTTACACCCAAAGATGACTTCATCTCTTTGGTAATCCTGATAAATACTGATAGATCTCTTCCATGCCCTATACAGAATAATTGCTTTGCTGTATTAATTGCTTAAATGAGCGCCACTCCTTCCAAACTAATAAGATAATGACAAGGGTCGCCAATCAATTGCATCAGTCCCCTCCTCCCCCCTTTCCCACTCTCCTGCGCCCAGGAAACTTGGAAGTTTTTTTATACGTAGCGTTTTTTGTTTAGTATGTGTGTGTTGTATGAACCTGTTTACAATATTTTACGTTGGCTTAAAATTGAACATGTCTTGTTATAGCAGGTATTAATTAAAATTAATTTCTTATAGCGTAACTAAGGCCGCCCATGTAGCTAAGTGGTCAGAGGTCCTGGCTTCATATCCAGAGATCTAGGGTTCGATCCTCGGTGCTCCCAGAATTTATCTGTGAAACAGTAGATCTGGAACGGGGTTAACTCAACCTCGTGAAGGCAAATGGGGAGCTACTTGAATAAATATGTGGCAGCTACGGTCTATAAAACTGAGATTAGCGGCTGGAGGGTTTGTTGTGCTGACCAAATGACACCCTCTATTCGTAAACGTTGGCTCTATCGTAGACAAAAGAGGGTGGTCATTTGGTTGGTCGGCATAGCTCACTTGCTGATGGAAGCATAACTAGAGCTCCGATTAAAGAGCTAAAGCTAATAATAATAATAATAATAATAATAATAATAATAATAATAATTAATAATAATAATAACAAACTCGCTTTGGTGGCCGCGTGGTCTAACGCGCTACTCTCGCAGTAGACTAGACTGCCGATGACGGGGTGTTTGAGGTTCGAATCTTGTCGGTGTACTGAAGGTGGTTTTAAAACTGGTTTTCCACTCTCCCTCCACACAAATGTGGATACAATTCCTCTAAATATAAACTTCCTGATCCCTAAAACCATTGACGTAGTTAGTACATAGGCTTATAACCTGAACGGGTAGTAATAACTCGGTGTTAAGAAAAAGAAACAATATATTATTTTCTTGATTGCTGATGGGCGTTTAATAAGCCAACAATGATGTGTGTCTGATCGGTGATTTATTTAATGTTTGAATTACATTACGCCGATTACAAGCGTTCAGGAACGCTTATAACAGTTACTTGTTTAAAAAATTAAATTGATCATATCTAATAAAGATACAGTCTATTCATGTTTTCAAAAACAAACAGAAATACCCCTAGTACATACATTTAATTTAACTTGTATACATAAAATAATCTCAAATTTCTTGAATATATGTTATGCCCATGGTTGAGAATTGATTTGAAATTTAAAAAAAGTATAATTCCAGGATGTCCATGATAATTATTCGAGCACTAGAAAATGTAAAAAAATTATTTATTTAAAAAAATATTATATTATTTTGTCCAAAACATTTTCAGATATGATCTTCAAAAATACTGACCTTACGGTGAGAATATAGAGAAGATATAAGAACATTGTTTCCGCAGTTTTTACAGCAACACCTTTTTTTTTTGTCAAAATAAAATTATATATCTCTCCAGTAAAAACACATAATTTAATTTTATCTATATTGTGATATAAACAGTTTTTGAATATTTTACAAAAGTGTCCTGGAATTTAATGACATCTTTTTCTCTTCATTGAAAAAGTTTCTCATCTAATGCCGCTATGATCATGACAGATATTCAACAACTGTTGATATCACAATATATATAAAATTAAATTATGTGTTTATACTAGATCAATATTTTATCTATTTTGGCCAAAAGATTTTTAAAAAACCTGCAAAAACACTGACCTTTATAGCGTCCCATATACTCTCACTTCAATAATTATTCTCAATCCACGCCGTGACATATGATGTGTAGGCAACTTTTCATACAGAACCGTTTCATGGCCAGTATCTCATGACATGATTGTGTTGCCCCATTTTACTAATCGGCGACTGAAACACTGGGAATGGACACAACTTGGATGGTCGGCAATTCGTTCCAATTGAAGTAAATACAACACTAAAAATCTAATCACAATGTTTTGAAAAAAAAATCAATGCAATCTTAACTATTTTAACTAACTTATTAGCTAATTGAAGTATTTTATTTTTAGATAAGCAAACTCTAACTTTAGCCATCAACAAAATTATATTTACAGCTTGATATAAAAGGGGAATTTTAAGGGTCTCCTGTGAAAAACCTATTCTTTGCATATTGAACTATTGCTACCCCGTTCAGAATTAGTCTTGTGGACATCTCAAAACTTGCAAGTAGAAAACTATAATTGAATCAATGGAATTTTTTTTTCAAAAAAAAGCTCGTGGTATAGATTGAATTCAGAGTAAGCTGGTTAAGGCCCTTGGCCCTGCCGAGTGCAATTCTAAAACCTATTTTGTGGGATGGTTGGCGGGAGGGGGAAAGGCGTGGTGTGGCTTCACAACCGTTCAAAGTATCCTTCCGCGCCAACAAGAACAAACAGATATCATGGAAACAGTAGATGGCGCTAGCTACCGGACAGGTCTTGCCGAAAAATCATACGTTTGGAAATACCAGTTTTCTCTAGGATGAGTGAAATTTTTTATGTTAATATTTTCAACACCCCTTCTAAAATAATGTATCGATGTTTATTATTGTTACATTATCTTATATTTTGCTACGAAGCCGGCAGTTTTATATTGACAAATGTCAATTTTATCGATATTTGATTACTGTTAAAATTATAGCGGAGGTGTGTATAAAAAAAACTTAATCAGCATGCTTCTATTCTTAAACAAACCGTTTCCGAAAAGAAAATTGTAAAACAATAAAAATTCTTGAAGATAACCGTTTGTTCCCATGGCTCTGCATTTCCACGCCAAATGAAAAGTGCCAATCGCCTTAATGTGGAACGAAAGGAAACGTGAGTGGCTATGGTACAAGTTTTTAGTTTTAATAGATTTTTTTTACACAATAATTTTTTTTTATAATTAGTTTTGTTTTTTACACAGAGTAATCTCAACACATTTTTTAAAGAAATTGTCACTGATATCCATAAATAATTTGATAGCTTTTTTCTTGATTTAAAGAAACGTATCATTAAATCCCATCTTGTCCATGACAAGTGTTCAAGAATAATGGATACTACTATGTGTAGAAAATTAATCTAAGTTTAGGCATGTCTATTTAATAGCTATTTGATTTATTTTGGGCAAAGTAAATGTTTCCTAAAAAAAATTGCAAGCATACTGAACTGAGCTCGCGTTCCATTTAATATCACCATAACAATTTATTGATATTTATCAAATTATAATAAAATCTCCTAAATATACTTACACATGTTTATATACCAAGGGGTATTTTATCCAGCTTCAAGGTGGGAGTGTAGGGACGGGAGTTAAGGACAGTATTTTTTTCACTTTTTTAAATTAAGATAAAAATTCCATTTCAAATTATTCGGTGCCAATCACAGACGTAAAACACCAGTTGGGCATGATATACGCTTAAAATTGAACCAAACCTATATATATATATTGCCATAACAATTCAACTCTATACGTAAACTACTCAATACTCTCAGGAATACAAGGCTAGTTATAACTAACCTAACTATCTTGGTCAAGGTAAGCTTTATTTTTTTACTCCACCCCACTGATTTATAATAACATTTAATTCAATTAGTTCTTAAGTAGCCTATAATAATTATTGGAGTGAATACATTAAGTTGGGATAAAAGGGGACTTAAGTCAAGGTAAACATTTTGTCTAGTTTTATATCAAAACAACCTTTGGCCATATATATATATATTTATATATATATATATATATTTATATATATATATATAAAAGGGGACTTAAGTCAAGGTAAACATATATATATATATATATGGCCAAAGGTTGTTTTGATATAAAACTAGACAAAATGTTTACCTTGACTTAAGTCAAGCTATATATATATATATATGGCCAAAGGTTGTTTTGATATAAAACTAGACAAAATGTTTACCTTGACTTAAGTCCCCTTCTATCCCAACTTAATGTATTCACTCCAATAATTATTATAGGCTACTTAAGAACTAATTGAATTAAATGTTATTATAAATCAGTGGGGTGGAGTAAAAAAATAAAGCTTACCTTGACCAAGATAGTTAGGTTAGTTATAACTAGCCTTGTATTCCTGAGAGTATTGAGTAGTTTACGTATAGAGTTGAATTGTTATGGCAATTTTTTTTAATACCTGCGTCTTACTACCTGTACAGGCTATACGCATATATGATAGTTTTTAATATTTTATTAATTTATTAGCGGCATTTAGTGTGCTCTTTCTGAACCGACTGAATATATCAGCGCATGAGAATTTCTATGAGGGATAGCGAAAGGGCCTACCAATTTTTCTGGGAAAGTTATTTTCACATACCCTCAAAGGTTCTTTTACATGCCACAATTGACATGTACCGGCTTTGCTTCCACTCCGAAGAAAGTTATGATATTATTTTTATCGTTCAAGGAAAATCTGTCAACCCCAGCTGGGTTTGAACCCACAAATATCGGATCCTGAGGTGACCACTTTACCCCAAAACCAATGAAATCAACTATGTGATAGGCACTCTACTAGGGTAGGGATGATGAAGGAAGCATTTTATAGATAATTTACTAGCATTTTAGTTGAGTGGAATGAGGGTGGGAAACCATTTAGGAAAATCCACCCTGAGTAAACCCAACCAGGATTTTCACCTTGAAATACCCGTCATAAGCAGGCCAGTCCAACATGAGAGTGACGCCTTAAACCATTTGGCCACAGAACCGAGTTTTAGAGCAATCTAGATGGTTATGAATTTGCTGAGGACCCACTGGGTACCAATTAAATATATACCAGTTAAAATCTTATAGATCCCTGGTCACTATTATTACTTGCATAGGAACGTGTTCAATAAGGTCCTTAAATAGTTTTTTGTGTACATGAATTGCTATGATCCTATTTCTTTGGTAAGAAATTCATCTGACAAATTGAAAATTTACTATATATACTTTACCGTTTTTATAGTATCTATTTCAAGTCATGCTATCAGCAGCTATTAACTTTGATAAATAATATTAAAACCCATAAGACAACACTAATAAAATAGTAAAATATTGTCATTGTTGGTTTCAAAAAAATAGGTTTCATTTTCTTAAAAGCCCTTTCTATGAAAATTGAACTGCATATTATTTTATAAAGGGTACCTGAATTTAATTGAACAGTTCGTTTACGTAATATAAATACCGAATATAAAGAGAGTATTAATATTCATTTCCCTTTGTGTATAATAGCTTAAATTAGGCATACTCAAGTTAATTTACTAAAGAGTTAAAATAAACAAATTTATTTATCTTTAAAAAAGTGGATAGCCAATTATATATTTTTAACGACTACATAATTCAGAACAAATCATAATAAATCATGTAGACATTCTTACCATTCACCTCCCCCTTTCCATTGTTTTTGTATTTACAAAATCCTTCATAAAAAATATCGAACGACTTAATTCGTTAAACAGAAGCTGCCAGACAATGTTAGGTCATAAAAGTCGTTTTTCGCATGGTCTTACTTTATTGGGTAACCGTGGAGTAAAAAAAAAAAAAAAAAAAATGGGCTTCTTTAATGGGTTTTCCCACCTGAACGAAAGTGGATGGATCTCTCTATAAGTTTAACTTCTGCCTCACGACTCAAGGCCGTGACGCGCATGCGCTAAGGTGTGGCCTCGTTCCGAGTTTTATATAACCCTTGTCGATAGAGCGCGACTGTGGGTGAAATCCAATTAGAAAAAGATACAAGATTCGAATAGAAATAAGAAAGAAGAAGTTATTTGGTTTATTATAAATGTATTTTTTGAATATATTTAAATAGTCTAAATCTCGAGCTATTTGTTCTATTCTCGAAAATGGCAAGTAGAAATCTTCCTGTCAGGATGTGGATTAAAAAAAAGTCCATGGAAACATATGTCAAGCTAGAATGGGAAATAAGGAAAAGGTAATTTTTAAATGCAAGTCACTACTGCCCGGCAGCAAATAGTAGAGTGAGCGTGTATACACGTCAGAGGAAAAGGGAAAGTGTTATCAGATGATAACAAGATGCCTCGCAGTGTGAACCTCTCATTTTATTCCTTCTCTTTCTATTTCGTATTTTGGTGTCTAAGTGTGATAGTGCTTAGAGTGCTTAGGTGCGTCAAGTTAAGATGCAGCTCACTTTGAGAAATAGCTTCAAAATCAACTAAGCAACGTCGTTATGGGAATATAAATGATAAACAGGATTTCATAAAAAAAAATTGCACATGGATTCTCTTAAGAGGGCTTGTAAATCAAATATCTGGGTCTTATATAGGAACAAAACTTTTTTGAATGTAAAGTATCTTGAGAAATAATGTTTATACTAAAAAAAAACCTCCATAGGCACTCACCTGGCATTGTCACAACATTATTAGATCTGTGGAAAGAGAATGTGTAAGGAAGATAGATGAAGATGACTCTCTGGAGGATTTCATAAGCTTCTAACACTACTCTTCACATTCATCAACTTCGTGCTTATCTGTAAGAACAGGGAAAGGCTTACCTCCCATCGTCAGGCCATCTTACCCATGCCAAATTTTAGGGCACTTGATTTGTGGTCCATATTCAGTAGTTAACTAGATGAACCTTTGACCCATCTGTACGTACATTTTAGCTGTGAATAATCTCACCTTTATCTTTTAAATTTTATAAAATAATGTAAATAGGAAATTCAGTTAATCTTAGTAGAATATATATATTCTTAATATATTTCTAACCCAAGCCTAATTTTTTTTTTTAAATTATGTTTTTTCTTGGACACATTCTCGGTGTTAGCTGCAAAACCCGCTGTTACTCGGGTTGAGTTAGTAGTCTTTTAACCCGCCTCGGTGGTTGTAGTAAGCTAACGCGCTATATTCGTGTTGAGCTAGACTGCCGAGGACGGGGAGATTGAGGTTCGAATCTCGATTGAGTGAACTGGGGGTAGTTTTCCCTTGATTGGTTTTCCACTCTTCCTCCACGCAAATGTGGGCTCACTTCCTCTAAATCCAACCTTCACAATTCCTAACCTATTAGTGTAATTAGTACTTGAGCGTATAACCCAAACGGGTAGAAAGACGCGGTGCTAAATAAATAAATAAAAAAGTAGTCTTTTATAATATTATATATGTAATATATAATATTTTTCAATAGAAAACCAATCAGGTAATTAAGGCAGAATGTAATGTTGAAAGAAGTAAAAAATATTCTAGTTGTGCATGCCCAGTTTTTACTTAGTACGACTGCAGAGTTTCACAAGAATTCTAATCAAAATAATCGGAGCAAATTTTGGAGATTTTTTTTCTGTTTGCCCTTGAGCAAACTACCCTAAATTTTAGGCTTAGATATGTAATTCCAAAAACTCCTCTGAGGAATGAAAACCTAGACACCAAGTCTTAGCTCAATCGTTGAAATGATTTTGGCTTTATTACCAGTAACAGACAAATGGTAATGCGGAAATTACATTTTATGCTTAAGGGGGTTATGTATACTACGTCGACATCCATCAAAATCTTGAGATATATTGTTTTATGATCACAATACTTTCTCTAACCATGGATTGCGAGAAAATAAAAATGATTTCTACATTCCATAGGAGATTTAATCACGTGTTTAGAAATAAAATTTGAACCGAAAAGTTATATCTAATTTTAAGGTGCGGCAGAAGGGAGCGCAAGTAATTTTACAGTTTTTATAGCATTACAATTTTTTGGCCAAAATAAATCAAATATTTCTCCAGTAGCAACATAGAGTTTAGTTTTCTCCACATTCTAATATCAACAGATCTTGAATATCGGTCAAGGATGTCCTGGAACTTTGTCAAAACATTTTCTCCTTATTTAAAATGTTTTGACGAAATTCCATGACACCCTTGACAGATATCCAAGATCTGTTGATATTAGCATGTGCAGAAAAATAAACTCTATGTTGCTACTGGAGAAATATTTGATTTATTTTGGCCAAAAAATTTATATTCTATAAAAACTGTAAAAATACTTGCGCTCCCTAATGCCGCACCTTAATAGAAAAATATAACCAATATATATGTTAACCGAACGTCCAAGTTATCTTCATGCGGAATTTTAGCGCTATTTAAAGTAGTTTGGACGTGCTTGAGCAACAAGCAAACAAACAATAGACAGACGTTTAATTTTGATACATTAATAGGATTTTGAAAATCTCCTTGGTAGAAATCCTAGGAATAATGTCTTAAGGAAACGCTTACTGTTACATAGTCTATATATTAAAAATCCCCTCCTTTGAATATTTTTAATAAATGCACATATATAAGTATATATTATATATACATGTATAACTAATGTATATATATACCCAGTATAAATATGTATGTTTTAAGCATTTCCTTCTTTAAATATATTATACATTAAAAAAATTCCGGGCACATCCTCGAGGTTTGCACTTTTTTTTTTTTTTTTAGGAAATGATGAAATTTGGTTTATTGCAGCTACATAAATCACTGTCAAAAGTAAAACCTCATCACACTATTAAGTGAATAAATAAAAATTCGCACAGTACTGTAATAGCAGTAGCACAAAAATTCCACCTCGTTGGCTCTAAATGAACTGTGAGCCAAATTTTCTCCGCCCCTGATCTAGACAGTGTTGTTGGCGTAACCGTCACAGCTGCTACACCCACCAGTAATCAAACGTATTCAACAATATTGAAACGTTATAGAGCACGATTGTTTTAAACAGACCTTTACAGGGTGGGGTCGACTTTATAAGTAGAGTCAGGCCATCATTTATTGAACCTTTATTGACATTTATTTAAGAGCGTTCATCATATCAGGCCCAACTCAGCTCTCGGCTCCCGCAATCTATGGGAGTAAAAGGGAAAAGAAAAGACCTACGATATGCCAGAAATGCATGCAGTGAATTTGTATTTGAATGATTAATCGACATTTTCTGCTGTAACGATGGGGGCCAGAGCGACAAAGTTTCTTGTTAATAGCAACAGTATGTCCCTGTTATGACAGAATGAAGATTTGTGCACAGTGATTTTCTGTGAAGCCACTCTAAAATGGTCAAAAGCGGTCGTTTCAATGCAGTTTTTATTCAAATATTTTATTTTATTATTATTTACTTAGCACCGCGTCTTACTACCCGTTCGGGTTATACGCCTAAGTACTAAT
The DNA here is from genome assembly GCA_033556935.1 of Timema podura. Classification (NCBI taxonomy): domain Eukaryota; kingdom Metazoa; phylum Arthropoda; class Insecta; order Phasmatodea; family Timematidae; genus Timema; species Timema podura. The sequence continues at coordinate 28,914,266 of JAVRXN010000013.1, read as the reverse complement.
TACGCTATTGGATTAGGAATTGGGAAGGTTGAATTTGAAGGAAGTGAACCCGCATTTGCGTGGAGGGAGAGTGTAAAACCATTTAGGAAAAACAAACCCCAGTTCACCCGACCGAGATTCGAACCTCGATCTCCCCGTCCTCGGCAGTCGCGTTCAACACGACTAGCACGTTAGCCAACTACGCCACCGAGGCGGGTTATTCAAATATAATTTAATATAATTTAATATTTCAATGATATTCAATATTAGTAACTTCTATTAACTCTTTATCTCCATTATTGTTTGATCAGAAATGATCCATGTGCAATAGTGTTTGTGTAAACTTACTATTTCTACCCGACTGTATCACAGAGTTAATTGGCATGACGTGATGCATGCTCTTAAGAACGTTGCCTACCTGTGACGTAACGGCAATTCAAGATAGGATTTTCTATATAAATGTATATACATTTCATTAGGCAGGTTTTAAAGCTATAACAACTAAACGGTAACTCTAAGTTCTTAAATAATTCTATAAATAGTATTAAATTTTCACATGATTTTTTAACACTTCGAGGCGGTTTTTTCTTTTTTTAATTTTCATCGCCTACAGAAGTATATGGCTAGATTAGAAAACAAGATGAAGGTAATTATTTTTAAATACAAGTCGATGCTTTTTCAAAGCAAATAGAAGAGTGAGTGTGTATGTATACCCGTTTGTGGAAGAGGGGAACCTTTATCAGCATATACACAAGAAACCTGGAAAGGGTGAACTGCTCCTTTTCTGCCCTCTCTTTCTATTTCGTACATTAGCGTCTAATGTGATATATAGGGCTTGGAGTTCTTAGGCTTTGCAAAATATCTTTGAAATCACCTTGAAGGCAACTTCGTTTAAAAAAAACTAGATACAATTTTTAGTGTTCGCAAACTAAGGGGAGAGGGTGGATGCTATTTTTATTTTTTTTATCAGCCCATGACAATTTTTTTTACTACGTGTCTTACTACCCATCCGTGCTATCCACGTTTAATTACACTAAATAATCATAGATGAGGCAGGAACAATTAAGAGTAAATGTACCCGACCTCTGACGAAGGGTAAATAAGGAGGAAATGTACTCGCATATGTGTGGAAAGAGAATGGAATGAAATCTGGGGGGAGGGGGTGTGACGACACACTTATACTTCATCCCACCTGCTGTTAAGTAGGTGCTTTGCACCAAGTAGTTTGGTATTCTGGAAATACACCTTAACATATTTGGCATTTGTAGTATTATTAATGAAAAGTAGGGTTAGGTGTTGCTGAATATTGACTAGGCTTTGATTTTATTGAATCACCTCTGTAATATAGTTGTAAAAGTTCCTGGTTACATATTTAGGGGTTCCGGGTTGGTTTCCCAGCATTTCCAAAAATTTATCTGTGACGCTGTGTGTCTGGAACGAGGGCAAACTAAACCCCACGAGGACAAATGAAGAGCTACTAGAATAAAGAAACAGCAGATCTGGTTTAGAAAACTGAGATCAACGGCCGTAGGGCGCTGACCCTATGACACCCTCTATCCACAAATGTTGGCACTATCATCGCCAACGGTGGAGGTCGCTTGGTCGTAAAGCTTGCTTATGGGCTCATACCTTGTAGTTTTTTTTTAATGTTAAAACCAACCAGCTTTGAAAGTCTTTGGATCGAATATCATCGGATCAATGCTTAGTTTTCACAATATGATAAACTGGATGGGTTACTGTTGATTCGAATTTCGTTACAACCAATTTCAGGCAGTAATTGTCTCGTGTATAGGACACACATTATTTTAAAAGCTAGGCCTACATAAATAAAACCTATATAATATCTTGTATATTCACAGGAAAAGTAGATTGTTAGGGAGAGTTGACTCGGCCTAGGTAAAGTCAACTCTTACTAAAAGTATCAGTAAAAGTTGATAGAGAATAAACAGATCAACTTTTCCTAGGAAGAGCTAACTATGCCTGCTGTGGTTTAGTAAAAGTTGATTCCGCGATGTTGCTCTCCACATGCGACTTCGCGCGCAATCTTTGTTTTGAATATCCCAGCTCCATTTGTTTATGTTGTTTTATAGGTTAGGTTATAGGTTAGGTTAGCTCTGCAACTCAAAGTGTCACAAATCTTTACCTTGCATTTATATTATCTCTCTTTGTATCATAAAGGTTTTGCTTTTTTATTTGTTTTTTATTAGGTAGTAGACCATTTCCTTGCAAAAAGTTCAACTTTAACTAACTCAAGGTAGTAAGAGAATACTTTCCCTAGGTACGGTCAACTCTGACTAGTAAATGTTGATCAAATTCATCACTTTTCGCTTTTAATCATCTTTTACTAAAAAGACCAGTAGGAGTCGACTCGGCCTAGGTAAAGTCGACTCTTACTAGAGAATCTACTTTTCCTGTAACATATAAAAACATATTAACAATAATAGTAACTTTCAAAACCCCACATTTGTGGCCAGCCCTATGGTATAATTCAAATTCTGGTTGGATGTACTGAGGGTAATTTTTCCTGGATAGTTCCCCAATCTCTCTCCACGCACACTTTGGATATAATTTCTTTAAAATGTTACATTTATCTTCCTTCTCCTTTAGCGTATTTAATGTATGCGTAAAGTCCGAACGGATAGTTAGTGCTACACGGGGAAAAAAAAATTCAAAATATTTTGTTGTGTTTACAAAACTTCGATCACCAGCTTCGGTGCCGCATGATCTAACAAGCTACTCTCGTGCTAGACTAAACTGCTGAAGACGGGGATATCGGGGTTCAATCCTAGTCGGATGTACTTAGGGTGGTTTTCCCTAAATGGTTTCCACAATACCTCCACGCAAATGGGGGTGCACTTCATCTAAATTAAACTTCCCTAATCCCTAATACATTAGTGTAATTATTACATAGGCGTATAAACCGAACGGGTTGTAAGAGCGGTGCTATACAAAAAATCTCTCGATCCTTCCAATCTTCCAGCTCAGATCGAGTGGAACTACGTAATTTTTTTTTTTATCAACCCCTCTCTCTCTTTGGGTCAAGGGGCTCTCTGGCTGGCCGGGATCCCCCGGACCCAGTATCGATCTCAGGACCGTCGACTGGACGGACAATCCCTTCCCTTCCGACCCCTCTCCCCCAACAACCCACTCTCCCCCTTAGAAACCACTCCCGAGGGAATCCTCTCCATTTCGCGTGACACTGTTATACGCCGGATAGAGAGCCACAGAAGTACAACCGTACATCTCACACGGCCAAACGCGTCACAGCGTCCGGGTGGCAATATAACATCGAAAGAGGCTGACCTGACATTTATTGACACTTAGTTCACAGTTATTGTCGATCTACTTTTATGTATTCATACACCGAAGGGAGGTAGATGTCCTTCCTGCTGTCACTTTTGACAGCTGTAAGATAAATTCGGTTGCCTTTTTTTTTTTCAAATGTTGACCACTCTATATTTATGTTTTATATTTTCTAAGAGTGTTATAGTAGAGTCAATTTTTCATATAAAGGGATTTTTAAAAATACATACACGAGGTATTGTTTTAGCTTGAGCATTTGGCATTTTTTCCGTCTGTTTGTCCGAATCTTTGTTCCGCAATAACTGCCTAATGCGTAGGACCAATTTTAACAAGATTTGAAGGGACATTCTCTGGAGGTTGGCCAAATAATGTATGTTCATGATTCTTTGATCTGGAAATTCGTTTTAATAGGGCGGTCACTCAAATATCTGTCTGTTTGTTTGTTCTACAAAAAATTCCAAAATCATGGACCAATTTTAACCAAATTTGGCATAGATATTCTATGAATCTAGGTCAAACGATGGATTTATATGGTTTTTAAATCTGACTCTTCAATTATTACAAAGGCATGGTCTCAGCTATCTATGTTTTCTAACAGCACGTGGATGTATCCATCCATTGTCCTTGGTTCGGATACTGACCCGATCGTCCTAACTTCACGTGCGTCAGCTTATATCGCAGTGCTATATTTAAATATTTAATTATATTGTGTTCAGATGCCATGTATTTTCACGTTATGTAAGATAAATAATATTATTAAAGATCACAAATTAGATATTAGGATTCAATTATTTATTCCACACTTGGTTCTGGTTATTAAAGAATTAATATAAATTATGGAATCTGAGTTGGAGTAACTGCGCGAGTGTATAAGACACGTCCGACCTGTATGATGGTATGATCACTTGCGTTTAAGATACGCCTGACTGTATGATAGTATGATCACTTGCGTTTAAGACACGTCCGACTGTATGATGGTATGGTACTTGCGTTTAAGATACGCCCACCTGTATGGTAGTATGATCGCTTGTTGTTTAAGATACGCCCGACCTGTATGATGGTATGATCACTGCGTTTTAAGATACGCCGACCTGTATGATGGTATGATCACTTGCGTTTAAGAACGCCCGACCTGTATGATAGTATGATCGCTTGTGTTTAAGATACGCCCAATCTGTATGATGGTATGATTGCGAGTGTATAAGACACGTCCGGCTGTATGATGGTATGATCACTTGCGTTTAAGATACGCCCGACCTGTATGATAGTATGATCGCTTGTGTTTAAGATACGCCCAATCTGTATGATGGTATGATTGCGAGTGTAAAGACACGTCCGGCCTGTATGATGGTATGATCGCTTGTGTTTAAGATACGCCCGATCTGTATAATGGTATGATAACCTGTGTTTAAGATACGTCCGATCTGTATGATGGTATGATTGCGAGTTTTAAGACACGTCCGATATGTATGATGTTATGATCACAAGTGTTTTCCCAACGGCAACCACGAGGCCTTCTCGCAATTCTCACTGCATCCACCTGGAAAATTTTCCTTTGAAACAAATTGGCCAAAGTTGATATCCCTCTCACCTAAAAAACTGCAACTAGGTTTGGGGAAATCTTTTACACTTTGTCCTGTTATTTACTGCTAGTTTTAAATATCGTGAATACTAAAAAAAAATCTATTGTATCCTTATTTTAGAAGGTGAGACCAAGTGATGCTATGGTACGTCTTTCAGTAAAATTAATAAATTCTGCTAAAATTAACATTACATATATGTTATGCTTCAATTTCTTGGTTTTGAAGCTACCCACAACAAACTGTCACCTGACGTAACTCGTTTGATTTGCAACATATTATGTAGAAAGAACAGAAAAACACTACCTGAGATTTTCTTTATATACGCAAGCCTAAGACAAGTTAGAGCTTGATATTTTTTCTTGTTATAATGATACACAAACCAAATCTCACGCAGTATAAAATGTAATAATCGCAACGTGTAAAAGTTGAAAAGAAAATATCTGTAAGCATATTCTCAAGTTAACTTAATCTTGTGTTTAATGGTTGTTTAGCTAGTTATACTCGTACCAAAGTCTACTGTCAAAGTAAAAATGAAAAGTAAGGCTGAGGTACATGTATAAGTATACCACATTTCATCTTTATAGTTTCATTAGTTCTTGGAGTTCTCACTTATACAGACACACACACACACACACACATTATATTTTATTTATATGATGTAAAATGATTATAATAATTCAAAAGTTTAATTTATTGTTACAACCAAAGGATATTGTTTTAAAAATCAACATTTTCGGATATAAAAAGAAATCATAAATAAATGATATGTGTAGAAAATTTCATGCTTATTCTTTAAATACTGATCAGTACTGTTTTTGACTTTCGATAACGAGTATGAAATCGATTATTTTCTTCCGCCATAAGAAATGAGTAAATTATCGATACTTCTCTTTCGATACTAAAGCACCAGTCTGAGATGAATAATATAGACACCTCTTGCGGTAAAGACGTGTTCCCCTCCCTCACCCCCCTTCCCAATACCTCCTTCTCTACGTGAGGTCAGCCCTTCAAAGAGTTAGTTAGCTCGTTATTGCACGGAATAAGCTCAGACTTCTTCTCGGCGCGAACTAAGAAGTTCGCGTTCGCACGCAGCAGGGTTATATTTGTCTCCTTTTCGCGTAGTCTTTGGGTTAAAAAAAACAAGGGGATTGGGGGAGAGGGAGATGGAAAGAGTATAAATCCCCCCTCCCCCCATTATCGCCACCATTGAACTACCAAAGTTGTAGCAGGCACAGGTAGGTCTTAGGCTTCTTTTACCGACTATGAGGGGTAGCGTGTCAGTCCCCGGTATAAGCCCATTATTGCCGTGGCACTCCGTGATATTCCCGAACTACCCCTCCCTTGAACCCCCAGCTACACACTCTCTCCCTTCAGTCTAAAGGTGAAGGTTCAACTCTCCACACATACACACACACACACACACACAAACACGAGGTACCTTGCCGCATACTTGGTCTTCACGAGGGAAGGTCAGTGCACCAGTTTCAAATATGACAAAATAAGGGTGAAAATAAATAAAAAGGTTCTACACAGTAGTACATTCTATTTCATATATTCTGTTATGTTTTAAAACAAAATTTTCTAAAAAAATTTCTATGTATAACCATCCTTAAATGTGTTTTTCTCAGAAAAAACCCCAACTAAATAGTATTTTTTAATCCTATGAAACCCTCTTCTGATATATATTTTGTACAGAATTGTTAAGGGACCTAATTAAAAAATAAAATTTTTCAAAAATTTAATTTTTAATAAACTATCCTTTGATTAAATTTCCTCCAAAAAACCAGTTTGTAGTATTATCTATGACTTAAAACACAACACAGACACACATTTTGAAAAAAAAATCACTATAATTTTTTTAATACATCATTATTGAGGAGTTGCGGGCATAAACATGATAATCCTAATTTTATGAAAAATGTGTTAACAGGGACTTTTGGTAGCTTACCTCTTGAGCTACAAGTTGTTTTTATGGCTAAGTCCAGACGTTGAGGATAGCTGATATTAGCTGATATTATTTATTTTTTATAGCTAGATTTGCAGATTTTATAAACGTTCGAATCGTGAATCTATTCCATATAATTCTATGAGGGCTATAATATTTTTTGCCCCAACAATCTCAATTTTCAAAAATCACTCAGTGGGAGGATACACTAATTTTAAGGACGTTGCCCACCTGTGTTGCCATGGCTGGTGAAGAAAGGATTTCCCATGTTGATGACTTTATGTTTCACTCAGCGAGTTTTAAAGATATAACGTTGAAACCAGAACCATAAATTCTTAAATAATTCTAAAAATAGTCCTAAAGTGTCACAAAATTATTATTTTTATCCTAATGTAGATTTATATGAATGTATTTTCTTATAAATCATCTACAACTCAGGCTCTTTGCTTGTTCACGAAAATGGCCTGTAGGGGTATTCCTGCCGGGATGTAGATCAAAATAGTTCGTGGTAGCATGTGTCTACATAGAATAGGAAACAAGAAAAAGGTAAAATTAAAACGCAAGTCAATGTTTTCAAGGCGCAAATATTAAAGTGACCTTGTAAACTAGTCATAGGAAGAGGGAAAGGGTTATCGGCACATAAACAAAAACCCTTTCAGGGTGAACTTCTCATTTTCTTCTCTTTATTTCTATTTTGTATATTTGCATCTAAGTATGACAGTGCTTAGACTGTTTAGGTGCGTCAAGTTTTGATGCAACCCACTTCCAAAATAGCCTTTGAAATCTCTAAGTAGGCAACGTCATCAAAGTTAATGTTAAAATAACGTTTTTCTGATTAAATAGCACCTAAATATCAAGTTTTATTTCGGCTCTAACTCCATATTTTGCCAACAAGAGAACAAATTATGGACATAATTGTAAAATCCATATATAAGCAATCATGTTCACATAAAATTTCAAGGGTTATTATACTCTAAAATAGGGGTCGGCAATCTTTTTTGGACCCCGATCGACTTTTACAATCATTAAAGGTCCCGTGATCACCCTAAGTTTCTCTACTATACCTTTTTTTCTCTATACATCTTTTATTTATTCCTTAAATTTAATATTTCCTCCAATATTTATGTCTGTATAGAAAATACATAAAATAAATAAAAATATACACTCCGTTCACCCTGAAAGGCAAGTCTTACCTTGATGGATTACACTATGGCCCTATCTTGTAGGCTGTACCATAGCGGAATAGTACAAGGTAAGCTTGCCTTTTTGACAATGTAGTTTTATTACAAGATCGACAAAACATTGTTGCAAGATCGACCCCTGCTCTAAAGTCTGAAGGGCAAAAAAGTATTGGTTAAACCACAATACTTTCTCTATGCGGGAAAGTAAAAAAAAAAAAAGTTTGTTTTTCCGACGAATGTTTGTCTCAAATTCCCATCCTACTCCTAGCACAACAGCAGCCTCTGATTAATTCACTAAGCACCGGAAACACATGAATACACACATGACATGTGTGTGTATTTAGTGGCCGGGGGTTTGAGGGGGACGAACGCTTTCCTTCCCAGAAGCGGACCCTCAAAATAAAGTCCGGAAACACGTGACCAATCGTCGGGGGGGCCTTCACAGAGTGTGAGGGGTGCATCTCCTCTCCCCCTACAACGCGCATCGGCAGTCTTTTGTTCAACGCCTACACGGGAACCTCACAGCGCATATGAAGGCTACACCCTCCAATATATAATAGTGCACATATATAGGATAAGCTTAGTCCTCAAATAAAGGGGACATTATCTGTTTAAAAAAAAATACATTTTGGATTTTTTTGAGACAGTGGGAACACGCTGACTAAACTTCAAAATCATCTATAACCAAATTTTCTTACAAATAAATAAGGTATTTTTTAAAACCAATCTTTGAAAATTTGAGAAAATTTACATGATTGGGATCATACCATTTATTTGAAATATATTCTCAAAATTAATTAAAATACCATACGCTGTTTATTTATATAATGCGGTGACCTGGTTGTCTAGGGGTAAGGTGTCAGACTTCTGTGCTGGGGGTCCGGGGTTCAATCCTCGGTCCCGGCACAGATTTATCTGATTGCCAAACCCTTCCTTCACCTCTGACAAGATGTGTATTAATCACAACTTGTGAATGTGAGGAATGCCAGGCCTCCGCCGTGGTTCGGATTCCACGTTAAACTGTAGGTCCTTCATTTCATCTCACAATCACCCTACCATTGCGTAAGTGGTATAACCCGAACGGGTAGTAAGACGCGGTGCTAATAATAATAATAATAATAAATTTTATATAATAATAGTCGATCTCTGAAGTCTTAGGCTGGTTTCACACCAACGAGTCCCGAGTAGAGTCTGACTCACCAATTGAGACAAGTACATATTGTATTTGATGCACGATGGAGGACCAACACATTTCACACCCGCGAGTCGAGTCACCCCGAGTCTAACAAAGTCCAGCCGAGTCAAGAGTCTATGATGCGGCAGATTACAGATTTCATCAGTCCAGCCGAGTCAAGTGTATTATTTCCAAGGCTAACAGCATGGACACTGGATACCTCATTGTTCTCGTTCAAGAGAATCAATCCTTCGATTTTTAAACCGTCCCATCCCGAATATCGGGATAGAAATGCAGTTTCCGCTATTTGGAAAAACATGTGAAAAACTACCAAAGGTGCATCGTTTCACACTAAGTGGGTAAAGCCACGTTAAGCGACGTTTTTTAGGCGTCTACGGCGGCACCTCCATACAATTGTATTAATAGAAACTGCTAGGACTGCATCCATCTTGCACGAGCTCTTTGATCAAACTAGTTGACTCGATTACTCGACTCACTAATATGAAAGGCCTTGACTCTAGAGTCATATTGGACTTGACTCCATGAGACTCGAATTGACTCGATGACTCGTTGGTAGCCTTAGCCTTAGGGTAAAGTGCTTGCCTCGGAATATGAAGTTCGGGGGTTCAAACCCAGCTGGTATCGATGGATTTTTCTTATGTGATAAAAATCAGTAGAACAACTTACTTCGGAGGAGAAGTAAAGCCATCGGTCCCATGTCGATTGTGGCATTTAAAAGATACCTGGAAGGTGTGTTAAAATACCTTTTTCTGGCAAAATTGGCAGGCCTTTCGTCCTCGCTCTTAGAAACTATCGTGTAATCAGTCGTTTCAGAAAGTGCACGTTAAATAAGTAAATAAAAAGAATATTTAGAAATAATGATTGGCTTATTTAGTTTAAATAATATTTTTCTAAATAGTAAAAAAACTTTTTTATTGTAATGCATTCCTATGAGCGTTATGCCCTAGGCGACCACCTAGGTTCACCTAATGGCCCTGAACCTTTTTAGATTCTGGGTGAAAACAACGAAGCTATTTACTATTCTGTTTAAATACTTCACACCAAAAATTATAGAAAATCCTGACTAAAAACGACACAAAATTTGGTCCCTAGACCATTAAATTCATCACCGCGAAAAGGGAAAGCCTCGTTTACAACAAGAATATTTTTTTTTTTCGATCTTGTTGGAAATCGAACCTTGTACCCACTTAGGAAAACTCCGCCGCTACCAGGGGTTCATGAAGTTCGCTGTTGGACACTACAAAAAGAGAAGTCATCAGCTTATCATATTTTAATCACCCTTTCAAACAACCGATGAGGCTCAACCATACACGACGTATCGTCTCTTACCCCCTAGCCCGTCCTACTTCTCGTTTAAAACCTTGACCCACTGACAGATGAGAACACAACTACGTAATGAACTCAAGGGCAGGAGGCTTCCCTCGAACTTGACTAAAAAGGGGAGAGGAGAGGCGGTGGGGGAGGGGAGGATAATTGCCTCGCTCTACCCCCCACCCAACCCCACCTTCTTCCACTATTTTCCATCACCGCATCCATCATACGCCACTGCTGGCGGAAATATAAACCACTAATTTATATCGCTCTCGTAATTTACCTTATATATTTTTGACGCCAAAGCAAGGTCTGGGTACTATTTTAAGTTTCAGTGAACGACATTGAAGCTAAAAATCGCTAGTGTCGTCGCAGAAACTTGTGAGGATCATTTCTCGCGATAGATTTTACGTTAAAAAGCTTTAAAACAATATTTTGAAATGACACAACGTGATCTATAAGAATAGTAATAAAAAAAATAGGGGTCTCATTAAAATAAATCAAAGTGACCTTAACGTCACCTTAGCAATGCCACCCAAGGTCATACCAGCCTTACCACCTTAATACCCCCTCAGAAATAAACAACATTTGCTTAAAACCTTTTTTTCTGTAATGCGTTATTTTCGAGATATTTTGGTGTAAAGTTTTCAAATGAACACCCGGTACTGTATATTATATAAAGTCTGTTCACGCAGGAATTGTTTCTGAAAGTCTTTCCCTACCTGAACTCTATTATATAGTAGATATTGGTAGGAAAAAGACCTTTCAAGAGTATTCCTATCGTGAATAGAGTTTTTAACACAACGTCTTATTTATTACCTGTTCAAGTTATACACTCATGTACTGATTACGCTAAAGAGTTGGGGATGAGGAAGGTTGACTATAGAGGAGGCTTACTCGCATTTGAATGGAGGGAGAATGTAAAACCATTTAGGAAACAACACTCTCAGTACACCTGACAGAGATTCAAAACCTGATCTCCCCTTCTTCGGAAGTACGATCTATTATGAGAGTGACGCCTAAGACCATGTGGCCACTAAAGCAGATTTGTTTAAATTTCTTGAATTAAAAACATGAAGGGAGCGAGGTCTACTGTTCACAGAGATAAATGTCAATATTTGTTTTACAAGAGCTGCCCCGTTTGATATCAGTTAATGGTGACCTAGGTCATTATTGAACTGACCAGACCCTGTGTGACCAGATGGGAAGGGGGGAGGATGGGCGGGGTGACGCCAGTGGTAGCACCCCGCGCTATATGACGTGGGGACAGAGCGTCGGAAGGGTGTAAGATATAAAGGGTGAGGGGCATGGCTAGAGGTGGCATATGGAAGACCTTATAACGTATACCCACCTACTCACTCTCTCACTAGGACTACACTCGGCGACACAAAATATGAGAAAACGATTAATGTGTTATTTATTTATTTCGAGCTGTCTTTGTCCTAACACGTACAAGATTGTTTATTGGTAGTTTTATTGTTTTTTTAATTCCCACAAATCATTAAAATTATACGAACATATCTTAATTAAGTAAATGTTGTAAGGATGTGAAAGGAAGAATTTACAGGGAGTATTCCCACATTTGCGTGGAGTGAAAGAGTAAAGAACTATTAGGAAAAATAAATCAGTACACTCAAACAAAATTCTAAATCCAATCTCCACTTCTGCGGCAATCCAGCCTAATGTGAAAATGACGCCCTATACCATGGGAGCACCGTTAAGGATATGCTTGTTGTTAATACAAGCTGCTAGGTATAATGCCAGCTATAAACGTATCTTTCTTATATTGGGGCTTAAACAAATCAGCTGGCCATTAATAATAATTGCTACATGGGCTATTTCTTATGGAATGCTTTAAATAATTTTAAATATGGCTTGCCAATGAAGAGAAGGTTAGGGTGATTTAGGGATGATTTGAGAGAGTCTTTTCCCCTAAATGGCTGCTCATTTTGATGCCACGTTAATTCAGGAAAATTTCTTCTAGAATATAGATTATACCTTTTTCCTATTGACCCCGATAGCACAATCAAAAGCTTAATTTCCGGAAGGGTAGTAGGACACTATGCAACGAACAACACTAATACAAACACTAACGTTATATGAATGCTCAATTTTGTTGAATTTTTTTAAAATCCGGCTAAACAGTTTCACTTATTATTTACTTAAAGAAAATACAGGAAACCGATCCACGATTCGACATCTGGTTTGATCCATCCTAATGGCAGGCGTCGTATCTGCCTCGGACGTCCTTGGTTCAGATAATAACTGGTTCAGTATACGACATGGTCGTCCTCGATTCCCGTGTGTATGAGGGTGTGGAACCAGTGGAAACACTCAAACCTAGCTTAAACCTAAATAACCACAAACTGGTGTACGTTGGGGTGGTTCCCGTTTCGGAAAAAATACTCAAGGTACCAGCCGAGAATCGAAATCGTGACCTCAAGGTTCGTAGCCAGGTGGACTGACCACTTCATCACTTGGGCCAGTTGATGCCAGAACTAAGTAGTAGTGATTATGTCAACTTCGTACTGGTTGACTACGAAAAAGCGAGAGCCCATCACACGTCAATTCTGTTTGATAGCGTGACCACGAGTGTCCCTTCGATATAAGTCACAAAGCCTCTTGCTACCCCCATGACACCGAATGAGGATCTACCCCATTTGGGCGATTTCCCTTCCTAAATAGAAATCGGCCAAGGTCGCTTTCACTGCCTTCAAGAACTGTAGAGAATACGCTGCGATGGGAGAATTCTTGTAATATTGTCCTATTCTCAGCTGCTAGATTTTACGTAAGGATCGTAAATACTAAAAATCACAATTGATATTGTTACCCTGGTTCATGAAAGTGAGAAAAACTGAAGCTTATTACGTGTTTCTAATAACTGTAACCTAAAAAAATATGTAAGAGTTAACATGAAATCGATTATTTTCATTATATTATTCCTTGATTTTATGGCAAATTGGGAATTTGGAGCACCTTTTTAGGAACAGTGTAATTGAGGCTGGTGAAACCATTAAAAAATGCAGCATTGAAAACTAATTATTTTAAAACTAAAAAACTACAAAATGGATCCCAATTTTACTGTTTTCAATTAAAGAGTGCAAAAAAGGACCTTGATACGTTTTATATTCCGAGCATAGTATTGTATCTGGTAAACTGGTTAGTCAAATGTGAGATGGGCTCCAGGCAAACGCACTTCTGACCAAGCTAAGGTATTGAATAAATTGATTTGTATATGTTTTTGAACCATAAAAACACTAAAAGTGGGCTTGAAGGGTGATACTTAGAAGAATATTGAGAAGCCTTGCAGACGTTTAAAAATCCCAAATTATGAATGAAGTTGTTTGATATTTTTAAATATTGTTTTCAGCAAAATGTAGGCGAAAGTTCTGACCAGTTGAAGAGTTTAAATTTTAAGTTTAAAGAGTTTTTAAAAAAGTGTGATAACTTATATAAAAACTTATAAAACCATCACACATTATCATAAGATTTTCTTATGTAACCCTAAAATAACCTAACTTTATTTGATAGAAAAAGGCTAGATCCAGGTTAAAAAAATTGTTTTGATCTCAGAAGCACAAATCTTTGCTTAAAGCGTCGTTAAATATATATATTTTTAAGTTTAAACTCCAAATTTAAACTTGTTAACTGATCATAAACATTCTGATAATTTTTTCTCCTACATTGGTTTGAAAACGATAGTTAAAAATATCAAACAGCTTCTTAAATAATCCGGGATTTCCAAACCTCGGCAATGTATCTCAATGTTCTACTACCTATCACCCTTTTAAGGACGTTGTCTAGTTGTGACGTAACAGAATGTCAAGATGAGATTTCCCATGCTGAATCGTCGCTTCTCCTATCTAATTGAAGAAGTGACGAGTTCGTTTGCAAAATAATTAAATGAATGTTTGGGAAGGATGAAACATAAGAGAAATATAAAAATTTAAAAAATCAGTTTATTTAAATGGAATAGGTTAGTAGAATTACATAAGGTTTAAATAGATATTACTCTAAACATTCCTTTGATAACTACGAGAAATAAATCAGTTACCATAGACGTATACATACCAATAGGGAAGAATTGCAGTGCACACCTAGGTAATTAGGAATCAACAGAATTAAGGTTGAGTCTACTGTTGAGTCTAGTAACTCTTCTTGTTAGGACTAATTCACATTCTCATACGAAGGGGCGTCTGCCTCAACACAGCAGCAATATAAATAGGAAGCAAATATTAATTTAAGTTTATGCTACAATATATAACAACTATCCAGCCTAGCCATTACTAGACTTAGACCTGAAAGGTATATATACCTCAGTTTTAGCTTCTTTGGTACTGACTGACAGCTCACAGCTGACTTCTGACAGTCAAAAGTTAGGTATATACCTAACTTTTGACTGTCAAAAGTTACAACTGCTAAAGACATGTATTTGCAGATCATATGGTTCGGCGTAGGGATACATAATTTTGTCTGGTAGCTTTTCAAAGCCGTCAGAAGTCAGCTGTGCGCTGTCAGTCAGCACCACAGAAGCTAAAACTGAAGTATACATGAATTATTATTGAATAATATTTAATTTAATCAAATTCTAGTAAGTCCTATTTTTAAAGAGTTAGTACGTTGGTAATTAAATGAGCTAGCAAGCATGAGTTAGCTCCATAAAGAGCTACAAAACACAAAGATTAATCTCCTAGAAGAGGAATTATCATTTTACAAATAGTAAATGGCGAGCTACCAGGAATCTAGGCTGTAAAAATACTATAGCCTGTCCATTCCTAAATACTACTACCTGGACCTTCAATAGTATATTTATACTTCCACCCTATCTGGGGCACACTATAACTGGTACAAACAATAAATGTATTAACTAATACAAACGGCGCTTGAAGGGGACTGGAGACTATTCACTATCCCCGCGGGCCACTACTACGAACTAGTAGTGCTCCCACAGGCTACGCACCGTAAATAGGTACACTAAAAAGAAATAATGAGGATTGGTCTCAGTCACAGACCTAGTTAGGTCATTGAACAAAGCGTTAGATGACCAGATCTCCACGATTAATTGATCCTAAGCATGGCCATACAGTTTAGGGAGTCATGACTTTTACCTAGGATATAATACTATGTCTTATGAACATATAAAAAGAAGTCAGAAACACTTCCATACTAAATCATGTCCTATGAACCTAGATAATTTGAGTACTAAGCTCATCACTCAAAACTATGCCTTATGGGCATAGAAAAACAATTCAGAAACTCTGACAAACAATACTATGTCATATAGACATAGAAAAAGAGCATTAAGACTAACATTGAAAACTATTCCTTATGGGCATAGAAAAATAAGAAAGAATTTTCTGACACAAAAACTATGTCTTAAAGACATAGTAAAAGAGCACTAAGACTCTAACGTTGTTTCCTAATACAAATACTCATAGTGACTGCCGTAGCTACTTCTGCAACGTGGAGGGGAGACCAACGCCTCACATTTCGTGATTACCAATTGCTTTGTCTGCCGATGTAGGATGACGTCCAAGAAGTTCCTCCGTCGAATTAATACAATAGAATACAAAATGTGAAGCGAGGAATGATGGTTATATAGAAACAGAACTGACTTCTTCGAGGAGGGTCTTCACCTGGACAAAAAGGGGGGAGAGATAAGTTGCAGAATTGCGCTGAATGACAACTAGCGCTCGTAGATGGCGTGGAGAGAAGAGAGAAACAGCTCTGCCATTTCATCGAAGTGGGGCCTGCGAGTGAGATGTCGTTTTGCTTATCTTCCAGCCACAGTCAGCTGGGACATTTTCCTGAAGTTTGGGCCTTTCCCGGCAACATGAATTCACCGTGAGTTAATATCTGCCACACATGACGTTTAACACGCTACAATGCTAGTGTATTTACGTTTTATTCACTGGGTCCTAAAAATATGTATAATATTGGATACAAAATTATTAAATATCCTAAAAATAGCCCTGCGCTGTAAAAACTTTTTAAAATCTTAAAATAGTTATTTTTTAAACTTTTTTAATCGTCTGCAGCTCAGACTATTTTATTTATTCACGAAAATGGCCTGTAGGAATCTTCCTGCCAGAATGTGAATAGAAAAGGTCCGTGTTTATTTATAATGTGAAACAAGAAAAAGGTTATTTTGAATTAGAAGTCAATGCTGTCCAGATGCAAATAGTGGAGTCAGTGTGTATACTCGTAAACGGAAGAGGGGAAGTGTTACCATCACATAGACAAGAGCCCTCTCAGGGTGAACTACTAATTTTATTCACCGTTTCTATTTCGTATTTTTATGTCTAAGTGTGATTGTGTTTAGAGTGCTTAGGTGCGTCAAGTTAGGATGCAGCCCACTAAGCAAACAGAATAGCTTCGATCTCACCAAATAGGCAACGTCGTTTCAGAATATTTCCTTCACTGCTTAGTGTTCTTAAATATACGTATATAGTTATTTGTTTATCTCTGTCTTTCTCCTCTCCCTTGTTCGTATCAAACATTCTCTCTCTCACTTATTTTAGTATTGTTTTTCCATCTGTCTTTCATTCCCATTCCCAAAAGGAAGTAAGTGTACTCGATAAGGGGTGTAGGATCGTGGAGAGAGAACTAAAAGGAGTTGTTCGTGCAAGCAATGAGTTGCCCTTTCCTCCCTCCTCATTTCAATTCCCCCCTTCCGCTTACCCTTGGACAAGTGCTCTACCCTCGATGGCTTCTCGTTATCTCACTCACTTCTACTGTTTCTGCCATCCGTAGCAAGGCCCCACTAGGCTCTGATCTACATTATTCAGCAGCGAGTGGTCCGTGCATGGACATTAACCTGAGTGGTACGTAGCCGTTAATTCGTAAGATGACCCTGTTACATAAACCAAGGTCTTTAATATCCGACTCTAACGCTTCTAACGCACAAGAGAAGATTTTTTTTAGTTTACAATTATTTCTATTTATTCGGGTATTTAAAGAGATTTGTTATTATTTAAACGCATTTTTTTATAACTCAACGTTTTAAGGTGGAAACGCAAGTTAAGGGCAGTGTTCATAAAAAAAATTGTCAAAAGAAATTAAATAATTCTTAAGTATAAATATAGTGTTTAATTTTCTTCACACGGTGGCTTCCACAGTTCTTTAATAACTGCGGAGAATATTCTGGAATTAAATAACAACTTTTTTCTTCATTTAAAAAGTGTCTCATTTAATGTTGATTTGATTAGCACATATTTAACAACTATTGATATCAACATGTGAAGAAAATTAAAATCTATATTTGTGTAACCGAAAGAAAAGTATCGATGCATTCCTAATTTCTAGTATCGAAATAAAATTATAAAAGAAGATATAAGTATTGAAAGAATAATGAGAGAATTGTATCCAGATATTATATGTTTGAAGGGTTATTTATGTACAAAAATGCTGATGTTGACATCCTTATAATTTTTGTAATTATCTAGAAGTCATAAAAAATTTAGTATTTTACTAGTATTTTTATTATTCCTTATATTGTATTGTTAAATAATTTAATAATGACACTGTAATCACAAAATTGTACTATAAAACAAGCAGATATGCTTCCTGGTTATTGTCTCTAGCTCATTTAATAAAGAACTAGTGGGAACCAGGAACTAAAATCACCCACTCTATCAGAAAAAAGATTTTTTTTAATGAGGGCTGAAAGAGGTTCTGTAAGTGGGGGTGACTTTGTGACATTTTGTTTTTCAAATACCACACGAAAATTATAATATAATCCGAACCAATACACTGGTTTGAAAGACCCATCTTTCCTCTATTTATTAGTTAAAACAAATTAATGATTACTTATAGAGTAAAATGAGGAATGAAATTTGAATGTGCCACAAAGTCACCCCTCAACGTGATAATTTATTTTACCTTATAAATAGCACGGGGAAATAAATAAGTAGAAAGTAGCCCCATAGACATTTAATAACTAAGAAGATTTTATATTACTATGTTAAAAACAGATTAAACTTGGGGGAGGGGGAATTACCTTGATTTGTCTATATATATACATATATATACAGGTCAGCGCAGATGCCGGAAGTTCTGGGACTCACCCCATGTGTGTGCCACAAACTAGAGATGAACATTTTCCGCAGTGGCGGATTGCGGTGGAGGGGTTAAATTGTGGAGGTGGCACCTAGAGCCTATTATACTTCAAAACATGGTGTGCTTAGAGACAAGTGGTTTATCATAAGGGGGCACGGGGTTGGGGAAGGGGGAGGGAAAGTTAAGAAGCACGGAAAAATAGGGGGGGGGGAGGGAGACAAATCTCGGGCCAACCTTAAAATTATTTTAGTTAACTTATTGATGATAAAATTTGAAGTATAATTTATGAACATAACGCGTTTACAAATGCTCGCATTAATTTATTTATTTACTACTTCTTTTTAGTACCGCGTCTTACTACCCGTTCAGGTTTTACGCCTATGTACTAGTTATACTAGTGTGTTGGGGATGAGGAAGGTTGAATTTAGAGGAACTGCACTTGTGAGAGTGGAAAACAATTTAGGAAAAACTGCCTTCAGTTCAACCGACTGGTATCGAACACCAATCTCCCTGTCATCGGCAGTCCAGTCTATTGCAAGTGTACCACGTTAGACCGTGCGGTCATAAAAGCTCGTTTGATTATGTTTCTGGTGTGAATGCCCTTAGAAATTAATCATAAGTATAAAAGTTGACATTTGTGATATCTATATCTCGATTACACTAGTTCCATTTAATCAGTTGAAATTATTTTACAGAAATAGTAATTGTAAATTTTCCACTTTGGAAAATTTTCCGGAAAAATGAAGGGAAAATTTTACAAAACTTAAAATGTTCAGTCTCACATCTCTACCACAAACTAGGCTGCATGGTGCTGTTTTTTTTTTTGACACACTTATGTAAATAGCTGCGGCTCGAGATAATAATTTTTGATTTTCACAAAGTCACTCCCACTTACTATATTTTAGAAGTTGAGCTCATTTTATTGATGCACATCGGAAAGTGTGCTCTGAGTGAGAATAGAGAACACTCAACTACACCGGAGCATAGGGTTAAGGACGTTGACCATCAGCTGTGACGTAGTGGCAATGCAACGTAGGATTTTCCAACTTGTTGTATTTACGTTTTATTCAGCTGGTTTTAAAGATATAACATTGAAACAGAAACCATACATTTTTAAATAATTCTAATAATAGTCAGTGTCACAAAATTAGTTTTTTGAGCTTGAAGTACTGTACATAGTTTGTTTTTTAAACTTTTTTTTAACATCTAAAACTCAAGCTACTTGAACTATTTATTAAAATGGCTACCAGGAATTTTCCTGCCAGGATGTAAATTAAAAATTTCCGTGAAAGCATAAACATATATAGAATAGGAGCAAATAATATAGTGAGTTTGTATACTCGTCAGAGGAACAGGGGAAGTGTTATCAGCACATGTACAAAGGGCCTCTCAGGGTGAACTGCTCATTTTATTCCCACTCTTTCTATTGCGTACATGGATATCTAAGGGCAAGTTCAGTCTTAGTATGACTCAAGTGCAGCTCGATACTAAACACAATTATGTAGCGGCTCCGGTCCAGAAAACTGAGATTAACTGTTGTAGAGTACGTTGTGCTGACTACATGGCACCCTTTATCCACAAATGCTAGCACTATCGTCGCTAACGGAACTGACCCATTCCATTCTGGTCTAGTTAGGTGTCGTCTTGTATTAGGTACAGCGCCGCACTTGAGACACACTAAAGTCCGACAGTGAAACTGGCTTTACTTCCCCTCCAAAGGAAGTTTTGATACATATTTTCATCACTCGATAAAAATCCGCAGACCTCGGCAGGATTTGGTCCTGAAAAGAGCACTTTATCTCAGGACCATTGAAGCCTATATTAATATGTTATTAATTGTGCTGTATTATTATTATTATTATGATTATTAGCACCGCGTCTTACTACCCATTCGGGTTATACGCACTTACGATAATGTGCAATGGTAGGGTGATTGTGAGATGAAATGGAGGACCTACAGTTTAACGTGGGATCCGAACCACGGTGGAGGCCTTGCATTCCACACATTCACAAGTTGTGATTAATACACGTCTTGTCAGAGGGGAAGGAAGGGTTTTGGCAATCAGATAAGTTTGTACCGGGACCGAGTATTGAACCCCGGACCTCAGCACAGAAGTCTGACACCTTACCCTTAGACCACCAGGTCACCAATTGTGCTGTAGTTTTCTAGTTTAAATGTTGACAGCTTATTTGGTTCTACCACTGATCATTTAGATTTATTTTATGCAATAGACCAGCGGTAAAGAGGTTATATACTCCATTCACGATAGGAATTACTCTCTGAAAGGTCTTTTTTCCTACCAATATCATGCTATATAATAGCTTTCTGGTAGGTAAAAAGGCCTTTCAGAAAACAATTCCTACGATGAACAGACTATACGTTAAGAGGTAAGAGGAAAGTAGGCTGTAAGTGTTCTTTGGGGTGTAATCCTTAATATTTACGATTAAATCAAAAAAACCATAAATTGTGAAGCACTAAATAAATATACTCTCTTCGGTGGTCAAATGCTATAAGGCGTCAATTTCGCAATTGATTGGACTGCCGATGACGGGGTGATCAAGGTTCGAAGCCCGTTTGGTAGCACTGAACGGGGTTTATTAATAATATTTTTCATTCTACCTCCACAAAAAATGTGGGTACACATCCTCCTAACTCAAACTTCCTCGTCACCAACAGATTAACCTTCTAAGTACATATTATACAAACACCTGAATGGGTGGTGCTAAAAACACACACACAAAAACCACCATAATACACTTGCACATATAAAATATCCTTTATTGACTGTTTTTTAAAAATAGCTTATTTTTTAATGCCAATGTAAACAAAGCAACCAAAAAAAAAAAAACACCTCTTAAACTGACGGTGGTAAAGCTAATGGCGACAATTATGTTATGACTGGGAATTTAACGAAGAGGTTTTAAAAAAAAAGAACCAGCGTTTTTCAACCGGAGGCTTTGCACATATTTAATGAGTATTACACACTCGACAAAAGCGACGGTGCGTAAAATAATGATTTATTATTCACTTAACATCGCCTTAAGGTAATAGAATAATATATAGCACGACCAAAAACGAGACGGGAATGTAGTAGTAGTAGAACACATAATCCCTAGAGGGCGAATAGGTGTATCACTTACACCTGTGGTGAAACAGAAGGATTAAAAAAAAAAAAAAAAAAAAACTGAAGACACGGTAATGTAATGACTCTGCTTGCTAACAAGTGAAGCGGGTAGGTCTTGGTAGATGCAATCTGGGATGTAATTGAAGGTTAGCGGGAGGTAGATCGCACTGCCAGCTCTTTCAGAGGAGTTTGACCTATGAATAAGAACGAACACAATTTAAGGACGTTGCCAATCTGTGACGTAGCGGCAAGTGAAGGTAGGATTTCCCAGAGTAATCTATTAACTTTATTTTTTCAGTGGGTTTTAAAGGTATAACATTGACCATTGATGTTGATGTCTAGTTTCTTCCTTACGTCTGGCTCAGGCGCGGATTCAGAGAAGGGAGTGTCAAAGGGTCAGTTGACCCCCCTGTGAAAGCTAGGAAATTAATACAAAAAAACGAAATGAAAGTTCAGATTTTATAAATAAAATACAATACAGATAAATTAAACAATTATTTTACGCGCAGACACCTCTTAAGCCGGGTCCACAAGTGCGTTATTAGTCCACAATTAATCAATATTCAATATGACTCACGCAAGTGTGGAAAAAAATATTCGTTTTCGTGTATGAATATTTGTCGCGCATAGCGAGTAACTAACATTGTCCTGCATTGATATGGTGGACTACTACACATCAAAGAAGACTAATAATCGCCTAAGAGCAGTTCATCCACGAATACTGGATATAGATTATGTGTAGACAGCAGCAGTGGCGGAAATGTGAGGGAATCTGTCCACCTGGGAATTATTTGCCCCTCCTTGGGATAAATTACAATATATACTTCAAATTCACTAATATTATTGATTATGAAGCTGAAAGATGGCGTTAAATCAAACTCCAAATGATTTCTTGATGAATTCTATTGTCAAAAATTTGCCGGAGAAGACCTCTTCAAATAACTATTAGACTAGAAGCATATAACTGGCAGAAAAAGTCAGGGGAGGAAAGCTTTGAATAGCTTCCAAGGACATCCAAATTTCTAAAATATTTAGTTGAGGAAAACTCCAAATATCTTCTAGATGCATGCCATTTTGAAGAATTTTCATGCGAGGACCACCCCAAATAGCCTAGTTTCTGAAATAATTCAATTATCAAAATTTTGTTGGTGGATGACCACTTCAAAGATTATCTTATAGAGGTATCTTACTATCGTAAAACATTAAGGTGAGAATCACTCTAAATATCTTCGAGTGGGCATCCACATTTAAGAAATTTCTAGGTGAGGAACACTAATGGCCTATAGTAAATCTAATTTTTTTTTTAATATCAAGGCGAAGACCAATCATAGCTTCTAGAGTGAACAATTTTTTCAAAAACTTGTTGAAGGAGGACCACTCCAAATAGTTTATAAAAACTATCTGATTTCAAAACATTGGAGAGGATGATTACGGATTAAAATATACCTAAGATCAAATATGAATGAGAAACTAATAAATGGCTTTAAACAGAAATCTAACATTGTAAAAAAACATGTTATTTATAAATGACCCCCCCTATGAAAATGATCTTGATCCACCCCTGCGTCTGCTGTAATATATTGAAGTTTCAAAGATAGGATATTTTAGTTGGAAAGTTATCTTAGAATGTAATTAAACATGTTTGAATTACCACTTTTAATTTCATTCCCAATTAAATACCTAGTATCATTTTTGTTTAACTTGACAAAAATCAGCTGATTATGATGAGGCCCACTACTAAACTCGTGGATTCAATTGTGACCCTTGGGCACTTTGAAGGTCGAGACACCTTCCTCAAAACATCCAATCACAGAAGCAAACTAATTTTCAGCTTTCAACACATAGTTAGATCATATCTCTATTTTGACATTATGTTTTAGTCAGACCACTTTAAGGTTTTTTTTAAACAAAATTAATACCTTAACAGAATTTAAGATTTGGTTACTATTTCCTGTGGTTAGTTTTATTTACTAAAAAACAACAACATAGTTACGTAATAGAATCCTAGTGCGGAGAATAATACAATATAAAGTATCCAATAATAAATTTAGTCTTTTATATAAGGAAACTCTTGCTTTATGAGGTAATTATATTATATTTGGAAGAATGTATAGGAAAGGTTGATAGAAACATATAAAAAGGACGAACACAAAATGGATTTTATAGTGAAAATAAGAACACAGTTCACATTTTGCACTGCTGCCACTGGACAAAGAAGTTCCCTCGTTTATGTTGCGTTTATGAAGTTGTGTCAAGCGTTTCACACTCCCTCCAGATGAGTTCCGATAGAATGAAACCTAGGTCGGGGGATTGGGTGGTAACGATCGATTTTATTAAAGAGGTAGCCATTACCTCTTTGTTCAGAAGCAACAGTGTAAAGTGTGAACTGTGCTATTATTTTCATTGTAAAAGCCATATTCTTTTCATTACTTTTATATACATTTCTTTCTAACTTTCCTATACATTCATCCAAATTTAGTCTTTAGTAATCTTTTAAGTCATAAAAAAACTTACGGTTGTATTGAAAATTATTGGGTTTCTTACGTACCTAGATATTAGGGTTAGATGGAAGGCACTGAGAGTGTTAAATATTTTAAGACCAGTAAACCCTTGAGAAACTATCGCATATTCAACCTTCACCCCCCCACCCCCCCCAAAAAAAGTGTAGTCTTTGGTTGGGTTGTTGAAATTAAATACTCAGCGAAGTGTATACACAAAATAGCAAAGAGAGTATCTTAATGTGAAAGTATTTAAAAATTACAATACCTCTTTGTATACAATGTTAGATTTTTCTTTTAACTTAAATTTTAAACAAACTATGTGTTTTTACGTAAACTGAGTATACTATGTCAGAGGTCGGTAAAAAATCCTATCCACTGATACCTTATTCATCGCTGTAGGTTTTGTATTAGTTGAGAAAATGGGATGCTGACTACAGAAATAACATATAGGATAATATTAACAAATTAAAACATTATATGAATTTTATTTGTTGTTCAACTTAATGTGAGGATTATTTTTCATATCGAAGATACTATTTCTTTCGATATCTCTACTTTCAAGCATACACGTTTTTAGATTTTAATTATTGGGAATTGGAGTGTGGGTGGGGAAGGGGTGGAGGGATATGAAGATACAATAAACCCATTCACACTTTAAATTATAAAATAAAAACATATTTAATTCCCGATGAATAATATGAATAAAATGATAACGGAACTAATTATATAAGTAATGTACAAAAAAAAAGCTTTAATAATTTCTGCATTTATTTACCAAAACGTGGTTTTTCAATTTCCTAGAAAAATTTGAGGATTGTTTGTTTCACGGTACAAAGATTGTCCCATTTGAGAAGATTATTTGAGGGTGGGTCCCCCCTATTATCATCATCAACGACACCCATGCCTTAAAACATTTTGTACAAAATATTAACAGTCACCATGACCTGCTTAGGTGGCCGCATGGTCTAATGCGATACTATTGCATTATACTAGACTGCCGATGACGGAAAGATCGAATCTTGTCCAATATACTGAAGGAGGTTTTTCAAAAATGATTTTCCACTCTTTCTACATACAAATGCTGGCACGCTTCCTTTAAATATAATCTTCCTGATCCATAAAACCATAAGCGTAATTAGTACATAGGTGTATAAACTGAACAGGTAGTAAGACGATGTGATTAAAAAAGTGATATTTTTAAAACCAAGTAAAATCGATCTAAATAGCTATTAATTCATATATATATATATATATGAATACATTTTCTTAAAATGACTGTCATCATGAAAAATTTACCAACACTATATTACTAAAAAGTTTTTTTTCGCATACAAGTTTGGTACATTTCCAGTCATATTTCAAGAGAATTGTGACATCATACGCCATGAGGATCGGTATAGTTAATAGTTCATATTAAAATAAAATATTTACCTATATGTTTCAAGTCTCTTCTCTTCCCGCCTGCAATTAGCTCAGATTTCCTTTAGACTTTGCGTTTCTATTCACACATAAACTGAATTTTTTAACTTGCACAACGGACGATACTTCGTAATTGGCCTCATAACTTCGCAATCTTAAACCATAATAAATCTTAAGTCTTATGATGGATAATTTATAGCTTCTTAAAAAAAACAACAAAAAAACAATTGGAACGTTCTCAAAATAATTTTTTTAACTTGAGATGTTGAACTAAGCTACACACATAATTTAGAGCAAAAAGACGCTTCAAGTAGAAACATAATCTTAGTACCGTCAAATAAACTAGTTGAGTGGTCATAATTATTTACAGTATATTTTACTTAGAAACGGCGTTTCTTTTTAAAAAGGTACTTAATCTGGTACTATTAGTTTTAATTAATTTTACCACGTCGCAAAGGTTTCATTAATTAGTCTTGTTTTTTTAAATATTCTCTCTTTTTAATATAATTTAAAAGAGAAGAGAAAAGTTGACACCCCCTTTACCTTTAGTAAATAAAAAAAAAACACGTCTTGTTAAAACCGAGACACTGTTGACACAAGAAAGAGAAAGAGAGAGGGTGGGTGTAACGTCTAGGAAAGATTTCTCTCCCCTCTTTTAAGTCGTAAATTCTGTTGGGACGCGAGCTACTTGAACGTGACATATATTAGCCCTATAATACCCGATAAATTTCAAAAGTAAACATGTTTGAAAAGAAATATAAAATTCTGATTTCTACCGCAACAAGATTCATTTTCTGGATTAGAATGTGGCTATATAAATATTTGTAAGTAATTTTTTTTACAACCTGCACTGTTTAATTAATATTTATTTGTTAAATACTTGTATAATTTAAAGTCTTATGACACTAAATAATGTATCTTAATATTTTAAGAACTTTAAATCTAGCCCTAATTCCAAAAACATCTCTTTAAATGTAATCTACTTAAAAATTAATCACTTCGCTGGAACCAAATTACTTGGACTAATTTCCATCAAATGTTGTATTTATACAAACTTAAATAACACATCAATCCAATATTAATAATAATTTAAGTACAGGTACTTCATATAAAAGTAAATGAATCATCCTACATTTGTTCTAAAATTACCCGCCTCGGTGGCGTAGATGGCTAACGCGCTAGTCGTGTTGAGCTAGGCCACCGAGGACGGGGAGATCGAGTTTCGAATCTAGGTCGGGTGAACTGGGGATGGTTTTTACTAAATGGTTTTCCACTCTCCCTCCACGCAAATGCGGGTTCGCTTCCTCTAAATTCAACACTCCCAATTCCTAATCCATTAGCCTAATTAGTACTTAAGCGTATAACCCGAACGGTTAGTAAGACGCGGTGCTAAATATTATTATTGTTCTAAAATTACATTATATTTTTTATACATTATTAATTCATAGATCAAATGTTCTAGAGTCTAAAAATATTGCAGGAATAGACAAATATACAAATTAATCTTTCTTAACTAAAAACAAATCAAACAAAATGTACGTTACGACACAGAAACTGCAGAGGTACATTCTGGGCTAAGGTAAATATTTTGGACACTTCCTGAGTGCAAACAGGACTTGGAAACAAGGTTAAATGGGACTTTATCTTTATTTTTTTGTCTCATGTCCATCACTGAAGTGGGTCCCATATGTTATGAATTATGATACACATTGTATAAATATTTTAAAAAGATGATCGTGGTATTAGTACTTAAGTAACTATATTTGGTGTTAAAGAAGTAAAACTGTAACGCTATCCATTGTAATAGTACTTGATCTAGGTAATTTATTGTACATTATTTAATTTCCAACATTTTTTAGAAAAAATTAGGATACCTTGAGCACATTTATTATAAATAGGGGCTATACATATTTCCTATAGTTATAAATGCTATTGTAAGTTTTAGAACATTAAAAATTGTATTCGGCTTCGAACTAGTTTACTAACTAATTTGGTACAAATTGTGTTATTGTGTGTTTCTTTTTATGAATCTAGCTGTTATGCTCTGAGATTTGCAATTTTAAAAATCACTGGTGATTTTAAAACATATAAACTAACATTGTCTTACCACCCGTTCGGACACCAGCATTCTAGTCTATTGCGACTTTGATGCCCTATAATCGTGACCGAGAGATTAGTTTTTTTTAGCACCGCCCGTTCAGCACTACCCGTTCAGTTTATACGCTTATTTACTAATTATGCTTATGATTTTAGGAATTAGGGAGGCTTATATATAGTAAGTATACCCAAATTGGCGTGGAAGGAAAATGGAAAGCCATTTTGGAAAAACCACCCCTCAGTAGTACCAACTGAGATTCGAACCTCGAGCTCCCCGTCATCGGCAGTCTAGTCTAGTCTACTGCGGGAGTAGCGCGTTAAACTACGTGGCCACCAAATCGGGTCCATGAGATTAGTTAATCTTTGGATAGTCACTATTAATTCTGATAGCTTATTATTAAATAGGACCATATAGTTTTATAACTAGTGTTGCTAATCAACATACTAACCATCCACCTCGGTGGTCAAATGATTCTAGCCCTAATGTGTTACTTTCACAATAGACTGGCCTATCAACAATGAAAAGTTTGGGTTTGAATCCCGGTCGGGCTTACTGTAGCCTAATGAGGGTTGTTTTCTCTAAATGGTTCTAACGCTTCCTTGGTACAAATTCGGGTATACTTATTCTAAAATTAATCTTTTATCATTCCTGACACATTAGACGATAACCCTAAAGTATAATAAGACGTGTTTCTATAAAAAAAATAATAATAGATTAACCAATTCCTAGCGATACAAAAAATTACTATCATTATATTGATCAATTAAACCTATACCACTTCTGCAGGCTAATCATAGCTTACGCCAGTATGAACAAAAATGATTAGCTAAGGATAATTTCTGCGAAATAATTACTACCAAATTTATTTAATAACAAATACAGGCATACCTTATTTAAACCTCTTAAGATAATTTAAAAAACCAACGCCGCATGACATATTTACTCTACAGGGATATATATATATATACACACCTTTTGGGACAGCCCGTATAAGATTTTGCCTTATCACCGACCATCATTCAATTGTCAGTGCAGATTCCAAACGTGGTAATAATACAGCACTGGTATGGGCTGGAACCAAATAGAAGCCTCTAAGCAGACTATTATCACTCAGTCACACCGGTGGTTGCCATGGCAACAGCGTGACGTCATGGTGCGCAAACATGATTACAGACTCATGCACCACAATGGGATCCATAGGTAATATCGGGAAGATTGGAGGAACTCTTGTAGGAGTGACTGTCAGTTCAGAATTCATTGAGTCTCAGGTAATATATACTTATTTTAACACCGCGTTTTACTACGTGTCATAAGTATATCTAATATTTATGGTGAATCAAAATGAGCGTTGACGCATTTTCTTAGAATGAGAGTGGGAAACCATTTTGATAAAATAACCTCAAAACGCCCTATTGTAAATCGAGTCCCAATCTGCCCATCATCTGCAGTCTAAAGGTGCGTATTCACTTGAGCATTCGTTCATGAGCGTTCAGTGCATTCCGTTCGTTCAGAGTAAAATGCTCAAGTGAATACCTTTCCGAGAACACGTGCCGAACACTATCGAAAAATTGTCGGTTTTTTTTTTGGAATGCTCAAAAGAAATCATTTGTTCGACTGTGTTCAGTAGATACGTGTTTTCGCACCTGTTCGGACCGTTTGGAGTGTTTGCTGCGATGGAGTAGGATGAAGAAGAATGTTTGAGGTTAATAGATATCTATGATGAAAACCCGGTGCTGTGGAGCCCTCAAAATTGACTTTAATAAATAACTTAATAAAAATAACTACTGCGCGCTCTTGAGCAGTTTAATCTTTTCACAGGATGATGGGATTGCCGCCTACAAAACAGCCGCCTTATCCACATTTTCCTATCCCTCTTTTTATTCTTTTTAGTCAATGCACAAAGCACAAAGAAAGAACCTACCACCACTATCAAATCCATTTTGAGACCGAGCTCCAGTGCTTATCCTGTTCGTGGCAAAATTGGCGGGAACAAGTCAAGCACCAGCAAACGGTCCGAATGCTCGGAGTATTCGGACGTATTATTTGTTCGAGCTTGTTCGGAATGATCGGCTTGTTTTTTTTCGTTCGAAGTAAAATGCTCAAGTGAATACGCACCTTAATATATTGCTAGTGGGAATACCTAGTTAAACCATCCGATCAACATAGAGGGTCCCAGGATATAGTTCTCACAAAATTGCACTAGATTATGTCGATATTTAATAAAATGTTACCAACACATGTAGGATCGTGAAAAGGAATAAATATGTAAGTTTCATATTGTCTGGTTTCACAATATTTATGAAAGTAAATAAATATTTTTAATGGTTTTTATCACCACGTCTTACTACCTGTTTAGGCTGTACGCATATGCACTTATTACACCAATACATCAGCGATGAGGAAGGTTGGATTTAGAGTAAAGTGTACCAGAATTTACTTGGAGGGAAAGTGGAAAAGCATTTTGGATAAACTAACCTCAATACACCCGACCGGGATTTGAACCCCGACCCCCTTGTCATCAGTAGTCTAGTCTAACATGAAAGTGACACCTTAGACTATACAGGCACTGGAGTAGATATTAAAGAAAAGAAAAAACCAAGTATTGGCTATTTTTTATTTATGAACAGGGTTATTAATTTGGCTTTTTATATCCATTTGTATTTTCTTTTAAATTTTCTCATACCTCGTCTAGAAAGTTATATTTTACAATTAATTTGAGATCAAATTAAATGGTGTTACCCATATTTACAATAACAACAAAATACTTTTGTGGGTAATTTTGGTACCGATGAAAATTTTTAATTTTTTTATTGCCTTCTCACTGGCATTGAACTGGGATTATATTTTTAACGTTGGAGTAACACACAACCATTTAAGTGTTAAGGTACACGTAGTGTAGATACACTTAGAAACGACTTAAGTCATCATTATGAACCCGCTTTGGTGGCCGCATGACTTAAGGCACTAGTCTCGCAGTAAACTAGATTGCCAAAGACGGGGAGATTGAGTTTCGAGTCTCAGTCCAGTGTACTGGGTTAAACTGAGGATGATTTTTCTTAAATAGTTTTCCAATCTCCTTACACGTAAATGTGGATATACTTCCTATAAAAATAACCTTCCTTATCTCTAAAGCCATTAGCGTAATTAGTACAGCAGCGTATAACACGAATGGGTAATAAGACGCGGTTTTAAAAATATAAATAAATAAATAGTAAAATTAATTAAGGTGTCTCAGTGGGATTCTGAAGGGTTGAGTTTACTACCAGGCCATTTTTTAGTGTGGTTTGGGACTGTAGAAAACACTGTAACGATATTTGCCTCTAACATCTACAATCATGACCTTGTGAGATAATCTAATCTAATCTACAAAACCTTTCTACCTACATGTACTGTGCGATCCAATTTTTATAGCAAGACAGCTAGGAAAGATACTAGATCTAATTTCACATATTCATATGTCAAGTCATGTGATCTACAGATATTACTAACATATAAATATTATCAATAACTATACAGTAGCACTAATAACAAATTTGTCTATTCGGAGATTTCAAGGCTATTTTGCGAAGTGGTTTGCATTTTAACTTGACGCACATCAAAGAAGTCTAAGCACTTATCACACCTCGATACCAATGTACTAAATAGATAAAGAGGAAATAAAATCGGAGGTTCCCCCAGCGATGTATCTTGTTTAGCTACTGATAACACATGCCCTCCTCTTCTGACGAGATTACACACCCTTTATACTATTTGCACCTTGAAAACATTGACTTGCTTTTTAAAATCACCTTTTTCTTGTTTCCTATTTGAAATATACATATGCTACCACGGTATTTTTTAATCTACGTTCCAGCAGGAAGACCTCTACAGGCCGTTTTAGTGATCAAGCCAATTAGTCTAACTTGTAGAAGATTTATAAAAAATATGTTTGCAAATAAAACACTTCAATATAAAAAATAATAATAATTTTGTGGCACTGTAGGACAAACTTTAGAATTAATTGTAGATAATATATTGGTTTTGTTTTAACGTTATATCTCTAAAATTCGCTGAATTAAACGTTAGTTCTTTAACATAGGAAATACTATTTTGACTTACCGTGACGACAAATGTAGGCAACAGCTTTAATATGGTGATGCATGGAACGCGAGAAAAAGTAAGTATTTTTGCATTTTTTATAGAAAAAAAATAGTTTGTCATACTAAATCAAATATAGTTTCCATACAAACAAAGCGTTTAGTATTCCTCAGATGATGATATCAACACTTGTTGAATATCTGTCATGAACACAGCGGTATTAGATGACAAACTTTTTAAATGAATAGAAAAAAGTTGTCATTAAATTCCAGGACACTCTTGAGAGATATTCAACAACTGTTGATATCACCATCTGAATAATATTAAACTCTTTGTATGGATGCAATATTTGATTTATTTGATCAAAAAATATTTTGCTATAAAAATTGCAAAAAACACTGACTTTTTCTCTCGTTTCCTACATCCTCGCCTTAATATAATAAAAAAGTGTTTCCCAAAAGTTTGATTGTCTCTTACCAAGTGCTACCGAGAGCCACTAAGGGTCCGGGGTAATAATTTTTAGGAGTCCCCTTTCCATTACTCTACTGCGCAACTTTTCAGACCCCCTCACAATAAAAAAAACACCTTAAAGCCTGGCTATTTTTCAGAGATTATATTATTATGTAAATAGCAAAACTAATAGGCTTAATTTTTAACAACAATTTTAGAAAGATTATTCCAGAAGTTTCTCCCCCGAGACAATTACCATCCAATTATGCACGATAATTTTTTCAGAAATACAACGAACAAAAATGTGCAGTACATATTTTAAATTTAAAAGTAGTGGGAAATAACTTTAAATAAAAGCTTAACTTTTGATTCCTTTTTGTATTTTATTTCTCAGGTTCTTCTTTTGAAATTTAACAATTTAACTAAGACTTAACAACTTAGACTATAACTGAGTCATTTAAAATTCACCTTTCGAGCTTTTCTATCAGCGAACATTTGAATGATAGAGTCAAAATTCACTGTTTGTGCAAGTCTTGATTCAATGTATGGTTTCCCCATATCATTTAATCTTTGTTGATACATTGTTGATCTCAATCAGTTCTTTATTCTGCTAAGTGAACCAAAATATCGTTTTGCTTGAGCAACATAAACTGGGAGTGTGCAGAATGTGGGCAAAGCAACGCATACATTCCGAAATAAATTTGTAATATTGAGCTCTGTTATTTTGTTGAGCAGTTTTAGGGACTGCAGAGTAGATTTAGAAATGTTTGTTTTGTGTATCACTTTAAGATATTTGACTTCTTACGTTAGGTCACCAACATTTCAATAGCCTTAGCGGCGTAACCTTTAATCTTGTTTATGGCTCACCCACTCAAGTTTAAGTGATGGTAATTAGTGTGATAAATTTAAATATCATATTATATTGCACTTTTATTTAATTTTACTAAAACATTTATATTTTGGTCCAAAATGAGAAGAAAAAAATCTCGATGTCAAGCCGGGCTCCCCTGGTGCCCAAACCCCAGGAATTTTGTCCCCCTCTCCCCCTCATACCCATGATAATACCGTTTCAGTCCCATGGCCTATCCAAAGCACCCTTTTCAGATCTTATCACATATACAAAAAAGGTAACAAATAGGCCTACCTACAATCTCTTAAAGCATTAAATTTCAATAAAGCTTTAGGTGCAAGCTAAAATAAATTGTGAAAAAGGAAATGAAAGGCTTATGGAAATCCATGACATTCCGTACAACCTGGCTTTAATTTATCAGACTCAATATTATCCCAAAATGTTTTATGCTTAAAAAAAACTCCGGTAATTTGCATATCATCTGAAATTCTTCGTTTACCTATAGTAAACTGACCATTTTATACTTACGCCAATCCGGGATAAAATATTTTTTAACTGAAGTATATTTTCAACACGTTTTACTTAAGTTAGTTTAAACTAATCATTAATAAATTATCATAGAATGTATTTATATTTTTGACTAGTTATACTTTGGTCAGACTAGTTAGACTAGTTTGGTTGGACTAGTTAGACTTTGGTTATAATTTGTTCAAATATATTTTGTATTTGAATAGTTAAAAATAATTACACTTACTATAAATGTTTATTAATATTAATTGACTGAATGAATTTATTTACAAAAATCATTAATTAATCCATTTCCTTTTTTAGAATCTTCAAATGAGGTACAACTGGTGTTATTTTACCCTTATTTTTAGCACCACATCTTACTACCCATTCGGGCTATACACTTATGTACTAATTACGCTAATGTGTTAGGGTTGAGGAAGGTTGAATTTAGAGAAAGTGCACCTGCATTTACCATTTAGGGAAAACCACCCTCAGTAAACTCGAACGGGATCGAACTACAATCTCCCAATGATCGGCAGTCTGGTATGTGTCGAGAGTAGCGTCTTAGACCATGTGGCCACCGAAGTGTGTGGTGTTTCACATGGGTCCATTATATTATTATTATGTGCTCTGCCTTACGGCGGGTCCATTCATTTTACCAGTGAACTTAGACCGTTAATGCGCCCTGTCCTCTGCCTCCTACTTCAGCTCTCAGAATTTTCTTCTTTCCTTCAATTCACCCAATATTTGAATCCTCCTTCTTCCTAAGCTTCTCTTTCACTCAACCTTTCCTTCTATGATGTCGTGCATAAGATAGTATAGCTTAAGAATATCGATTGGTTGTTGATCTTTGAAAAAAAAAAGCTTTTTATTGAGGCATTTGCTCCCGATTAACACTTCTAACGCTATTTCATTAAATTAAAAGAATTAACTCAAGATTTCAAACCAAATACGGTCTTGCATTTCGAATGGTGTTGCCAAATGTAGGCCACGTGTTTGATACCAATCAACAATTTTAAAAAGCTTGCTTCTCTAAATAGGAGTGGTTCTTTAAAAACCGTGACGTTTTCAGGGATATTTACTGATACGGGACCCTGTTCCAAGAATCGGTAATGTCCTTGAAAATCCGGAATGACTGGTCACTCCCCCTTTTTATTATCTTAAGTCACAAGGGTTTGTCAGCTGGTCTTCTATTGGTAGGGGTGGATATTTAACCTTTTTCCGAGTTTGGGGCACCATGTAGATGAGGTTACTTCTCCCCGATGAAATGATAATAATGATGATGATTATATGGTGCCAGTAGAAACCTTAAATTTAAATTACACTTAATTAACCAGATCATAGCATCCGTAGAAACAATTATCCTTCAGGAAGAATATCTATGGTACCACCGAAAATCAAACCTGGCACCACTAAATTAATATCCAGGAATGCTAACCGCTAGATCAGTGGCTCTCAAACTGTCAAACTGTGGTACGCGAGCAGCTCTCAAGGAAAAGTAGGCAAAATGACAAAAGAAAACGTGACGGAGAACCAAACATGGAGGGGAATTTTTGAGGTGATTAGAGTGTATATATATATATATAAACACCACTTTTTACTACCCGTTCGGGTTATACACCTATGTACTAATAACACTAATGGGTTAGGGATTAGGAAGGCTTAACTTAGAGGAAATGCACAGTTATTGGCATGGAGGGAGAGTGGAAAACCATTAAGGTAAAACCATCCCTAATGCACCTTACCAGGATCAAATCCTAATCTCCTCATTTGCAGCAGTCTATTTCAACACGAAAGTAGCGAATTAGACCATGCGACCACCGTAGCGGGTATTTTATCTTTTGATTACTTGCAATTTTTACCTGCCATTTTAGGAAATTTTACTTTGTAGACTAAGAGGCCGGCCAGCCGATGATCATCCTGCTCTAAAGGAACGCGTACCGCAGTAGTAGAGTGAGTTATGGGTAGAGATAGGGTAAATTTGCTTTTGCGAAAAGTGCGAAAAGAAAAAAAAGGGTCAAAAATAGGGTATTTATAAGTTTTCTTTGCGTTTCATGGCATTTGAAAGTGTTTAAAGCGATTTTTATTTCGCGAATTAACGTGAAAAACGTGATTTTGAGAGTATTTTAGATAAATTATTATTATTATTATTAGCACCGCGTCTTACTACCCGTTCGGATTATACGCACTTACGCTAATGTGTAATGGTAGATTGATTGTGAGATGAAATGGAGGACCTACAGTTTAACGTGGAATCCGAACCATGGTGGAGGCCTGGCATTCCTCACATTCACAAATTGTGATTAATACACGTCTTGTCAGAGGTGAAGGAAGGGTTTGGCAATCAGATAAATCCGTGCCGGGACCGAGGTTTGAACCCCGGACCCTCAGCACCGAAGTCTGACACCTTATCCCTAGACCACCAGGTCACCCACTTTTAGATAAATTATTCTATTTAGCGAAATAGACGCAAATTCCCTAAAAATGCTGTGCATTTAAATAAAATGATGAGAATTTCTATAAAACGATGTTTTTCAGCGGAAATAAGTGATTAAAAAAATCATTGAGTTTCACTCGTCTGTGTGCTTCAGCTCGGATTTTACTTGCATCCTGTGCCTTCCACAGCCCATCCGGCTAATCGCCACATTCCGTTAGTCGTTGCTTTTATCATAAATCCTTTGTATAGGCCCTAAAAACATTGACGAAATAAATTTTTACCTATTTTGCTACAAAATGCTTAATTATGCCACAAAACACTAAATTTCCAATAATTAATGCTAAAAAAAAAACTGAAAATTAATGCTATTTTACCCTATCTCTAGTTATAGGTAAGAAGTACAACTCACTACACGACATCCATGTCAACACGGATAACATTGAGACGTGCCAAGGTTGACACTGAAAACTTCCATAATCAGTGACTATAGCAAGGTCACGCCACCAGGTGAGGGATAGGTACGTGTTTTTCCTACTAGTTTGAAATCATAAACAAATTATCGCTTGGTTCAGCCAAGAACTGACCTAACTAGTCGATGTCTTTGAGATTTTCCATTCAATTCACACCAGCACAGAATCTAAACCAGAGAATACCTTTTACTACACGTTACTTAATTAGTTTCTCTACCCGCATCACGTCTTACTACCCATCAGGTTCATCTATATATCTTACACTAATTATTTGAGAGTAAGGAATGTAAGATTCAGAGGAAATGTGCCAGAATTTATTTGATGTGAAAGTGGGGAAGTATTAATTTTCATTTATTTGAGGTGCACTTTCTGAACAGACTGATTATATCATAACACGACTTATAAACTATCTTACAAATCTATAACAACAAAAAGCACTCAGCCCCCCTTGCCGTTAATTCATCATTGTAAAAGGGAAAACCCACATTTCACCCATGATACATTTTTCTGCAATGCCAGGGATTGAACCCGAGACTCTTAAGTTCACTGGACAGACACGCTACCAACTGAGCTAAGATGGTGGACAAAGTGGAAAAATATTTGTTAAAAATCTCCTCAATGCAATGCACACAGCTGGGATTCGCGCACAAACCCCTCCCCCAAAGGAAAACCAGAGCAGATGAGAGTGACGCCCATTTTCGCGCGCTCCCCGGTATGGGTTTTAATATCCCATCTTTATGCTAATGCGGCTGCATTTTATTCCTGTACATTTTTTTGGCAACGCGTCTTATAACCTCTTCAGGCATATGTGGTAATTACACTAGTAAGTAAGGAATGAGGGTGCTTAGATTTAAAGGAAGTGTACCAGCATTTGCATGAAGGGATATAGTGATAATTAGTGTAATTAATTTAAATTTCGTATTATATTGCACTTTTATTTCATTTCACTAAAACGTTTATATTTTGGTCCAAAATGAGAAGAAAAAATCTCGATGTCAAGCCGGGCTCCCCTGGTGCCCGGACCCCAGAGATTTTGCCCCCCTCCCCCTCATACCCATGGTAATACCGTTTCAGTTCCATGGCCTAACCAAATAAACCTTTCCAGATCTTATCACATATATAAAAAACGTAACAAATAGGCCTACCTACAATCTCTTAAAGCATTAACGGTCGTCCCTTAGTACACCTTACCAGGATTTGAACCCTGACCTCCTTTTCATCGGTAGTCTAGTCTATTACGATTGCTACTCCTTAGATCATGCAGCCATTGAGGCAAGTATCGTATATATTAAATAATAATAAAATGAATGGTAGGTCTCAATA
The DNA here is from genome assembly GCA_033556935.1 of Timema podura. NCBI lineage: Eukaryota > Metazoa > Arthropoda > Insecta > Phasmatodea > Timematidae > Timema > Timema podura. The sequence continues at coordinate 28,876,451 of JAVRXN010000013.1, read as the reverse complement.
TTAGGGACACGTACTTTCTCCCATAATATATTATATTTATACTAAATATTCAAAAATCAGTCATCAGTAAGATACCCATTAATAGGTTTTCCATCTACCTCGGTGGCCGCATGGTCTAGGGCATTATTCTCGTGCTAGACTAGGCTGCCGATTACAGTGAGATCGGGGTTCGGATTCCAATAAGATGTACTGAGGGTGGGTTTTCCAAAATGGGTTTCCACTCTCAAGATGTAGTAAAATGTGTCGCTAAAAAACTAAATTAAAAAAATTTCTAAGCAAAACAAACATTATTTTGATAATCGTATCAAATATTCTTCAGAAATAAATTTTAAACAAAGCTTCTATGGCCATGTAAAAAAAAAAAAAAAAATGTTGATAGTAAATTACATTTAAATATTTTTTTTAGGTAAAATGTTTTATACATCCTTATTAACCTTACAAAACACTTATCAGACACCCATTTTAAACAAAATTGTATTGAGTCATTTTCTAAGAATTTCAAATTTAAAAAAAATCTGTTAAAATATCAGTGCAAAAATAGAAGGCCAAGGTAGACTATGACCATATACCATATAGATATAAGTTTGCGCAAAATTCATTAACAGTTTAGCTGTATGCTTAGGGACAGACAGACAGACATGGGAGTATACGGAAAATAATTGTAATAGCATAGTTTCTGAATTAGGGGGCACATAAAATGGAAATCTTCACATAAGCTTAAGCTCGAAAAACTTCACGATTACAACATTTTTTCTATCTTATAAAATATTTCTAATCGGTAGGTGAGGTGTATTCATTTAGCACCCGTTCAGATTATACGCTTAAGTACTAATTGCGCTAATCGATTAGGAATTGGGATGGTTTAATAAAAAGGAAGCGAACCAGCATTTGCGTGGAGGGAGAGTGGAAAAAACATTTAGGGGAAAACCATCTCCAAGTTCACGCGACCGAGATTTGAACCTCGATCTCCCCGTCCTCTCGGCAGTCTAACTCAACACGAAATTAGCGCGTTAGCCAACTACGCCACCGAGACGGGTGTCAGGTTATTAAAGGTGTTTTATAACCTAAATCATTGCCCATTCTCTTAAACAATGCAAATTCTAGTACATTTATTCTAATTCCTACCTATCTCACCCATACTCATTTAGTGTAATGAAATGCGTATAGGGGTCGAACAAGGTCACTCTTTTGCCGAGGATGGGGGGATCAGGCCTAAAAACTCGGTAGGTATTATTTGAGGTAGTGTATGTTTAAAAAAATGTTTCACACTCATACTTTACGCAAATACGGATACATCTCTTCTAAAAAAAAATCCACCTTCACCTACCTCCACGCGAATAGCACCGGCAGGTCACGAGACGTATTGTGACGTAAAATATATATTTTCCATTTAATATATTTGAAAATACTTTGACATGTTATTTTTTTTCCCTCCCACCACTGGCATAGCGATTAACATTACGAGCCGGATATCTAACAAACGTGAAAGAACAACAAATTTCCCTAAACAAGCTAAATAAATTCCAACGCGGCTCGTTAAATGGAACAACAATAACCACCCACTTCAGTTTCATAAATAAAGTATTAAGTTCTCGTCCCTTTTACAACGTAACATGTTTTTTTTTTTTTCTCTCTCTCTCTATCCTCTCTCTGCGTGTCGTGTCATTGTTTGTAGTCGTATGTTGGTATTTAACCATGAAGCTACTGTATTACGCGTAATGGAATTTTCGTTATTAATACGGGGCCGCGTAATTTAATTTCGTACCCCTTAGCCTTTGATCGCACCGCTGTGACACAGTCCGTTGGACTCTATCCCGATGAAGGGGTTTGGAGAATGAGGGAGGGGGATGGATAAAGGTTCGGGGAAAGGAGGGGTTCAAATGACGAGTTCAAAAAAAAAAAAGTAGAAAAGGAAATATTTGTAAAAATGGGATAGCATCAGAAAAATAAATAAATAATGTGTTCGACTTTTTTTTTTTTAGCACCGCGTATTACTATCCGTTCGGGTTGTACGCTAATGTACTAATTACACTAATGGTTCAGGGATTAGGAAAGTTTAATCAGTTGCATTTGCGTGGAAGGAGAATGGAAAACCATTTAGGAAAAATCACCCTCAGTGCACCCTACCGGGATCGGACATGGATCTTCTCGTTTTCTTCAGTCTAGTCCAACAGGAGAGTAGCGCGTTAGACCACGTGGCCACCGAGGTGGGTTAATGTGTTCAACTAACATATTGATTGATACAGGATGAATTTGAGGAAAAAAAATATACTAATTTTTTTTTGTCCCTGCGTTCTACTATCAATTCGGGTTGTACGCTTATTTATTAATCACGCTAATCGTTTTAATGGATTAGATAGATTATAATTAGAGTACTGCCGACCGAGATTCGAATCCTGATCTCCCTATCATCGACAGTCTCGTCCAACGCAAGATAAGTGCCTTAGACCATGCGTCCTTGAAACGGGTAACATTAAATTAACAAAGAAATCTCTCAAGTTTTGATTCTAAATAGTTACAACTGACACTATTATAAATTAAAATAGGTTGTAGCGTCATTATAAAATAATACCCGTTTTTGCGAATTGATTGTTAGGCTTGTCTGATTTGATTTGTCGGTGACGGGGTGGTTGGAATCTGTATCTCGTCCGGGTGTAAAAAGAAGGGGATTTTCCTAGAAGTCTCCCACTATATTTTCACGCAAATACGGGTAAATTTAATCTAAATTATATGTTCAGCGTCCCTACCATATTATTGTAATAAACTGCGTACAAACCAGGTTGGTTGTAAGACAAAATAGACCTAAATATAAATTAAATATGTGGTTTCTAAAAATATTACTAAATATTATAATGAATACAAATATATAATTATTTGTTATTTATTATATAAATAAATTATTGTAATTTAACATTTTAGAACTTGAGACTATGTATGAAGAATCTTGACGTTGTTTAATATATGTACTTCCGGACACCAAAAAGTGGACCTTTCCATTTATTCTACATGTCCCTCTCTAAATCTGTCTATACCTGAGACTAAAGATGAAACTGTTAGATTTCATTCAAACTTAATATTTAGATGCTGTAAGATCATAACTAAGGGTATATTATAATTTTAATGCTAGCTTTAATCAAGGGTAGCTTACTGAACCTATTTTTGAAAGTAACTATAGTGATTTTGTTTAAAATGTTTATCTAAGGAGCTTTTAATTTGACAAATAACACAGTACACTTGGATTTTTAGGGGAAAACTCTTTATTGGGTATGTAATTGAAGGTTTTTTTAATTTGAAAATTTTGGTAAATAATTTTAAAATTTATTTTGCTAAAAAAAAGTATTTTGAGGGTAGTTTACTGATAACCAGGACCTGCACTTTATCAATTTATAAATTATATAAAATATTATCTATTAAATGGACTGAAAGATATAAAAAATGACTAAATTTACAAACAAAAAAAGAACTAAATGTATAAACAAAACTCATAATGAATGCACATGCTTAAGTCGAACATGCACTTTATATTCGGAAGCTAGAACATAATATATACAATTAAAAGCCTTTAACAACTAAACTCTTGCATTCTGTTAAATATAATATTGATTTACAAATATCTGCTTCTGAAATAACAGCTACTCCTTTCCAAAGCAACCCTTTATTTGTAGTGTCTCACGAGGAATGTGAATTTTACAACTAGACAAGCAAAGAAGGTACAAAGTTCAATGCCTACATTATCTTCTCATTTCAGCTTCTGTGTGATTAAATAAACTATGTTTGAGTATTTATACATTTATAATATGTCAAACGTATTTAAAAACTTTCTTATTCAAGAAAAATGTCCCATAATAGCTCAAAAATTCCTAAACTTGACTAAACATGACGCAAACTAAGAAAATATGACCTAAAATAAATTTCTAAAATAAAAAAGGTCTTTAATAAAAATGTTTTCACAACCAGGGGATTATGAATAGAATTTATGTGAGCACGAGCATTGTCTATGATGGATGTACCAACCAATAAAATGACATTTAATCAAAATATAGTTGCTGGTAGAAACGGATTTTTGAAAATTTTGTCACATTGTATAATAAAATAAAATGTGAGAATAAGTATGAGAGAGTTGTACCATTAATTTTAAAGGTTCTCAGAAAATAAATAAATACAGATACATATTGTGTTTACCTCCTACCAGTTCGATTTATCCTGAAACACAAATGGTCTTGGAGCAATCAAAAGTAAAGTCTAAAAAGAGAGTACCCGCATTTTCATGGATTGAGGAGTGGCAAACATTAAACCAAAAAAAACAATACACCTGGCCTGTCATCAAAATACCCCACTACCCTGTCACTGGAAAAACGAGACAAGACTAGACTGACACCTGTGTCTACTTGTGTGTTTCTAAGGTAAATATGACACCCTTTTCAAATATTTTATTTGATATCCGATACTATGGACAATTTAGTAGTATATATTTCCGGTTTGTTGGTGATGGGAAGGGTGGAATTCGAGTCTTAGCTGTTTATACTAAGGTGGCTTTTCTTAAATTGTTTATTTCACAAATTTGAGTATGTTAACACTAAAATATTTCCTTCTTTATTCTTATCCCACCATTCTAGTTTAATATCTATGCTATAGTCCGAATGAATACTAGGTTATATGAAACAAAATACACCTCAATCCAGGCATCACAGCGTAGTTCTAATTTCTTGTTGGATTTGTTTGAACAAAAAATGAGCTTGAGACTAGTGAAACCTTTTTATCATATCTTAAGAAATACAACCCAACTAAATAATTATTATTTTAAAAAACCAGCTAATATGACCGCATGGTCTAAGACATCACTCTCGCAATAGTATAAAATGCTTATGATGGGAATATCAGGATTCGAATCCTGGATGGGTAGTAAGACGTGGTAAAAATAAATATATATATTTTACAATAGACATTCCTTATATTTATATATATATATATATATATCCTACTTATATTTATATATATAAATATATATATATATAAAATACACAAACACAAAAAATAGGACTGTCTATTGTAAAATGTAAGAAGACGTAACATCAACCAATTGGAATTAAGGATATACAAATATGAATATAGTATTTTTAATTTATTTTAGATACACGAGTACGCTTGAACTAGAAATCTTATTGAAATACGATTTTATGCATTCATCTAAATAATTGAATCACTAATTATTTTTTTAAGTTTGAAAAGGAATCTTTAAGTGAGATGGAGGGAAACTTGATCCTAGTGCTGTATTTTTTTTTAAAAGTTTGTATGACCAAAAATATCTGTCATGGGCATCACTAAATTTGTCCAGGAATTTTCTTCTTCATTTAAAATGTCCTGCTCGAATGCCATTGTGCTTATGGCAAATCTTACTGTGTGTAGAAAATTATACCAAAAGTATCAAACTGAAAACATAAGGAGCTTAAGGTGATTGGCCCTTTTCATTTGGCCTGGAAATGCAGAGCCATGGGAACAAACGGTTATCTTCAAGAATTGTTATTATTTAGCAATTTTATTTTCAGAAACGGTTTGCTCAAGAATAGAAGCATGTTGCTTAAGTTTTACTTTTTATTTACACACATTCTCTTTAATTTTAACAGTGATCAAATATCGAATAAAATTGACATTTTTCAATAGAAAACTGCCGGCTGCATGCAAAAAAAGAAAAGAAAATTAACAATTAATAAACATTGATACATTATCTTAGAAGGGGTGTTGAAAAATATTAACATAAAAATTTCACTGTTCCTCGAGAAAACTGGTATTTACGAAACTTATGATTTTCTGCAAAACCTGTCCAGTAGCTAGCGCCATCTATGGTTTCCGTGATCTATCTGTTCTTGTTGGCGTGGAAGGATACTTTGATTGGTTGTGAAGCCACGACATGCTTTTCAACCTCCCGCCCACCATCCCACAAAGTAGGTTTTAGACTTGCACTCGACAGATTCAGGGGCCTTAAGGAACTGAACGTAAGAGTCATCTTTAAGGAACTCTAACCTTATTCACTTGGGTTAAGGGTGAAAAACTATACACGCACAGCTCTCTGACATCCCGGATCAAAGTCAGGCTTACCAACTCCTCAGATGTTTTTGTTTTTTAAAAGGCTAGAAACTAAGGAAAGGCAGATAGAGGAAGACGAGCAAAGAGAAGACTGAGAGTTGTAGCACACAAGATACACTTTGTCGCCTCAAGATGACGTCAAACAAGACGACGATGTGATTACAAGTGACGCCGGGCGTCTCCAAGGTGTGTGCACAAGAAGACCTTAACGTACAAATAACGAGAGAGGTGAAGTTTCTACAATTTTTTTTTAGCTTTTGAATAAAATAGGCCTAAAAGATTTTCTAGTGATGGTTAAGTAAAGGTTTTGCTGCTAAATCATCACAATCTATGGATAGCACTTATTTTCTATTTTTGTATAGTAATTTATATAAACCGTGTGGAAGTTAACTATGGTAAATGTTAATTTTGCGTTTGGGGTTTGTTTATTTGGTATCAATACATTATTTTACTCAATTTAATTTTTTATTTACTGAAACAACCTAATATCAAACCATTTTATAGTTATTGATTTAAATATTTAGGTTAATGAAAAGTATTAAACGAATTCAAATATTATTTAGAAAAGTGACTTAATCTACTTAGACTCGCATTGGCGGGTATGATCGTCTAAGTGTCGATCTAATTAATTATTGCTTGCCATTGACGGGGAAGTGGGGTTCAAATCCAGCCCTGGGTTATAGTGAGGCTGATTTTTAATAAAAGCTTTCTAATTCTCTTTCCACTAAATTGCGGGTAGGTCTACCCAACCCACACCTAAAAAAAGTTAAAAAAATTAAATACTATCAATAGTATTCTCCTTCATATTTTATTTTATGGGGTGCCCTTCTTAATGAGTGTGACGTCAGCAAACTTCTAGCTAAACAGCGAAGAAATTTAAATAAATGCTAATGTAAAAGACAGAAAAAAAAAACTCTGAACAAAGCTCTTAAACTGTAAATTTTCAAGTCCAAGTATTAATGCTACAAAAAACAAAACAAAAACCGAATGCATTACACAATATACAGAAAACAAAGCGAGGAAAACTTAGACTTGACAAATTCGGGTAAAATATGTAATTTTTTTAAAAAGTAGTCCCATCGTTTCAGAAGCGTAAGCTAATTAATTCCGATAATAAAGCAGCAAAAGGGAGAGAGGGAGGGGAGATTTAGAAGCGGTTGGTATGATGAGGGATGAAAAAGAGGGGGGGGGGGAAGAGGTTAAGAGAGATTTGGGCAGTGGGGTGGGGGTAGTCTTCAACGCGCCGGGCCAAAGGTGTAGAGAAACGCAATCGATACCAAGCTGCAAGATATGTACACGTAGCATAAATAGTGTGCATCTTTTCTTTGTTACATTATGTGAGCTTAACAAATATCATTCACATTGGTGAAGCTGGAGAATAAATGTCAGGCTTATTTGTTAAGGTTTCTTGGTGAAGGGAAGGTTAGGTTTCAAATCCCAGTTGGGTGAAATGAGGTTGCTTTTCCTATATGACTTCCTACCCTCAGTCCACACAAATTTGGATACGTTTCTTAAAATTTTACCTTTATAACCCCTACTACGGTAGTTTAATTAATATTAATGAATCCAAATGTATTGCTAGAAAAGCTATTAAATCAATTGTCAAGTTTATTTAGTACTGCATCATACTACCCGTTCAGGTTATATACGTATGCACTAATTACGCTCATGTGTTAGGTATAAGAAAGGTTGAATTTATATTAAGTGTACACGCATTTGGGTGGAGGAAGAGTGGAAAAACATTTTGGAAAAACCACACTCAGTAAGCCCGAACGGGATTCGAACTCCGATATACCAATTATAGGCAATACTGTATTGTGAGAGTGACGACTTAGAACATGCAGCCACCAAAGTTGTTTATATATTCACGTATTCATACGTCAAGTCATACTATCTTCAGCCATCACTGTTAGTATAAATTATTAACAATATGAAATAACGATAGTAAAATAGTTAGATGTTATCAACGTTGGTTGCAAAAAATATGATTAGTATTTATACAAAAAATTCTACCAAAATACTCTACAATCTAAATGTGCTGGGATATGCGCGGCTTAAAATAAGTTAGAGGTAGAATAGAATATCTTTAGTTAAATTTCAAACAAAAGAGAATAAACTTCAATTTTCTCCCTAAAAATCATGTATTCTACTTTCAACCATCCTAGCAATAAACAAATATACAATTTGAAATAATATACAAACTTATAACTTAGGTTGACTATACTCGTTTGCACTAAGCCCCCTTTTCTTAGGGACTAGAAGTCCCTAAAGTAGAACCAAACATAACATATGTTTGACGAAACCAAAGTACTGTACTTGATGACGGTGTAGGTGCCATAAGGCAGTTTTTTTTTTCAAAAATATAAAGAACATACAATATTTTACAGGACTTGTCCCAAAAATTCGTAGCCAAACCCATAATGTGGAACAATTTTAAATGCGAATAGTTATATATAGACTAAAATATGATTTAATAATAAAAGTTTAAATCATAATTTGACACCAGATCCCTAGCCCCTCAAGTGGGCTACCTGCGAAAGCAATGATACGCGTAGTGGCCAAATATAAATTTCACCTTATTGACCGAATAAAACGACGTTCAGGCTTAACTTGAAAAATTGCCATTTCGTTTGTTCTACCGTTTATCTGACCTGGTGTTTGTTCTGCTATTATTATTATTACTATTATTATTATTATTATTATTATTATTATTATTATCACCGCGTCTTACCACCCGTTCGGGTTATACGCACTTACGCTAATGTGCTATGGTAGGGTGATTGTGAGATGAAATGGAGGACCTACAGTTTAACGTTTAACATGGAATCCAAACCACGGTGGAGGCCTGGCATTGCACACATTCACAAGTTGTGATTAATACACGTCTTGTCAGAGGTGAAGGAAGGGTTTGGCAATCAGATAAATCTGTGCCGGGACCGAGGATTGAACCCCAGACCACAGCACAGAAGTCAGACACCTTACCCCTAGACCACCAGGTCATCTTTTGTTCTGATATAGCTGTCAAGTGATTAATTTCAACGAAATTTGATTGGGATAAGATTAAGCCAAACAATGTATGCACATGGTTTTTCAATATGCTAGTCCGTTTCAAGGTGGCAGCTTTTCCAAAATCAGTATGTCTGTTCCTTGATAACTACCAAATTTTCGGACCAATTTTAACAAAACTTTGTCAGGGATATTCTTTGAATCTAGTCTGAACGCTCTATCTACGAAAGTAAATAATTTTGTTTTTGTTTGATAGCTCTAATCAAGTGATTTTTGTTAGCACTGTGTCTTACTAACCGTTCGGGTTGGACACCTATGTACTAATTACATAAATGTGTTAGGGATGGGAAGGTTTAATTTAGAGGAAGTGCACCTGCATTTGCGTAGAGGTAGAGAGGAGGAAACCATTTAGGGAAAAGCATCCTCAGTTTTCTCAAACAGGATCGAGCCCCGATTTCCCTGTCTTCGGCAGTTTAGTCCATCACCATATTAGTGCGTTAGACCACGTGGCCACTGAAGCGGGTTCAAGTGATTTTAGTTTAAAATTTGTTTGTCAACCTGAATAAGTAGTAAGACGTAGTGCTGAGAAAAAAAAATTAAGAATAGAGAATTAACTTTCTAGCAACTTTAACCGAATCCGGTTCTTAAGTGAAGGGCCAGTCAAATTGTAGTTCCGAATAACCGACTCAACACATCTCTGATACTTGTTAAGAACTAGAAGTTTCAGCACTGCACCTAGCCAGTAAATATCAATACGAATTTTTTATATAATGCAGCGTTTCTATACTAAGATTCTGCTGGGAAGAACAGTTTCAAAAGTGACTAAAACTATTCTAATATATTCACTTATTCATACATCAAATCATGTGATTGATTATCAACAGTTAATTTTGATAGATACTACCAGTTAATTTTAACTTATTTTAGGTATTTAACGTGCACCTATAAGCATTCTACCACAAAAGACTGAAAAATTAATTGAGTTTTATCAATAATATGCATTTAAACAACCATTAAGCTTTCTCATCAAGTAGAATACCAGTTATTTGTATATATTATATATATATATATATATATTATATATATATATGAATGTGTCATAATTCATGAATTAATCACAACTTAATTTCCTAGAATGCTTTGGTTAATTTTCATCATATTAATGATGCTATACCCAAGTGTATAAAACAAAACACTTTACAGTGCATCGAAAATTAAACCAAACAGACTTCATCAAATATTTTTGAATGTGTTTTATCTTATCTTGAAATTTCTACCATTTCCTATTATATTAGAGTATATTTGATTGGCTGACTCTAGTTTGTGTGTATATATCGATGCGATGCGATGGATGGCAACGTAGCAGAACATAATTCAAACACAAAGCAAGAAAGAAAATATTTCCAGTTAAATAATATAGAAAGGGGGATAAAAAAAAAAGAATACAACTTCTAAACATCCCTCAAACAAAAAAGTTTCTTCTCCCCCCCCCCCCTTCCCCCAAACATAACAGACACGAAGCAAGGCAGGCAAGGCACCCCAGTTTGACCTTGTTGTATCCCCTGCCAGAAGAATAACTAAGGCGGTGAGACAGACACCCTGAAACCAAACGGAAGTTAGCCCTCGAAGGCCCTACACATTCCTCGACCATATTGGTCCTTACATTGGTTCGTGCTTGGGAAGAAAAACCAACTTTGTCTTTTGTCCTGCCTACCTGTGACGTAGCAGCAAGTCAAGGTAGAATTTCCTCGTGTTAATGTATTTACGTTTCATTCAATGGTTTAAATATATATATATATATATATATATATATATATATATATATATTTATATTAGGCCTATTGAAACAAAAACCTTCAATTCTTAAATAATTTTATAAAAACTCCTACACACTCACTTTAAAAAAAAATCTTAACATGATTTTTTTGTAATTTTTTTACCGTCTACAGCTCAGGCAATTTGATTTATTCATGAAAATGGTTAGTAGGAGTCTTCCTGCTATGATGCAGATTAGGTAAGTCCGTGGTAGCATATGTCTATCTAAAATATGAAACAAGAAAAAGGTAAAATTAAAAAGTAAGTTCAATGTTTTCAAGGCGCAAATAGTAGAATGAGTGTGTATATACGTTAGAAGAAGAGGGTGTTATCAGCAGATGAACAAGAGATCTCTTAGGGTGAAATACTTATTTTATTCCCTCTCTTTCTATTTCATACATTGCTGTATAAAGCTCTTAAGTGACTAGACGCATCAAGTTAGATGCAACCCCTTTCAAATTAACTTATAAATCATCGAAAAGGCAAAAGCGTTAATATGAATTTGAAATATCAAATAATATTTCAATATTAAACTTTGGCTCACTAAATTAAGAACAAATAGTATGTATGTATGCGTCACACATTGTATGTGAGGAAACGCAAGCTAAGGTTCTTCTGTAATTAATGTAGTTTTTTCCATCAAAAAATCTTTCATAACAAATCAATATAGTAATGCTTCGGTAAATGTGTTTAGTTTAATTTTTACTCATAGTAATCTCAAGATTTCTTGAATATGCGTCACAGGCATCCAAGAACATTACCAGCATCTTTTCTTCAAATTAAAAAAGTTTCAATTAACATACTACTATTTTCACTTAAAATTAATATTCAAAATTTGTTGAAATAATTACTATGAGTAGAAAATGTATCTAGTAGAGCATATTTCATTTATTTATTTTATCAAGAAAAATATTTGCTATTAAAACTGGAAAAAAATATGATCTTAAATAACATTTCCTTCCATCTTGCTTTTTGCACCACTGAGATTCGTTTTTGAAATCCAAGAATCATGGTTTATCCAAGAAGTGGAATGTGGTTTTAAAATACTATCTACCTTAAATTGGAAACGAAAGGTATAACCATAAAATTAAAAACCTAACATATTAAGTATTTTACTAAAATGTATATTAAGCTACACTTCCAACGACTTTTCACGAGAAATATTGCAGTTTCAGCCTTTTCCTAAAGATATTTTTACCATACAACTTTTATATTTATTGTTGATTACATATAATTACTAAAATAAATTTTTAAATGTTCAGAGGAAAACATAAAAAGTTTTAATCAATGAAATTTCAGTTAAATAAAGGACTTAAATGCATGCAATTTAGAGCTTATTTTTTAAGGTATTATCAAATTTTTAACCACTATTTCTACTTAGTTTTCAATTTAAGAACGCAGTTCCATTTTTATTACTTCAAAAACTATCCATTGCTATGCTGTCAAAATACATAGACACAAACAAGTTTCTTAAGAGCAAAGTGTATTTAATTAATATAAGTTGGTCACTTACTGTAGAACTGCAATTACAAAAACAAAAGAAATAACGTGGCAAACCAACCAGTATTCTGAAAACTTATTAGTAAACTCTCTTCAACTCACAAAAACTTCACGATGGAGCGTGATAAACTTCAAGACCCTTTAATATTGTTATAGAAAACGAAGCAGACGTTGAAGTGGTCGGTAAAGACGTGAAAAACTAAACCTAAGTTCGTGTAAAATACAAGCAGCTAAATCAAAGCTGAGAAATATTATGAGATAAAGACTTACAAGCAGATCAATTCCAAATACAAAGTGTACAACAGTGAAAATGCATGGCTACAATTTTTGTAGAGATTTTTGGAAGTTATTGATTAAAACCTTAAATATGAATTAAGCTTATTCTAATTTAAATATTCACAAAATGAGGGCAAAATATAATTTTGAGATAGTGAGAGAACTTAAGTTGTTTGCAAGCTACAATTTAATTCCAAGCATGGATGTGTGTGGTTCGAAATACTTGAAATTTATATTGCATTTTATGTTTTTAATTTGAACTTTTAAGTTACTAGTGCCATAAAGTAGTAAATATATATTATCATATATACATATATGAACATGTAATACATCATTAATACTATAAATTGTATTCCTTGGAATTTGCTATTCATAAATTAGATTAAATTTTTCATATTAATTATTAGACATTTATGACACTCTTGCACTGTAGCAGATCGTTCTAAAGTGTGATCTTCAGAAATGTTTCGAAACTAGTATAAGCTGTAGATATTTTTATTTTGTCTCTACCTGGGTGGGTTAAGATTGTTAAAAAAAAGAACTTAAATAGAGAACAAAGATATAAAGAGGAAATAACCAAACTCTTCAAATATACGTAATGACAGACGGACTGACTGAAAAGACTTGGCCTATTTTAGTTAATTAAGGGTTTCAACAGGTCCCATCCCGAACAGATAGTCACACAGTCTAAGGCGTTCATCTCACATCATACTGGATGAATATATTATCTGGTTATGGTAAAATAAATAGATAAGGGCCAAGAAAATTTGCAAAGATATTTACTACTTTTATATTATCTAATTAGAAATATCAAGACTCTTGCGCTGATTACTATTAGTTTTGCGATTATGTGTAAAGTAGTTTATATGTAGTGTTTTGATGTAGTATCTTAGTTTAGGAACTGTATTAAAACAATACTAATAAAATATTTCGTCAAAAGGGATCCAAATCATCTCTCATTTAAAAAAGTATATTGATAAAGGTTTCCATAACTTAATGATATTTGTTGTAATATGATTAAATATAACTCAAAGAAACAAAACACATTCTATTGAAGCTATATCAGAAAATATGGGCTATGGTTTTTGTATCAAAATTACTAACCTTGATAAAATGAAGTAGTCTGTAAAATATCTTTCTTAACAACATCTTTGAAAGTGAAAAAGATGACGTTGAAGGTTAGGAAAGGTATCACAAACAATTTGGAACAAAAAAAAAATCCCAACAAAACAACATAACACAAACATAAAAAAATAAACTATAGATTGAGACGGAAAAAAAAAATTCTCTTGAGACAAAAAACCAGAATCAACTAACAGGATGTATGGGTTTATGTTACAAATGATTTAAAACACAAGTCAGGCTTGTTGATAATAGTTCTGGAGAACAGACCGGGGAAAAAAAAAGGGTTTAGAAGAGGTTCAGAAACTGACCATCATCATTAATAACACATAGACCACTTTAATAACTGTTATAACGTTGTGCTTTTTTTTTTACAGAACTGTTTGCATTGTTGTCTTTAAGGCTGTGCCTATATCACTTTGTACCCACTGTATTTTTAAAATGTGACATACACTTTTATCGTATTAACGCCCCGTGGTGTAGTGGTCAATGCACCCGGCTACGAACCTAGGGGTCCCGGGTTCGATTCCCGGCTGGTAGCTTGAATATTTTTACCGAAAGATGGAATGATCCCAACGGTCACCAGGATTGGTTGATTAGACTTAAGTTAGGCTAAGGGCCAGTTTCATAGTCAAACTTAGCACACCTAAAGTGCGAGTCATACTAAATACAGGACGACACCTACCTAGACCAAAATGGAATGGGCCATTTTCGCATATGAAACTGGCCCATTCCATTCAATTTCTAGGTAGGTGATGTCTTGTATTTAGTATAGCACCGCACTTGAGGCGTACTAAATCTGACTATGAAACTGGCCCTAAGACTCACACCGGTTCCACACCTTTAAATAACCATCAACACATCATCTCATTATGGGTCATACGTGTAGACACTAACAGAGCAGCCAATAGTCTACACTACACAACGAGGCAACAGAGCCTGGAGTCAAAGTTTAACCTACCCCGGTCTCATATATGTTATAACCATGAAAAAGATAAAATCGTATTTACTTTCTCATATAAGAACATTATTGTAATCGTAAAAATTTTCCATCTCGAGATTATGAAAAGTCACGTTTTATATGTACCCATACCCCCAAAAAAAGTGGGTCCTTGCAGCTGTTTTTCCTATCTGTCTGTATATACCTGGAGCTACAGCCGAAGTGGTTTTATGGATTCCATTCAAATTTGAGATTAAATGTTAAATGGTCATATTTCAAGATGAATTTAAGTATAGTATTTAAATTTTTCAAAAACACTTAACAATTTTGTTTAAAATGATTATCTGTGAAGAGTTGTTTCAGAGAGGAAGTCACATTTAACATTTGACCCTATACCTAACTTAAGCTAGCTCTATCCAGTCCACTTATTACACCATATCCCTATCTTAAAATAGTTCTATCCGGTCCACCTCATTACACCCTATACCAATCTTGAGCTAGTTCTCTCAAATCCACCTCATTACACCCTATATCCTTCAAGTTAATTCTAATGTTATCCTCCCATCAGCGTCTAGGTCTTCCCAATATTCTATTCCCATTGGGTTTACCAGTCAATTCCTGAACACGGTTATAGAATATCCCATTCACGCTGCATGTCCTGCCCACCAAAATCTACGCGATGTAATTATCCTAGCAATGTCTTGTGATGCGTACAGGCTATGTAGCTCATCATTATGTAATCTCTTCCACACTCCAGTAGTCTGGTCCGTTTTTGTAACAAATATCTTCCTAGGCACCTTGTTATCGCTCATGTAAGGTAAGATACCACGTTTTCACTCCCATAGCGAACAACGTTTGAAATTGTTTTTTATACTCGAGTTTTACATTCCTTGAAAGCAGACGAGATGTCAACAACTTACTGACTGAGTAGAAGCATGCATTTCCCAACCGTATTATTTTTATAACATTATAACTAATAACTAATGTTTTTTGATAAATTCTCTACGAACTATATCTTCTAGTATTAGAATTGATCACGCTCCCAATTACCTTGCATATTGTAAGATCTAAAGTAAAATCAAACTATTTCTTTCGGAAAATAATTAAGTGTTATTTGGAAAAAAGGTTCCATCTAATTTAAATATAAACTTTGTGTTGTTTCACAATATCTGAACTATGGATTATTTCACCAGACTTTTATGTTTGTTAAGTAAGGCTTTAGCCACAATTGAATATAATATTCCTTGAATTTAAAAAATTACAATTACACACGGGAATCAAACCCGTGACCTTTGGCATAGTACTCCAATGCTATGACCACTGAGCTATCCAAGAACCGTCCCGTGACCAGAGCACAGACAAATAATATATCCATACATTCAACCTCCAGGTTAAAATTGTTGCGCTCCTTTTGCCAGCTTGAGTCCTTCACCACTAGGATCGCTGAGGTTAGTCCTATCATCACCCAGCAGTGACACTAGCGGAGCCCAGTGTTGAAGAACTCAAGCTGGCAAAAGGAGCGCACAGAAACCCCCGCAAGGTGAAAGTCTGTTTCTTATTTGTCTGTGGCACAAGGTCATTCTTCACTCATATTTTAAGGCAGAGTCTGGGATGAACGTACGGAGATCGCCAACTATATAATGAGTGATCAATTAAGATCAATATATATCAGATAATACAGCCACCTTTAGTTCAATGAGCCAGTGGCGTGTCGTGGAATGTTGTAAGGGAAGCAGACCTGGTTAAAACTGTAACTGTGATATGTTTTCACCCACATGGGACCCTATTTGACCAATCATGCATCTGTTCTGTATGCCTCACATGGGAATGTATTCCCCTCGACCAATGAGTGTTCTACTGAGGGGAGTGGAAAATTCATAGGTACAGTCTTAACTGATTCTGTTTACCCTGGCAACACTTCACAACATGCTACTGCAGTGAGCTTTATCCTGAACGATTATCCTGTACAATATCCAGGTGTAAAGGAGTCATTTTTTTTCAATTTAAAAAAATATAATATCTACATTGCTTTATCAACAATTCTAACATATAATGGAGTTTTAAAGCTTGAATAGTAAAACATCAATAAAGATATAAAATATTCTTAATATAGTCATAAAACTTTTCACAAGGTCCCTTAAAGTTATTGCCATAACACATCAAACCAAGAATTGTCCATACAGATTGTCAATAATTTTTCAACTGAATATAAAAATAGATTAAAAGTAGTAGGAGCTCCAACCAATTTCGAGATGAGAACCATTTTCTGGTTGAGTATCTGAAGTCAAACTTGAGTCTGATATTGTGGTTCTAAATCCTTAGAAACTTAGATATACAGGGTGGGATGAAAACATTTAGACGATCTGCGCTGAAGAATGTGATGAACAACGTGCTTAGGTTTGTCTGATGTCCAGTGGAGCTCGCCTGAGTGACATTATCTTCAAAAGTGAAAACGTGTAGTCCGTAGTTTGCTTTTATTTAGATAGTGGATATTTACTTTTCAATTAAAGTGTTAATTTTCAAGCTACTAATCATCTAATGGCATATATATATATATATATATATATATATATATATTAATATATATATAAGATGTGGTGAGGGGTTGTGAGTGGGAGAGTAACAGGGAGGTAGTTTGGGGGTTAAAGAGGATGTATCTAACATAAAACTTACCCTTGCCAAACTGGTCTGGTTTACCGATGACGGGGATGTCTTTATTTCTGGTTTTTGGAATTTAAAAATTTTGCAACTTATATATCCCAAACTTATCTAATAACGTTTGTTGAGTATGGTGAGGGTCAAAGAAAACGCTTAAGAGGGTTCATCATAGCAGGCTCAACTCAGCTCCCGGCTAGCGCAAGGTATGGGAGTAAAAGAGAAAATAAAAGACCTACGATATGCCAGAAATGTGTGCAGCTCATTCGTATTTGAATGATTACTTGAAATTTTCCGCGGTGACGATGGAGGACAAAGCGACAAAGTTTCTTGATAATTACTACAGGATGTCTCTATTATGACAAAATGAAGATTTGTGCACAGTGTTTATCAGTGTAGTATTTTCTAAAATGGTCAAAAAATACCTTTTCAACTAAGTTTTTATCCAAATATAATTGAATATTTCAACAATGTTCAGTATTAGTATTTTCTAATAACTTTATCTTCATTAATGTTTAGTCAGAAATGATCCACGTGCGTTAGTATTGGTGTAAATTTAAAAATTTTATCTGACTGTATCACAAGAGTTGATTGGTATGTGATGCACGTTCTTAAATATACTCCATGAGAAAGGATAAGAAACCACAACGTCGCTTCTGACAACCGTCGATGGAATTACATGAACAAGATGAAGTTCTACATTAGGGACATTCCTGACTGACTGCCCGTAGCCGCCAGGGTCAATTGTAACGGAGTAGTCTACCGCTTACTGTTGGAATGAAAGGCCTTAAGTTGAGGTGGATGCGCGAGTCACGGTAAGTATTTTTACAATTTTTATAGCAAAAAAAAACAAAAAAAACACATTCTTTTGTTTAAAATTAATATAATATTCCATCCTAGATACGTTTAGTAAAATTTTCTAAACATACTATTTTCAACCACTCTTGAATATTTCCCATTGGCATGACAGAATCTGAACAGAAACTTTAAATCGAGGGGGAAAAAAAAAGTTCAATAGCTTAAATAATGTGATGCTCATGACAAATATTCAACATTTGTTGAGTTACAATTTGTAACAAACTAAGCTAGACGTATTTACTGAACTATTATTTTATTTGTTTTAGCTAAAAGAGTTTTTTATTGTAAAAACTATAAGAAAAAATACGGGTCTTTACTTGGGCTCCCCTTTCATCCACCCCCCCTTAAATACCCCAGTAGCTAATCTTCATTTGATAAAGACGTTATAAATCCAACCCAAGCCTGTGGCCACGTGATATTTGTTTTATTGGCACGTGTAAAAAAATACTTAGTAATTTCTTAGACCAAGATAAATATTAGAGTATGATATTAAGGTGATGCTTGACACTAAATGGTGAAACTCAGCTATTAGACTACTCAGATGATTAATTTGTGTTAGGTAATAGTAAGGAAGCCATCGCAATAAATGCAGACGCTCATTAAAGGCTACCATGGAACATATGATCACTGGTTCCCAACCGATTTGAACTGACTCCCCCATTTATAGATCATCAAATTCCTCCCTGCACCCTAATTTTTGGGACAGTTAAAAAAATAGATTTTAAAAGTTTTGTTTTCTAGTCAATTCTTTATTTTATACAAAAAAAACATTGTAGCATTGGCAGTGTATTGGTACAAATAAAATTCCTGAGAATTAGTGTGATGGTTGACACTGTTTTTTTATCAAATCATGAATTTTGGGTTTTACAACTGGTAGGTGGTGCCACTCTACCTCGAGAGAGATTGGAACTAAGAATGTCTTCAATTTGGGCTCAAGGCCAGTCGGGGTTGATCGATTTTTCTTAAGCGATAAAAATCCGTTGTGCAACCTACTTGGGAAGTGAAGTAAGGCCGTTGGTTCCATGCTAATTATTATGGCATGAAAAATAACTCTGGAAGGTGTGTGAAAATACCTTTCATGAAAAATTGGTAAGCCTTTTATTTCTCGCTCATAGAAATTTTCGTGTGATTATATAACCAGTCAGTTCAGAAAGTGCAGGTTAAATACCCCAAATTAATATTTTAAATAAGTTTTTAGCTATTTTAACGTTATCTCCTAATGGTTCTATGCTCCCCTTGGAAGGGCTTCACTCCTCCTCAGGGTGGTAACACCCCCCTTCCCACCCCCAGGTTGGGAGCCACTAATTTAGAGATGATTGTTAACAGCATCATATAGTAGGGTTAATTAGTTCAAATATTTAGGAACCGTTTTAACAAGTAATAACAATTATTATATATATGATAAGAATCCCATCATGATATGCGTGTTCGTACAGTTACTGTCATTGTACTATCGGCAAAATAAAGCCCTTACCAGTCGAAGGTGGCTGCGTTATCTGTTACCTCTCAAAATTAATTGATCGCGTATAGGTAGCTGACTATATCCGCACGTCTATCACAGGCTCTGCCTTAAAATATGAGTGAAGAATGACGAATCCTGGATAGCTCAGTGGTAAGAACATAGGCGTACCAAGACAAATGTCTTGGGTTTGATTCCAGGGTTCAAGTGCCATTTTTCAAATTAAAGATGTAGTATTTAGTAATAACTATATAGGAGTGGTAATTAGGAAATGAATAAACATATTGTCAGTGGATGTAAAACTTAGATTATACAAAACAATATTTTTTTTTAATTTTATTTAGCAGCGCGTCTTACTACCCGTTCGGGTTATACGCTTAAGTACTAATTACACTAATGGATTAGGAGTTGTGAAGGTTGAATAGAGGAAGTGAACCCGCATTTGCGTGGAGGGAGAGTGGAAAACCATTTAGGAAAAACCACCCCCAGTTCACCCGACCGAGATTCGAACCTCGATCTCCCCGTCCTCGGCAGTCGGCTCAACACGACTAGCGCTACAAAACAATAGTTTCACTGGTTAATCCTTATGGTTGTGAACCATGGTCTCTTACCTTAAACATGTAGAGAAGAAATTTAAGGCCCTTGGCCCTGTCGAGTGCAAGTATAAAACCTATTTTGTGGAATGGTGGGTGGGAGGGTGAAAGGCGTGTCGTGGCTTCACAACCGACAAAAGTATCCTTCCGCGCCAACAAGAACAGATGGATCACGAAAACCGTAGATGGACAGGTCTTGTGGTAAAATCATACGTTTGGAAATATCAGTTTTCTCGAGAACGAGTGAAATTTTTATGTTAATACTTTAAACACCCCTTCTAAGATAATTTATAGATGTTTATCAATCTCTACATTTTCTTATTTTTTGTTATGAAGCCGGCAGATTTCTATTGAAAAATGTCAATTTTATCGATATTTGACCACTGTTATAATTATAGAGGAGGTGTGTATATAAAAAGTATGATTTAATCAACATGGTTCTATTCTTGAACAAACTGTTTCCGAAAAGAAAATTGCAAAACCATAAAAATTCTTGAAGATAACCGTTGGTTCCCACGGCTCTGCATTTCCACGCCAAATGAAAAGGACCAATCGCCTTAAGGTGTGCGAATACTAAAAACCTATGATAATAGCTGGTCCAAAAAGGGATGAAAGTAATGAAGAGTCGAAGAGGCTGCGTAGTTATGAGTAGGCCTACTAATCTCCAGCCATTGTTAGGATAACAAAATTTCTCAGTTCTATGGTGAGCAGGCAGTACATAAAGCGTGTTCAGGTTATTTACTGGCCAACCCAATAGGAAGAGGCCAGTGAAGTGGTAAGACCTAGACGTAGATGGAAGGATTACATTAGAATGGACCTTAAATAAATAGGTGGTAATTAGGTGGACTGGATATAGCTAGCTCAGGATAAGGATAAGGTGTCATAAGGTGGACTGGATAGAGTTAGCTCAAGATAGGAATAGGATGTCTTAAGGTGGACTGAATATAACTAGCTCCGGATAGTGATAGGGTGTAATGAGGTGGACTGGAATATAGCTAGCTCAGGATAAGGATAGGGTGTCATAAGGGGGACTGGATAAAGCTAGCTCAGGTAAAGAATATGGTGTGATGAGGTGGATTGGATAGATCTAGCTCAAGAAAGGGATAGGTAGTAATGAGGGGAATTGGAGGGATCTAGCTCAAGGGATAGGTAGTAATGAGGGGAATTGGAGGGATCTAGCTCAAGGGATAGGTAGTAATGAGGGGAATTGGAGGGAGCTAGCTCAAGGGATAGGTAGTAATGAGGGGAATTGGAGGGAGCTAGCTCAAGGGATAGGTAGTAATGAGGGGAATTGGAGGGATCTAGCTCAAGGGATAGGTAGTAATGAGGGGAATTGGAGGGAGCTAGCTCAAGGGATAGGTAGTAATGAGGGGAATTGGAGGGATCTAGCTCAAGGGATAGGTAGTAATGAGGGGAATTGGAGGGATCTAGCTCAAGGGATAGGTAGTAATGAGGGGAATTGGAGGGAGCTAGCTCAAGGGATAGGTAGTAATGAGGGGAATTGGAGGGAGCTAGCTCAAGGGATAGGTGGAGTACCTCTGTAATGGTAACAATGAACTATCGTGTTCATATTTCCTTAAAGTAAATTAGTAACTATTAGGGAATTAGAAGAACATCTTGGAGATAGTGCATTGGAATTTACAAGAAGATAGAATAAGAAATAGGACCTTCTTATCTGGTGTTCTCAGTTGAAATTAGAACTACAGCAAATCTTCCTAATAACAATTACCCAAACATAATATATAGATCTATTTAAAAACAAAATTTCATAATATTTGTCACAAAAAGTAGTTACTAAACGTGTACTTAAATCCCTTTTTTTTTGTTACGTGACAAAAAAAACAACAAATGACTCGTCGGGCCTACTGTCTACAAAACAAACAAATAAAAAACCAACAAACGATAACCAGATCAAACTTTACTAAAAATAGAATCAAAGACCTTGCCTTAACCGTGAAAAACTATTACTCCTCTCACTAACATACAAACCTCAAGGGTAACCCGGCCTAGTAGTACGAAATATGACCGTTACAACCCTCAATTAGCTTTCTCTTAAAGGCAGTAGTTTCATCAGCGCAAGTTCTGTTTTATTAACGGACAGATAGATAGATACACGATGTAGACAAAGAGCTACCGGCAGTAATTCACCGGCAAATAGAATTAGTTTCTGTCCGTGGGTTAAGATAATGGTTTCAAGGAAGGACAAGTATTTATCTTGATTATTCACTTATTTCTACGTACACTCATGTTCAATTAAAATACTCGTGACCAATGGCGGATCCAGGGATTGTTGTCGAGTGGGGTAAAGGGGGGGGGGGGGGGGAATGCGATTGGTTTTCATAAGGGTCCTTCAAGTATAAATTTAATAATTTCAGCTAATCAAATTTTTATTTATAATACTAATACTAATAATAGAGCCTAGTAATAATATTAATAGTATTATAAAATTAATTTTAGACAGTAATAAAAAAACACAAGCTTGATTAACAAACTTGTGGTTTTAGTACCAAAAACATAAACCAAAAGTCACTGTCTCAATAAAAGTAATAAATAAGAACTGTACAACGACCTAAAAGGTTTTAGTATGTATTAATATAAAAATATGTATTTTAATATTAATAATTGGTTATCATATTAAACTTACTAGAGAGTTTTAGTTTTAAATCACTTATTTTTCAGCACATTAGATCTAATTTGAAAAAGGTTATTCATTAGGTAATGTAGTAGATGTATCGAGTCATTCTTTACAACATTAAAGTATTGGTCACAATATTTTTGACTATTTATATGCAAATAGGGGTAGGGAAATGGCCCTTATCTTCACCCCTCACCCCGCCCGCCCACCAGATGGGGTATCTAAATTTTAAAAAATAAATATCTGTCAATTTTGTTCAGAATTGATATCTGTAGAGGGCTTTATATGATAAATAATAACGTATCTGGGTTTTTCTGAGAAAAAAGAAATAATTTTTTGAAGTTAGTTTACTAATGTCTGATTTTTATTTAAATTAAAAAAAACTTAAGTTCATAGGTATTTAAGCAGTGTTTCATATACATTAGTTGTCAAAATAAAAAATCTTAGAAATAATTATTCAAGAGTATCTAGTTTATTTTTAAACTATTTAAAAAACTGTGCTTGTCTACAATATTTTTTAGGATAAAGTAGGCATATGTACGATTGTGTAGTACTATTTATTTTTATTATTAACACATAATTGTACTATTATTTGTAGTATTTACCTTGTCTTAGTACCTATTCGGGGTATATGAATGATTATATCAGCACACTAGAATTTCTACACATTTTTCCAAGGAGGGTATTTAATCAAACCTTTCAAGGTTATTTTACATGTCACAATTGACATGGGACCGATGGCTTTACTTCCCCTCCGAAGGAAGTTGTGCTACGGACTTTTATTGCTCAGGAGCATCGGGTCTTGAGGCGAGAACTTTACCCCAAGACCAAAGGATGAGACTAATCAACCTTTTTTTTTTTCAATGTTACTGGTTGTGAGAATCATTATTAATTATTTGCACATTTTTTCTCCAACTTGCTTCCCCTCCCTACCCCCTCAGTAAGAGATCAGGGAGCGGGCAATGTACCCATGCCCCCCCTAATTTCGGAGATTATATCCCACTCCTCCCTGCGTTCTCTGACCTTTACTGTCTTTGTCTTTATTTTGTATCCTTTTGCTTTTTTTTTTCTTCTTCCTCTTTCCTCTCGACGCGGCGACTGACAGAAAATGGTCAGTCTTCTTGCTCAAGTACACCTGGTGCAACAAACTTTGATATATTTGTTCTTGTCAACTCTACAAAAATGATTTAACCCTTTCGTAGGAACATCCAAGTGGGGTTTGGGTACTGATGGAACATTCGACGCGAACCGTTTCTATCCTTTTAGTTTGATTTTAAGATGGAGGTGAAAAGTGGCGTAGGCCTATATATTAACATTTTCTACAGGTGCGGCTTGCTGCCTACCAAGTACGTGAAGGGGCTGGTGCCAAAAGCTGTTAGCAAAAACCTATACAACCTGAAAAAATATTTTAGTTAGCTTATTGATGAGACAGTGAATCACACAGGGCGGATTTACCACTAGGTCCGCTAGGCCCAGGCCACAGACAAATAATATACCCAGACATTCAACCTCCAGGTTAAAATGGTTTCGCTCCTTTTGGTAGCTTGAGTCCTTCACCACTAGGATCGCTGCTGTTAGTCCTATCATCACCCAGAAGTGACACTAGCGAAGCTCAGTGTTGAAGGACTCAAGCTGGCAAAAGGAGCGCAGTAAAACCCCGTAAGGTTGAGAGTCTGTTTCTTACTTGTCTGTGGCCCAGGCCTAGAGCGTAACTCTTTGGGGAGCTCCACCTGAAGCGTGAATGCTAAGGCACTTCCGTTAAGATAAAAAAAACTGCATTGAGTAGGCTATATTTAATAGATTACCATATACTTTTTGGTCTTTAATATCTGTCATTGACCCCTTTTGAAGGTATTCAGTTAGAGCCTACGTAATGTACAAAATAAGCTGAGCGCGCTGCGACCGATATTGCCAGTTCTCCTAAAAAAATAAATTTTTTTACTAAATTTATTTAGGGAGCAATTTATTCATTTATAATATCGAGTATGTTATTATGTCTGAAAATATGAAGCAAGTGGTAAAACGTGAATATTAAATTGGCCTAGTTATAAAGTTATTATTTTTATTACTTGGAAATGTTATTTACTCAAAATATGCTGAGCTAACACATTATAGGCTAAATTTGTAACTAAGTTATTTTTAATACAGGAAACTCACCTTTTTTTTCCTCCTGGTGGATTCTGTTTCTGAAAAAAGAGGGGAGAGAGGGAACGCAACGTCAAGAAGGGCTTAGTGATATTCAACATATAAATCCGGACCTGGAGATTTTTTTTTAATCATTGCAATTAGATATGAACATAATTCAGTAAACCTTTCCGCGTCCCAGGGGAAGGGTATATATTTGTGGAGGATGATATTATAGTAATATTGAAGTATCTGATCTACAGAAGGCCCAGCCTCAGTGACACTTTCAACTACCAAGTCGTACGTGTTAGTAGTCAACACGTCAGTGTGAGAAGAGAACTGTATTGACTGTTATTGTTTGGTTGGAACTCATTTGACAATGTTACTGGTGTAGGAATTATTCCAGCGTATAGCGGTTATGACCCATATCATTGGTCAAATGGTCAAAGACTCTAAGCAGTGTTTCTCAAAGTTTTGACTATAGAGGACCACCAAACGGAAGCTATGCGTACTAGGAGGCCACCAAAAGGAAGTTATTCACACAGAGCACCACCCAAAGGAAGCTATGTGCAATTAGAGAGGCTCACCTAGTAAACTCTACGCACACTGAGGAACCACCATAAGGAAGTTATGCACACTGAGGGGCCACCAAATGGAAGTTATGCGCACTGAGCGGGCCACCAAATGGAAGTTATGCGCACTGAGCGGGCCACCATAAGGAAGTTATGCACACTGAGAGGCCACCAAATAGAAGTTATGCACACTGAGGGTCAACAAATGGAAGTTTGTGCACGAGGGGGCCACCATAAGGAAGTTATGTGCATTGAGGGGGCCACCAAATGGAAGTTATACGCATTGAGGGACTACCGTGGCCCTAGGAGTAGGGGGGAGGGGAGGATTGTTGAAAGTTATGCAGGATAAACATTATTTTTAGGTGATTCAATTTTGCCAATACAAAGACAAAACAAGGAGAGGAACCAAATAAACCAGATAAGGAACGACTTTTTTACTGTAAAATCTTAGCTGTTACATTTTTCAAGTTTTTTCAACCTTTGATTCTACATCTTATATACCTATTAAAAATGAACTTAAATTATATTCATTCCAGGTCTATGTATAAAAATCTGAACATGTAATTTAACTCATAAAATTTACAGCTGGCCTAATTTCATTCAACTATAACTTTAAATCGTTTACTTTAGTTATAAACACATGCAACTGTAGATTTTATCACGTTTAACTTTGACTAAATAAGATTTTAATGTATTTCTTATTAATTTATATGTCTCTAGTTAAGATTGTATACCAAGTCAACGTTATATTTTCATTCAATATACCAATACCCTGTAATTTTTTATACGTTTTCATGTTTAAAATTGTAGAAATATATTATCTTATTGTATTTGGGTAAAACTTTCTAGCCATCAACTACAATTTTTTCCTCGTCAAAATATTAAACACTTCTTTTAATAACATTCTTCAAAGTAAATTTTAACTTTATTATAACATATGTTATCTTACCTTTGAATTTTTATATAAATCGTAATAAACTGAACAATTGTAGCTGCAGAACTTACCAAAGAATTTTCATAATTTGTATGTATTTATTTGTCAAATATTTATTAATTGACTTAATAACTCATAATCAATTTTGACTCTTAGTATAGTAAATTTATTTTCCACTAGATCAACTTATTTTTATTGACTAACGGTACCAAAATATATTCATATCTATTAAATTTCAGTTGCATCTGACAATTAAAATGTGTTCTTTATATTAATAGTTTACATATTCCTCCTTACTACAATAATAATGAATATCACTAGAAAATTAATTTACTAAATTAAATGTTGATAATAATATCATCTAATTACATTTAATTAGTAAGTAATAAATTTGGGACATTTTAAATATAGCATTATAATCATTGAGAATAATTTGATGAAAAAGGGCTCTAGATTTAGCCTTCCTCTAAAAAAATACAGTATTATTTGCATAGGCTCACAGCATACAATAAAAAAAAATTTGAGATCTAGCAGCGAGCGTTCTTTTTTCCTTAAGATAAGAAGTTTCGTAGTTTTATTTCTCCTTTTTCTTATTGGAGTGACAAAGGGTGGCTGTAGGGGAAGGACTAAAGAGAGTACAAGATTAGACAGAATAAATAATAATACTTAGCACTGCGTTTACTACCCGTTCGGGGGTTATATGCTTAAGTACTAATTACACTAATGGGTTAGGAATTGGTAAGGTTGAATATAGAGGAAGTGAATCCGCATTTGCATAAAGGGAGAGTGTAAAACCATCTAGAAAAAATCACACCTAGTTCACCTGAACGAGATTAGAACCTCGGCCATCCAGCTCAACACGATACTAGAGAGTCAGCTAACTACGCCACCGAGGCGGGCGGGTGACAGAATAAAGAAGAAGTTCCAGAAAACGACACAGCCCAAGGCCGTAGTCGGGGGGGGTTTCGGGGTTCAAACTCAAGGAACAAAATACAAATTAGTGGGCTGTGTACCATAAAAAGCACTTCAGAGAGCTTCCAGAGGTGTTTAATATTTAGAATTGTTCCTATTTTTCGGCGGTTAGGGGGTTATGTTGCCATAAAGAAACACTTTAGAGAACTTCTATAGCTGTTTAATATCTGGAATTTGTACTAGCCTTCGGCGGCAGTTAATGGGTTATGTTACCATAAAAAAACACTTAAGATAGCTTCTAGAACAGTTTTTTATTTGAATTTTTTCTAGCCTCCGTCAATTATGGGATGGGCCCACCAAACGACCCCTGAAATTATTGGCTGGCTACGGCCTTGACACAGCCCATTGTATTTTAGGTGTTTTGGTTCAACAGCTATTGATACTTTCTCGCTGACCTAGGTGGCCGCCTTAAGTTAAATCTTGTTCGTGCTACGTTTCCGTCCCGGCCCCTCTAACCAATTCTTGTTGAAGGGAATGTGTCACCTCGCCGAGAAGGAAGCCACATCGTGGGCGGCGTCAGAGCTACGTGAGAGGCCTTGAGCCCCTCTCCCCGCTCTCACCCTCCCCCCTTCTAACCAAACTTGCCGATATGGGAGAGTCGATTCTTAGCTACGTCCGGGGACACCATATGGAAAAAAAAAAAAAAAGTAACGCGTATGATTTTATAAAATATGTTGACACAGAATTCTCTTTTTAATTTATTTTATCTTTGGTCTGTGAAGGACATAAAAAAAAACCTAGAGCAAAATTGAGGTTGATCCGTATTAGAGTATCTCCCCTATACCCCCCTCTCAAACAACTTAAAAAACCAAAACCTTGATTCCAAATCATTGTATATATTACAAAGTGGTCGTCGTTGTGAAGATTAAAATAAAATTCTAAGATAAAACAGAAGCACAGAAGCAATAAAATTTGGTTGCCATGTTTATACTGATGTCCTTTTTTTTTTCTTTAAGCTTTCAACTTTTTCTCACGAAGCAATAAGGTGGGATTGAAGAGGATGCATTTTTTTTTCTTAGCATAGCGTCTTACTATGCGTTCAGGTTTTACGCTAATGTATTGATTACTCTAGTGTGTTAAAGAATAGGAAGGTTAAATGTAGAGGAAGTGTACCCACATTTGTGTGAAGGGAGAGTGGAAATCTAGATAGGAAAACATCTCCCTCAGTACACCCAACCGGGATCTAATCCTGGTTAGACCAGTTTTCATCAACACACGGTCCAAAAGCCACTTGCCAATAAAAAATTTTTTTTGCGGCCCATTGACTCATGAGAAATATAAAAACAATTCAAGAGAAAAAAATGAGAATTTCATATATACATGTATATAGGCTATATATTTTATATAATCAATTCTCTAATAAAATGAATATTATTTTATTTACGTACTTTACGTTATTTTATAAGCGACTTTTGTTTTTTACGCTGAAGAAAAATACTGCGTTTTAATACAATGATACTTTTAACCGGCAAACTACAACTCCAGTAGACAAGACAAATCACGCTAACTCCTGCAATGAAAAATTTAAAAGTGGGAGAAAAACAACAGCGAACATACGTCACAAGAAATCCTAATCCCTAGTGCGAGTATAAGTGCATAAGAATGAGATAATACGAATATTTTAATATTTATTCAATTCAAATATTTTCGGTACAGTATTTTGACCCGTGAGCTAACACGTGAGAGACAAACTTTTGGCCCTTGGACATAAAAAAGGTTAAAGTTTCCTGCCTTAGACCATGTGGCCACCTAAGTGGGTGAGAGAATGCGAATTAAGAATAATATTTTTTTCAGGTTTTATAACAAAAACCTTTTTGTATAAAAAAAATTAATTCATAGGTTCAGTTTAATTTTCTACCCATTATAAGCTGAACATTTCTTGGATATTTCTAAAAAAAAAATCATAGATAATTTGACTAGAAACTTTTTTAAATGAAGAGAAACAGTCTTGATCAAATTACGCAATTCCCATGACAAATATTCAATAACTGTTGAGATTACAACGCGTAGAAAATTAAACTAAATATCACCAGTGAATTAAAATTTTATCCATCTCTTGTCTTTATTATTGGCCATTTGAATTTTCAATACTTATGTGTTTTGACCTTTCATAGGTATCCAAATTTAAAATTATACTTTTTTATGTCATGAAATATTGTCATAATCAACTTATCGGTGACAAGATTAAAAATAGTTCTAAAAATAATATAATAGATACAAATAGATAATACAATCCTATTATATTACACATTTGTTTTATTTAATGAGCGTAGCGAAGCTATTTTTTAACTTTACCATTTTGAATTTCATCTGTCTCTTTATCTGGATATTTGTTCCGCGATAACTATCAAATGCGTTGACCAATTTTAACGAAATTTGGCAAGGACGATGTATAGACAGTACATATATAATAGTTTTTCAATTTAGCTATTTTTTTTTCAAAATGATAACTATTCTAAAGGTAGTGTGCTTAGTAACTCATCTCTTGTGATTTGAATTTAAATTCTAGGCAATTGCTGGAGAGCCTATGCGTATTTTTGTAAGTTTATATATATATATTATATATATATATATATTTGTGAGATTGACGCCTTATTCTGCGGGAACAAAATTATTTATTCCCACTAATATAATGTACTTTTGAATATAGTATTCATTTGTTTTGTGTCTTAATTATTGATCACAAACGAGAAATGTCGATTTCAAATCCAAGGAGAAATTATTTGGAGATATTTCAACTTGAAATCCAAAGAGAAATTTCTCCTGCAATAGTTGGCCCCGTGATTTAGTGGTCAGTTCACCTGGCTACAAGTCTAGGGTTTCCGGTTTCGATTCCCGGCTGGTACCTTGGGTATATTTCTCCCTTAAAAGGAATTATCCCAATGGTCGCCAGGGGTTGATTAATTAGGCTTAAGCTAGGTTCAAGACTTCCATTAGATCACACCTCCATATTCAATATCATCACATCATCTAACTGTGGGTACGGCGTGTAGACAACCTACACATGTGTATTCTAGGAAACGCTCTGTGCCACTAAAGTAGCAAATTGTCAACATACAGATGAGCGAACTGGATGTAATGTTCTTTCCAGCCAGTAATGCCATCCGCTAAAAAAAAAAAAAAAACTACAGTTACGATAGGAATATTGAGGGAGAAGGCTCTCTAGTCTACACAATTATCAATACATGCCAAATAATTTATTTCTCACTAAACTATAAAATATAAAAAAACTTTAAGCAGTATTTATTTCTTGTCACTGACTAACGACAGGGAATGATATTGTTTGGAAAAGAAATGTGTGTCGAAATTGTACGAATTTTCGTGAAGTGGTGTATAAGATATAAATAATTTATTTTGGTCAGAACATGTTTTTTTTGTCATATAACTGGAAATATAAGTTATGATTCTATACCTACGTTATCTTCCAATCCATCTTGGCCTCTACCAGAAAACCATTTTAGTGAAATCGTGTTTTCTTCTATTTTCTTGGTAACCTTTTAAAGGTGTATTCTGGTTAGTATTTGGAGGATTGACTAAAGGTTTAGTCCGTTGCTAATACATATTATATTCTTGAAGGTGAAACAGGTATATGAATGATTAATGACCGCTTGTGGTCCATTAGTCTCGTTTCATTAAGTTCATTTAAAACCACTATTTTATTTTCGTAGTCCGGACGTTACACTTTTAGTGCTAGTTTTTAGAAACTAAACTTATAGGTCCATAAAAAAATGTTTACCACATTTTCCTTCACGTATGGGTTACACTCACCCATCCACACATAAATACACACAGATATAATATGATATATAATGCTATATATTATATGTATTATATATAAATTTATACACCCATTTACGGTAATTGAAATTACAAGAAAACTTCTGAACCAATTTCGACAAAGGAACACTCATTTTAAAGGTTTATGGTCAAGGATTTTTGCAAAAATAGTGGCGTTCAAAGAAAACCCTATTTTCCTAATGAGTTTCCAGTTTTTTTTCCCATCAAACGAATGAGGGTTTTATTGACGACGTAAGCAAATAATGACTGTACACTGTAATGCTTACGCTGCACAAAAGCTGGAAATCCTTTAATAAAATTTATATAAGTTCTTATTCAAATATTATAGTGAAACCAATCGAAAAGTCACTGGGAAAATTTGTATTTACCAAACAGCCATTTTATTTATAAAGTGTTTTTTTATTCTTCTTCATATTTAAATATTTGAATGTGGTCACAAATTGGCCACTATAATAGTCGGTTTCAACACATATTTTACCAATATTATTTGATGGAGGTAATTAATTAATTTTCTAGAATAGGTAAGTGATATTCACTTCCATAGCTATAAACATTATATGGTTCACCCACTTCTGTGGTGGTGATATTCTCACAGTAGACTAGACTGCCGATGACATTGATCTAGAGGTTCGAATATAGGTCGGACGCACTAAGAGTGGTTTTCCCTAAATAGTTTTTCATTATTCGTCCACACAAATGCAGGTACACTTCCTCTAAATATAATCCTACCAATCCATAAAACTACTAGCGCTATTAGTACATTACGTATAATCTGAACGGCTAGTAAAACGTGGTGCTAGTAAAATATATGTTTCACTGTTCAATCTCTATCAAATATATATATATATATATATATATTATATATATATATATATATATATATATATATGTTGCTTCTTATCATCTGTACAATCATTATTTGTTCACGTCTCCATAGAATATTATGCTAGCAAACTACTAACTTAAAATTACAGCATTTGCTGCTCAATACACTGGTATGTATTAAATACGTCTATCCAGTAGGGATGACAATAATTAAATTTAAAGCAAATTTACGTACCGGCTTTGGCCTGAATGGAGAGTGAAAAACTCTTTAGGAAGAACTGCTCTCAGCCCATCCGAATTGGATTCAAGCCCCCATCTCTCATTCTTCAAAAATCCAGCCTATTTCAATGACGCCTTAGGTCATACGGTCGACGAAGCGGGTGTATATAGGCTCAAAAGACATGTAAAGAAAAGGTGGATTTTCTTTAAAAGTAAAAAGTGTAGGGTTTGCGCGAAATTTTGAAAACTTCTACTTAGCTTCGAAAGAAAATTCCGGCTTCAACAGTTACGAAGATTCTTTGATAAAAATATTGATAACTTCCCCTTTATAAAATTTTTCCACTACAATACAAATGCTATGTATCTGTAACAGTGTATATTATTTCACGCCACGGTGTGGATTTAAAAAGTCCGTTGAAGCATTATATTTATCTAGAATAGTAAAAAAAAGAAATATATAACTTTGGAATAAAAGTCAATGGGGTCTTGGCGCAAATAATACAGTGAGTGTGTAAACTCGTCAGAGGAAAAGGGAAGTGTTATCAGTACATAGACAAGAGGCCTCGTAGGGTGAACTGATCATTTTACTCCCTCTCTTTATATTTCGTACAGTAGTGTATAAGTGTGATACTGCTTAGTGTGCTTAAGTGCATCAAGTTAAGATGCAAACCACATAAAAAAAGCTTATAAATCACCAAGTAAGTTGCTTAAGACCCTTGGCCCTGAAGAGTGCAAGTCTAAAACCTATTTTGTGGGATGGTGGGCGAGAGGGTGAAAGGCGTGGCGTGGCTTACCAACTGACCAAAGTATCCTCCCACGCCAACAAGAACAGATGGATCACGGAAACCGTAGATGGCGCTAGCTACCGGACAGGTCTTGAAGTAAAAATCATACGTTTGGAAATACCAGTTTTCTCGAGAACGAGTGAAATGTTTATGTTAATTTTCTCAACACCCCTTCTAAGATAATGTATCGATGTTTATTAATTGTTACATTTTCTTATTACTTTCTCTCTATCTTACAGGTAGAGAAAGTATGGTGATCGTCAAAAAAATCGAGCTCCAGATTTTGATGAATCTTGACGTTTCATGACTCCCTGAAACCGAAAAAGTGGTTTTTGAATTTCCGTTTGTCTGTCTGTCTGTCTGTCTGTACCTACAACTAGAGCCTAAACTATTTTACCGATTGAGCTGAAACTTGATATCTAGGGTTTTCAGAGGGTTGCCCCGAGGGGTTTTTGGAATTGGATATCTACCCCTAAAATTAAGGGTAGTTTACTGAAGGGAAAAAAGAGAAAAAGGCGATTTTCTCAAAATCTGCTCTAACGATTTTGATTAAATTTCATTTATGAACATTAATAAATATTACAAACAAAATGGCTACTCTCAATATTTCGGCAAAATCGATTTAAGGGCTCCGGTCTGATGCGTAAATTAACATTTTTTATAATAGCTCCGAAACTGTTTGAGATATGAAATTACTTAGCATTACAAATATGTATATATATATTTATAATACAGATATTTTATCCGAAACATATTTTTATAAAATCAATAACTTTCAATCTATACGCAATTATATGATTTTATTTTTTACTTTTTGGACATTAAAGTTTAATTATTGCGACCGTAAGAAAAAAACTAACCTGAAATGTTGATGGATGTCAACGTCTCATGACCCCC
The DNA here is from genome assembly GCA_033556935.1 of Timema podura. NCBI lineage: Eukaryota > Metazoa > Arthropoda > Insecta > Phasmatodea > Timematidae > Timema > Timema podura. The sequence continues at coordinate 28,842,382 of JAVRXN010000013.1, read as the reverse complement.
CGAACCCTAAAAAATAGTCTTTGCAATGCCGTCTGTCTGTGTATCTATAAAAACTTAAAATTAAGGGTAGTTTACTGAAGGACGAAAAGAGAAAAATTTGGTTTTCTCAAAATCTGCTCAAACGATTTTGATTAAAATTTGTATCTAGGCGTTGATTAAGATTATAAATAGACTGGCTATTTTCATTTTCCTATGAAAATGATTTTTAGGGTACTTTACAGAAGCGTTAATTTCCGTATCTCCACAACTATTTGAGAAACTAAACAACTTATCATTGCAAAATTGTAGGACTATTAGTAATAAAAAACTTTTATTTGACATACATTTTTATAAAAGCAACAGTTTCTGAGATATTGGCAAATATATTAATACAATTTTGTGAGCTTTAGTTGTAAACATATACTACTTAAGTCTTAACGCAATAATTCTCCAATGTGATAGAGTAATTAAATATAAGTATCTAAAAAAAGTATGCTATTTTTCCTTAAAGCTCTTTGGAGAAATGTTTGCACAACAATGATCTATCTCCATTTTAGACTCAATAGTCAATATTTACATTTTTTATTGGTCAAAATGTATAAATGAATAATTAAATATCAATGCAATGACTTGAAGATCTGCAACACCTTATAAAATTTTAAAATTTTAACCAGAAATCGAAATTTTAATACGAAGTGTTGACCCTTGTGGAAGACATTAAACTGTTTGAAATGGTCCTAGATGGACAAAGATGCGCCTCTTTTCTCATTGATTATATATCATTGTAATGGTGACCTGGTGGTCTAGGGGTAAGGTGTCAGACTTCTGTGCTGGGGGTCCGGGGTTCAATCCTCGGTCCCGGCACAGATTTATCTGATTGCCAAACCCTTCCTTCACCTCTGACAAGATGTGTATTAATCACAACTTGTGAATGTGAGGAATGCCAGGCCTCTACCGTGGTTCGGATTCCACGTTAAACTGTAGGTCCTCCATTTCATATCACAATCACCCTACCTTGCACATTAGCGTAAGTGCGTATAACCCGGACGGGTAGTAAGACGCGGTGCTAATAATAATAATATATCATTGTATATTATTTTATGCGTGTTCTTAAGTGGAGTGGTGATGATACAATGTACATTATTCCGTTCAGAAATCTTACGATATTATAGAAAAAGAGAGAAAGTCTGTGCGGTGCGCCGTACCATTTATTTTTGTTATGAAGCTGTCAGTTTTCTATTAAAAAATGTCAATTTTATCGATATTTGAGCACTGTTAAAATTATAGAGTGTATAAAAAAAGTATAACTTAATCAACATGCTTTTATTCTTTAACAAACCGTTTCCGAAAAGAAAATTGCAAAACAATAAACATTCTTGAAGAAAACCGTTTGTTCCCATGGCTCTGCATTTCCACTCCAAATAAAAAGGGACAGTCGCCTTAGTTCGTTAATGTGAGCTTATTACCATCACTGACTTTTCTTCACGTCCCCTCAGTAAAACCGTTAAATATTATAGGGCAGACTTAATTGCAACTTTGTAAGATTGTCTTGAAAGTGAAGTGACAACCTATTGCTTTCACACGTTGTAACCAGGAAACTATTAATATATCATTATAATCATTAATAGGGTTCTGAAGGAAACTTAAACGTAAGGGAGATCATTGGTGTCCGTAGCAGCACTTAATTGTAAACTTCAAGTTCATAGTATCTCCCCTTGAGTCCACGGCGATTAATTATTTATATTATTACTAGGAGTATTTAAGGTGCACATTCTGAATAACTGATTACTTGCTAACTAGACTTACAAACTAACTAGCTGTATGTCCAAGAGAGGTGCAAACTTTACCGATTGTACATTGTACGGCTATGTCGGATATCGAACCTGATAACTATTAGCTTCACAACAATGTAAGAATAATATTTAATCTAACTTTAATTTAAAACAATATCCCTTGTGAAAGGTGGTCATATCATCCCAACGATCAACACAACTAGGATTCATACATTTTAACTAGAAATGTCACGATACCTGTTTTTCTCGATTCCGATTCTTATGTTCAATCTCGATTTTTTTGTTTGTTTAATGAACATTTTCTATTTCATTATTTTTCCAATCATCTAACCTTTAATAAAAACATATTTATTCAACTTTATAATATAGAAAAAGTTACTAAATAAATAAAAATATTTATAAAAAAATCATTCATTTTTATGTTTCACAAAGGAAAAGAACCATTCTACAACGTATTAAAGCATACTTTACATAATTGATCACATAGTTAGAAATTACTATAGTAATAATATATTTTTACCTACAAACAAACCCTCAATGAGTCAAACATTTATAAATAATTAAAAAGAGGTATAAAACATTTTCTGGAAAAACAAGCATTTTAAATTCCTAAAATATGTCGTTAAATGAAACAAAATAAACGCCAAATAAACTAAATATGATATGCTTCTACTAATTCTGAATGTTGTAGTTTGGTTAATTGCCAGTACTTTCATTGAGAGCTAAGAATCAAAGGACCGAGAATAGTAATATTAAGATAAATTCTTGATCTATTCGATACCAGTAAGAATCGGGGGTATCAAGTTATAAAATAATCGAGTTTGACATCCCTAGTTTAAAAATATTTAGATATATTGATATGCATATTAATTACACGGGATACAGCAATAGCCTCGTCCAGTTTGAATTGCCGGCGACGGGGAAGTCGAGTTTAAAAGTTCGTCTAGTAGTATTTGAGGAGTTTTATTTACTAAATGGTTTTACACTTTTCCTGCAAGCAAATATTGTTACGTTTACTCTAAAATCTAGCTTTATCCTCTCAGTTCAATCAATAGGCGTAAGGATATTCGGACGGGGAATAAGACGCAGTAAAATAAGTTAAAAGTCCTAATTTTTTAATAGTTTTATTTAACAAAAAATCTATTCGTACTAAATAAATAAAATGTTGTTCTGTATCTATATTTATCTTTAATTTTAGACACCTATTACTCTCAATAGTTCTTGATTATTTGTCATGGTTTTCACATAGTTTTCTCTTTATTTAAATACTTTCTGTTCAAACTAAAATGTACACAATACAGATATTAAAAAGCTACTATCCATTATTTTAATTTGATTAAATTATTAATGGGGTAGGTATAATTTTTAGTAAATTCACCCTTATTTGCGTAGAGGGATGGGTAGAAATATCATCCCCAGGGTACTCCCAGATGGAATCCAAGACGTCAAGACCGTGACGTCAAGACCGCGTGCCCCCCAAAGTTTTTTTATTTATAATATATATTTATTATTTATTTGTATTATTTAAAGTGCACTTTCAGAATCAACTGATTATATCAACACACGTTAATTTCTATAAGCAAGAGTGAAAGAGTCAACCAATTTGCTGGGAAAGATATTTTCACATACCTTCCAGGGCTCTTTTACACGCCCCAATCGACATGGGACGGACGGCTTTACTTCCTCTTCGAAGGAAGTTTTACTATGACATTTTATCGCTCAATAAAAAATCCATTGACTCCAACTGGGTTTGAACCAAAGAAAATCGGGTCCTGAGGCAAGCACTTTACCCCAAGACCACCAAGGTCGACTATTTACTATAAATTGCTTATATAATCATTATTTGAATAAGAATACGATGTCACAAAAGAGAATAAACGAGCCTTGGAGGTATTTAAAAAAAAATTGGTAAAAAAATATAGAATTTATGAACATAAAAATCTTATTAAATTAATATGATTTAAAAGCAAGCAAGATACTCAAAAGGATTTTTAAATACATTTATTTTGCCAAGAATATTTTTATTCTTTAATTAATATAGATTTAGATAAAACATAATCATAGCACACAAAGATTTTTCCATACACTTTCTAAATATGGGGCAAAATCAGTGTAATATTTACACACTAATTCAATCCAGAACAGAACACTATACTCATCACCATTCCACCTTCTAATAAGTAAAAAATTACAACCTTGACATGAGAATCAAACCGAACCCTTAGCTTTGAGTGCTAATGCTTTACCTCTGAACCATCCTTGTTCATGTCGCATCTAGGGCCATCCTTCACTAGTTATTGAGTCTAAGGGCCAATTTCATAGTTAGGGCCAGTTTCATAGTCAGATTTAGTACGCCTAAAGTGCGAGTCGATACTAAATACAGGACGACACCTACCTAGACCAAAATGGAATGGGCCAGTTTCATATGCGAAACTGGCCCATTCCATTCAATTTCAGGTAGGTGACGTCTTGTATTTAGTATAGCGCCGCACTTGAGGCGTACTAAATCTGATTATGAAGCTGGCCCTTAGACTTAGTACGCCTCAAGTGCGGTGCTATACTAAATACAGGATGACAACTATACCAGAATGGAATGGGAAAGTTTCATATGCGAAATAGTAAAATTGTACAAAATTTTAAGAATGCCTTAGAATAAGCTCTTTTAGCCCCATGTCTTACTACCCATTCGGGTTATACACTTATGTATTAATTACGCTTGTGGTTTTAGGGATTAGAAAGGTTGAATTTAGATAGAGTTTACTTGAATTTGTATGGAGGGAGAGTGGAAAACCATTTTGTAAAACCACCCTCAGTACACCCGACCGAGATTCAAACCTTGATCTCCCAGTTCGGCAGTCTAGTCTACTGCGAGAGTGGTGCGTTAAACCACGTGGCCATCGAAGCGGGTAAAGAATTAGCTTTAACTCGATCATATTAATGCTTGCAAATTAAGGCTAAATTCATCTATTAACTTTATTTTAATTAGTTTGTCCATTTAGGACACTCAGTGCTTAGCTACTTTCTTTCTAAAATAAGGAAGAGTAAGGACAATCATAAGTCATAACGAACTAATACATTAGCTCTTTATTTAAAGGGGTGCCACCTCCAAAGTGCTGGAGTTACGTTGAAAACTTCCAGAAATACCACCTTATTTGGAAAGTCATACATTCCCTTTGGAATTAAAAACCTCACAATTTTAGTTTTGTAATCGAAATAAGACTCACGATGAAGGGAAATGAGATAATTTTATACGATGTTTCATACAAAATATACAAGAGCTGAGCTGAGATCAAATAATTTATATATATATATATATAGGCTTCATTAGGTATTTTTCCAAACGGGTCCCAACATTAAATTATAAGACAATTGAGGACTGTTTTAGGGGTTTTGTTGCTATTTATATTCATGTAAGAGGTGCCCTTAAATATAGAACTCTAAAGCTAAAAACTATAAAGTTTGCCTATAAATTTAAACTGGACATAGCTAATTGACCATTCAAGGTCCAATCAGGTGTCGAGAAATAACTATAAACCTTGATTTATATTCTACCTACCTTGGCATTCAATCACGCCGATTGCTTTATTGAGCATTAATTACTAAGACTTTTTAATATTTTTTTTTTTGTTTTCAATGATAAAATATTGTATGTGCTGTATTTGCACATTTATGTACAGATGGATGAAAACTGGTTTATCTCTACTCTTTTACTATTTTATAAATTAGCATAATTTGCCAACAAAATTGATTTTCACTACGTATTGAAGGAATGACGACACTAATAGCTCATTATCGTTATGACATTTTGCAAGCACAGTTGATTTTTTTTTTCTTTTGAGATGAAGGTCGTTGCCTACCTGCAATGTAGCGGCAAGTATTGATAGGGTTTCCCATGTTAATGTTTTAACGTTTTAATCAGAGAGTTTTTTACTTTCTCTCTATCTTACAGGTAGAGAAAGTATTGTGATCGTCAAAAAAATCGAACTCGAGATTTTGATGAATTTTGACGTTTCATGACTTCCTGAATCCGAAAAAGTGGTTTTTGAATTTCCGTCTGTCTGTCTGTCTGTCTGTCTGTACCTCCAACTAGAGCCTAAACTATTTTACCGATTGAGCTGAAACTTGATATCTAGGATTTTCATAGGGTTGCCCCGAGGTCTTTTGGAATTGGATATCTACCCCTAAAATTAAGGGTAGTTTACTGAAGGGAAAAAAGAGAAAAAGTCGATTTTCTTAAAATCGGCTCTAACGATTTTGATTAAATTTCATTTATGAACATTAATAAATATTCCAAACAAAATGGCTACTCTCAATATTTCGGCAAAATCGCTTTAAGGGCTCCGGTCTGATGCGTAAATTAACATTTTTTATAATAGCTCCGAAACTATTTGAGATATGAAATTACTTAGCATTACAAATATGTATATATATTTATAATACAAATATTTTATTCGAAACATATTTTTATAAAATCAATAATTTTCATTCTATACGCAATTATATATATATTTTTAGCTTTTTGGATATTAAAGCTTAAGTATTGCGATCGTAAAAAAAACTAACCTGAAATGTTGATGGATTTCGACGTCTCATGACCCCCCGAACCCTAAAAAATAGTCTTTGCAATGCCGTATGTCTGTGTGTCTATTAAAACTTAAAATTAAGGGTAGTTTACTGAAGGGCAAAAAGAGAAAAAGTCGATTTTCTCAAAATCGGCTTTAACGATTTTGATTAAATTTCATTTATATACATTAATAAATATTCCAAACAAAATGGCTACCCTCAATATTTCGGCAAAATGGCTTTAAGGGCTCCGGTCTGATGCGTCAATTAACATTTTTTTAAATAGCTCCGAAACTATTTGAGATATGAAATTACTTAGCATTACAAATATGTATATATATTTATAATACAGATATTTTATCCGAAACATATTTTTATAAAATCAATAACTTTCAATATATATGCAATTATATGAATTTATTAACTTTTTGGACATTAAAGTTTAAGTATTGCGACCGTAAAAAAAAAACTAACCTGAAATGTTGATGGATGTCGACGTCTCATGACCCCCCGAACCCTAAAAAATAGTCTTTGCAATGCCGTCTGTCTGTGTGTCTATAAAAACTTAAAATTAAGGGTAGTTTACTGAAGGGCGAAAAGAGAAAAATTTGGTTTTCTCAAAATCTGCTCAAACGATTTTGATTAAAATTCGTATCTAGGCGTTGATTAAGATTATAAATAAACTGGCTATTTTCATTTTTCTATGAAATGATTTTTAGGGTACTTTACAGAAGCGTTAATTTCCATATCTCCACAAATATTGGAGAAACTAAACAACTTATCATTGCAAAATTGTAGGACTATTAGAAATAAAAAACTTCTATTTGACATATATTTTTATAAAAGCAACAGTTTCTGAGATATTTGCAAATATATTAATACAATTTTGTGAACTTTAGTTGTAAACATATACTACTTAAGTCTTAACGCAATAATTCTCCAATGCCATAGAGTAATTAAATATAAGTATCTAAAAAGTATGTTATTTTTCTTTAAATCTCTTAGGAGAAATGTTTGCATAGCAATGATTTATCTCCATTTTAGACTCAATAGTCAATATTTACATTTTTTATTGGTCAAAATGTATATATCAATGCGATGACTTGAAGATCTGCAACACCTTATAAAATGTTAAAACTTTAACCAGAATCGAAATTTTAATACGAAGTGTTGACCCTTGTGGAAGACATTAAACTGTTTGAAATGTTCTAAGGTGGACAAAGATGCGCCTCTTTTCTCATTGATTCTATATCATTGTATATTATTTTATGCGTGTGGAGTGGTGATGATACAATGTACATTATTCTGTTCAGAAATCTTACGAGTTTATAGAAAGAGAGAGAAAGTCTGTGCGGTGCTCCGTACCATTTATTTTATTTATTTAAAAGTTTATATGTACATAATCCGAAGAGAATTCGCTCACTTGGGGACTATGAGTAATACATCAACATTTTTTTTACAAGATTATTTTAAATTACTACTTATTCTATATTATGAATTATTTATAATTTTTATAATATTTTAAAGTGAAGAATCAGAGATAATGAAGAACGCTTAGAAATAAATGAGTTGATTAGTGGCAAAATGAGAGTGAAACAATGCACTAATTAAAACATAAATGTCCATATAAATTAATTTTAAATGAATACAATAATACTGTTTTGCGAAATATTGTGAGAAGATATATAATTTAAATAATAAAACAGGACTTCTTAAATAATTATAAAAATAGTATTAAATTGTCGCAAAATTATTTTTATGATCTCGAAGTAGTTTTTTTGTTGTTGTAAACGTTTTTTTTAAAATCATCTAAACCTCAGGTTATTTGGTTTATTCACGAAAATGTCCTTCCAAGATGCAGACTAAAAGTTCCGTGGTAGCATAAATATATCTATAATAGGAAACAAGAAAAATTTAGTATCGGAATTCATTTCAATGTGGTTCAGACTCAAATAGAAGATTGCGATAGTATATCAATCATGGGAAGAGGTGAGGTATTATCAGCAGGAAAACAAGAGACCTTGCATGATGAAATACTAATTTTATTACCTCTCTTTCTCTTTCCTACAATGGCGTCTAATTATGATAGTGATTAGTGTGTTTCAGTGCAGCATCCAGTTTCGCAAAATAGCTTCGAATTCACCAAGTAGGTAACATCACAGTTAATAAAGGTATAAACGCTTTTGATACTGATTAAAAGATTCGGTTTATGATTATGCCAAGGCAGTAGACTCGTCCCAGTCATAAATGAACTTTCTGTTGAGAGGAAGCATATCGTTCAAATAATTAATCAGTTCAAACTCAGGAGAGAACTAATAGGTATACATGAGATAAAACGTGATCATGTGTGTATCTGAGTAGAGGAGTGATAGTGAAAAGAAATGGAACGATACTCATCTTTATTATTGTAAAAAAGTTTCGATCAATTACTCATTTCTGGTTTAGGATGAAAAATATCGATACCGTACTCTTATCAAATGATAGACTCTTTTTTTATCCTATTATTTTTTATAAGTGTTTATAATGTACTTAAACGTTAAATTTTTTTAATCTTAAATATTTATCAATTAGGTACTTATCCTGTAAAACTAAATAAAACCTTTGCAGTATAAAAAATAAGCTGTTTATTATGTAACTAAACATAATAATGACGACTTGCTTCAGTGGCTGAATGGTCTAAGGCCAAGGTAGGAAACCCTGTCACCAGTCGCCACAAGTGGCAAATTGGCCGTAAAAGTGTGGCGAATTTAAATTTGCCAGTTCTCAAAGTAAAATAAAAAATTTTCCTGACAGTTTATGCTGGTTGTAGCTTATAACAAAAAAATTGTACATTTCGCATTTGAATCTCAAACGGCTGGTAGCATCTCTATCTCACTAATAAACATTTCTACATTTAAGTTCTCAAAGGATTGTTGGGGATTGTTTTATAGCAATAAATAACACTGTAATTGTTAGCCTAGCACAACAACACGTGGTTCTGTTTTGAAAAAGTCGCGCGTATTTCTGCCGCCCGTGGAAACAGGACCATTTAATTTAATGTATCTACACTGGCAGCGCTGCTAAGAAACGCCGCGGCTAGTCACGAGGACGGGTGATCGTGCGCGGCAGCAGCGCTGCTAACTCAACCGCACACGCTCGTGGAAAAACAACCATTTAAAGCAAGGTATCGCAAGCAGCGCTGCTGCCAATATTAAACCCATGTTTCCTTCTAAGATTTCAGTAATAAAATCACATTTGTGGCTATTTTGGACCCCTATATCCCTCCTTCTAACAGGAATAAACATATTTTTTATGCATTATATACATTTCTGGTAGTTACTAACGAGACTTTTAAATTAATGGTGTGAAATAATTCACAGCAAACATTGTTGTACATTAAATCTAAATAATTGTATTAAACTGGTAAAATTTAAAAAATTACTAACATTATAAATAATTTTTAATTTACTCGCAATTCATCTTCCACCATTGCTTTTCCTGTCTCTCTCCGTATTACGTAAGCATGTTAAGACCTCCCCTCCCCCTAAAGTGTTTACGTAATAATTGAATTTGGAATAAACTTTCTGCACCAATGATTCCTATGATCTTGTTTTTTCTTGCTCATTGCTGTGTTTAGAGTTGTCTTAAGATTTTAATTTGAACATTTTTCATTATTTTCGGTTCAGATGTAAATGAGCAGTCAAGGTGTACATGTTTTGAATAAACTCGTTCAAACAGAGCGTTTTGTTTTAAATGTTAGATTGAGCAACCTAATTTCTCAATTTTAACAAGGTGTGAAGAATTTCACTTCTAATTCACACCACCTGTGGCTACATTGAAAACTATATTGCCCATTTCTGGTCTAAGGAATCACTGCTAATAAGAGGAGACCGAGGTTCGAATACAGGTTGGGTATCCTGAGTTTGAATTTTACTAAATGGTTTCCATTCTCCGTCCATGAAATCCGTCTCAGTGGCGTAGTTAACTAACGTGCTAGAATTGTGTTGAGTCAGACTGTCGAGGACGGGGAGATCGAGGTTCGAATATCACTTGGGTGAACTGGGTGTTTGTTTTTTCCGAAATTGTTTTTCACTCTCCCTCCACGCAAATGCGAGTCCACCTCATCTATATTCAACCTTTACAATTCTCGTCCATTAGTGTAAATAGTACATAAGCGTATAACCTGAACAGATAGTAAGACGTGGTGACGATGATAGTAATAATCTTGATGATGTAGAAATAAAATTGTAATATATGGCCTAGTTATATGTTTAACTCCTTTCTGAACGAGATAGCAGGAAGTTTTAATCAGGTCTCAGTGTGTGGCTTTTTTTTTTGTCACCGAGTGTCATCACTCGTTAGCGTTGTACGCAGTTTTGAAATAAAAGCATTAATGTATATAAATCATAGATTATATTTCTATATTACCAATCCTATAACGGGATGAAATCACTTCCTCTTAATTTAACCTTCATCATCCTTAGCACACTAGCTTGATTAGTACATACTTATGTCTATACCCGAACGGGTAGTAAGCAGCGGTGCTAAAATATGGAGTATACTACATATTAGCACGCGATTTACTAGAGAAAAAAAAACGCAACACCCATTCGCTTGCACCGTAGACACGAAGACAGACACATCTTTTCTAGTCTGGTCATGTCATGTGATTGCAACTGCCATTTTTCATTCATAATATAAGTACCTGTTAAACCCGCTTTGATGGCCACATGGTCCAAGGCGCTAGTCTCGCAATAGACTAGACTAACAATGACGGGGAGATCAAGGTTCTAATCTTGGTCAGGTGTACTGAATGTGTTTTTCCCCTAAATACTTTTCCATTCTACCTCCATGCAAATGTGGGTACACTTCCTATAAATATAACCTTCCTAATCCTAAAATCATTAGCATAATAGTATATAATCGTGTAACCCAAACGGGTAGTAAGACGTGGTGCTAAGATATTATTTTTTAGCACTGCATCTTATTAAAATTTTTAGATTATACTATTATGTACTAATTGAACTAATAAGTTAGGGATGAGGAAGAATAAATTTATAGGATGTGTACCCGCATATGCATGGAGGTAGAGTATAAACATATTTTGGACAAACCACCCTCAATACATCTGACCAAGATTTGAACCCCAATCTCCCTGTCATGGGTAGTATAGTCTAGCACGAAGTGACTCTTTAGACCATGCGGCCACCAAGGCAGTTACCTGATAAATTAAAATAATAATATTTCTTTCTATCAATGATGACTCGAAAAAACGTTATTATTGGTGAAATTGTTTCCTTTACAGTGATGAATTAACGGCATGAAGACTGGATGTTGTTCCTGTACTAAATTTAAGCTAGTTTATAAGTTGTGTGTTTATATGATCAATCGGTTAAGAAAGTACACATTAAATACCTCAAATAAATTAAAATGTATCAAAATGCGTTGAGAAAAAACCAAAAAAACCGCAAAAGATTTCGGCCAAACATGGATTCGAAGCCTTAGCTTATAGACAGACACTCTTGGAATTGGACATCTATTTCAGATTTTAAAAAGTGGGAGGTAAATGTGTGCTGAAATTGTTAGACAGCCGCGCCTCCCCGTACATGCGTAGCTACCATAAACGTCACCGGGGACGGACGATTTCTTCCCCACGCACTGTGATGTGCAAACAACATACGCCCGTTTATTTGAGTTCCTTGAACATATTGTCTTATCCACGCTGCGACGTTCTCGATGACTCAATGGGAGAAAATAACCCATTTGGTGACTATAGTATGATTTTGGTAGGAAGAACAGTAGAAGTTAGTTACTAAAGTTACTAAAACAATGTTAATATATTCATACATAAAGTCATGTAACCTGCAGATGTACTGTTGATATTATCAATACCTATCAAATAACATAAATAATATAAGAAACTATTATCATTGTTGACCGCAAAGAAATATTTTTTTGATTTTCACTACTGTTTCTTCAACCAAAATTCAGGTTTTATTATTCTTAATACAATAAACTCTTTCTCGTTCAAATAGTTTGGTTTGCTTTTCCACCGCATCCTACTACCCATCAGGATTGTACGGATTTTAAATACGATATTAGAATGGAAATTAGGAAAAAGGCCGTTAATCTCCAGTTTTGTCAATAATATAAAACTCGACCATAGGCATAAAAAAAAAAAATGCTTAAGAAAATATTTGTCCAAAAAGGAATGAAGATAATAGTGAGTGAAGAGGGGACTACATAACCTTTCTGTAATCATCCCCATACGTTGTTAGGTTAATCAAGTCTCGTAAGTTACGTTGGGCAGGACATGCAGCGCGAATATTAATTGGAGTTTACATTGTTTTTTTCTAAGCTATTGGCAACAATAATTAAACACAAGGTGTGTAACTATTTTTTTTTAATTTTCATAGCAAATTTAAACATCGTGCTTTTAATTAATGTCCGGAATATAAATACCAATTTTAGAACTAAAGGCAGCAATATAAACACATAATTTTTTTTACTATTACGTGGAATCTACATACCAGTGTTTTTGAACTCCTGTCAATATAATTATATGGCTATTTTTAACTATATCCCACAGTTTGAACAACTCTGTTTAAGATACTTCCATAAATTTACAAACTTTATTAAATATTTTCAGAATTATTCACATTGTAATACTAATTATTTGTGTTAGCAAATTTAGTAATATTGTGATATTGGCATCAAATTAGTATATTGATTGTAAAGTGCATTAACATGTTATCATAATAACAGGCTTACTTTATTGATTTGTTACTACATTTATTACTTGCATGGTTAAGTTCCAGTAAAATAAATAATGCATATATGCGGCAAAAAAATGTATTATTGTGTGTGGGTGTAAATCACACCTCTCTTCTTAAGGAGTAACCACAGTCAAGTGTCTAAGGAAAAAAAATATCCTCCCTATAACTTATCTGGCTGTATCCACCATATTTTCTTTGCCAATCATTACAGATAAAATTTGACGATTAAAAAATTGCTCATATAAAATTAAAATATCGAAATAGGAACTCTCTTCTTCTGTAGAATTTTTACAAAACAAGAATACACTTCTCTCAGTTTTCAGGGTAAGGCCACACAATAACCTAAGGTTGAATAGCCATAAATATATATATAGCACCACGTCCTTACTATTCATTCAGGACATTGGCTTATGTAATAATTGCGCTAGTTGTTTAAGAATGGGGAGGTTATATTAATAGATGTGTATCCTTCATTTGCTTGGGGGAGAGTGGAAAACAATTTTGGTAAAAACCATCCTTAGTTGACCCGACCTATATTGAACCTTGATCTCCCCATCGTCAGCAGTCTAGTCTACTGTGAGAGTAGCGCCTGTACAATGCGGCCACCGAAGCGGGTAAGGTTGAATATTCTTGGAGACTTAGTAGCATTTAATTTATTTCTACGTATTTGCTTATTATGACCACCTCTGGGGTCTAGTGGTCAGAGTACCTGGATACAGAGCCAGGTATCCCTGGTTCAAACCCCGGCAGATGCAGAGGACCAGAGCTTGATCCACAGCACTTACAGAATTTTTCTGTGTAGCAGTGGGTCTGTAACGAGGTCAAGCTCAGCCTCATGAGGAAAAATGAGAGCTACTTGACTAAATAAGTAGCAGCTCTGGTCTATAAAACGGAGATTAACGCCTGGAGGGTTGAGTTGTGCTGACCACATGGCACCCTCTATCCGCAAAGGTTGGTACTAAAATCGATAACGGAGGTGGTCACTCGGTTGATATAGCTTGCTTTCGGATTCAAACCAGGGAGTTTTAAAAAAAATGTATTACAAACAAACTCGATTTGAAAATAGACTTACAAGTATATAAGATTATAGTATAAATGTTTCAACATTTAAATTTACTAAACATCTTGAGATCTACGTTCCATTTTTCAAATAACCATCTGGAATACAAATATACGTTTTCACAACCACAAACGGACGATTAAAACGTTAGAAGTTTATTTATGATCATCTATACAGAATTTAACCTACTGAAAATCTCGTTTTATAAAATTAATTAAAATATTGGAAATATTATTATTACTATTAGGTTTTCTGTCTTACGATAGGTCCATTCCTTTTGTCAGTGAACTCAGACCGCCAATGCACTCTATCCTTTACCCCCTCTTCAGCTCCTAGAATGTTTTTTTGGAATCGAACTCCAATAAATGAGTAGGTATTTTTGATCATAATATGATAAATACAGTTTTCAAGGATTTGCATGTAATACACGTCTAGGCTATCCATATATTTACAATCATGGAGTAAAGATTAGGACGATATAATTTAGAGGTAATGTATCTGAATTTGTCTATTTAGTAATCTCGAAGCAGTTTTGAAAAGCGGGCTTCATCGTAGCTTGACACACTTAAGTCCTCTGAACAATATCACACTTTGACGCCAATGTACGAAAGAGGAAAAAAAGGGGGAAAATGAGTAGTTATTGCTTGTGAGGCCTCTTGTCTAATAATATGTGCTAACAAAACTACCCCTCTTCCACTGACGAGTATGTGCACTCACCCACTATTTTCGCTTGGACACCATTGACCTGCATTTCAAATTTATAGTTTTTTTGTTTCCTATTTTAGATTGATAAATACTTCAACGAAACTTTTTAATCTACATCCTGGCAGGAAAATTCCTACTGGCCATTTTTGTGAAAAACCAAATAACCTGAGTTCTTGATGATTAAAATAAGCACTTTATGATAAAATACTGTAGTATGTTTGCGACAATATAAATTCATCAACACAGATTATCTTGTCTTGACTGGCAGCCGCGTCACAGGTAAGCAACGTTCATTAAAAAACTATAAATTTATATAATATATTGATTTGTTTTATTTTACTTGAAGATCATGAGTATTTTTAATTTTTCTTATAAAACATCTCAATTGTTTATGTCAATGTGTCCCAAACCTCAATAGATTGTGTAAGAAAGTATGAAGGATTTTGTCGTACCATTTATTTTATTTACTCAACTTATTTATTTCTATCTTAAACGTATATTTATTCAGTACGTGCAAAACGTATTTATACACGTGTAACTAACTAAAAGCTAGCACGTGTGTGCGCAGGTTACATCAATATTAAACAAATCCTGTCAAGTATTAGGTCATTTTAAATTATAAAGTGGAACGTGTGAAACGGTACTCTAGTTTATGTTTGGAGCGCATTCACCGCAACTTGGTTGTACGCCAGTTCCAAACAAGCAATTAACACAGATAATTAACGAACAAGCTCTCGCGTGTAATTACTTGTAACTTCATACAGTTCCCGCTACCATGGTCAGGCCCTGCAGTCGAGTCATCAAAATCCTAAAAAAAAATAAAAACACTTTCCGTACTTGTGTTTCTAACCTAATGCATCCCGTCGCCATATTTTTTTATACTTACCAACATACTTTCATATATTAATAGCTCAACTCATATGTCGTTAAACCATCAAGACAAATCTTATAGCTACCAAAATAAACAATGTAAATAATCTAGCTGATTTTGTTAACATTGATAGAGAGAAAAAAAATTACATTTTCAAAATCCAGCGGCGCAGGAACGTTTTTCATTTGGGGGGGGGGGGGGGAAGAATATAATCATGTGTCGTTATGGAGGATAACATTTTTGGGATTACAAAAAAACAGGAAAATATAATTTTAAATGGTCCCATTGTGCATTTTTCTAATTTATTTAGACTTGCCAAACATTAGAATGAATACACACGAAACAAACTAAGAAAAATTATATTTGATGTGGATCAACTAAAAAACTATGAAACACAAAAAATGAAAGTAGGTTTCCAAGCATCACTATTCTTTATTCATTGATAGCTACTAACCACTAACTAGTTTTGCAATTTCAAGTTTGTTGAGCCTTTCAGGGTACGTATTAACCAGACACAGGTGATTTAGTTCTAGGTTGCCTCAACGTGGAGCGGAGATAGTTTTTTTATGTGCCAAGCTTTAAAAAACTTATTGTTAATGTAGCTGATGTATCTGGTATCACTGTCAGATATCTCCAAAATATCTTCAGTGTGTACTCCAAGCAAATTTTATTTTATTATGTTAACTTAGCGTGAACTTTGTATCTTGCACCAACAAGATATTTACGTTAGCTAAAAGTTTTATTATGTTATTTTGGGGGTTAGAAACTGTACTTTTTGCCCCCTCAATATTTTGGAAGAGGAGGAGGTAACATTTACCTCTGTACTCTCCCATTCCTGCGCCACTGTCTGAATCTATCGTTATAACACTTTATGCCATTTAAAAAAAACAATATTTGACTCACTGGGTTTTACCCTCTCATACATTGGAAGTATTAAATCGTTAGAATTGTCTACCTATAGATAATATTGGATCTTGAGGTTTCATGTGCCTCCGAAGTTAAAAATGTGGTTTTAAATTTTTTGAATTTCTGTATGTTTGTTTGTTCCTGGATCTACAGCTGAAATAGTTTAAAAGTTTTCGTTCAAACTTGATGTTTAGATGATATAATTGTCATAACTAGAGAAAAAATAGTTATTTTAAAAATATATATTATATTAAGGGTAGTTTACTTATGACTTATTTTTGAAAATTCTATATAAAATAGCTATACAATTTTGTTGACAATGCCTATAAATAAAATTCTTTATATTACGGTATTAATAACACTGTATAGACTACTTTTTACTTTCTCTAGACACCTACGAGAAAAAGTATTGTGATCGTCAAAAAAAGATCGAGCTCAAGATTTTGAAAAATATCGATGTTTAATGACCTCCTGAAAAAAAAAAGGGTCTTCGCAATGCCGTCTGTCTGTCCGTTCTGTATCTCGGGACTGAGCCGAAATTATTTGACCGATTGGGCTCAAACTTGGTATCTGTGGTTTTCATAAGATTCCCCAGAGGGTTTTTTTGGAATTAGACATCAAACCCTAAAACCAAGGGTAATTTACTCAAGGGCAAAAAGAGAAAACATCGATTTTCTCAAAATTCGCTCTAACGATTTTTATTAAATTTTTTATTCATACACTTTTTATCATTATAAACAAGATGGTAGTTCTCATTTTATGAAAATGACTTTGAGGGTACTTTGCATTTGGACAATTTTCCCATTTTTATCATTTCTCCACAACTATATAAAATAATAAATAACTTTTAGTTGTAAAATTGTAGTACTATTAAGTATAAAAATCTTTCATTAGAAATGAATCTTTATAAAACCAATTATTTCTGAGCTAAAATAAAAAATATTCTTTTTAATTCAGGTCTTTGAAATTGAATTTGATTCTTCTGCTCTTTGGTGGACAAAGAAAATTTTCATTACTTTTGACTGGTGTTTTGTCTTACACTGCTGGCGTATGTATCTTTTTCCGCCATTAATTAATTAGTTTCGCGTACCCCCAAAGTCCTGGATCGTAACCCTGGGGGTCCCTGTTTAATATATAGTCAATTATAATAAAGTGAAACGATATCAATATTGACAACAAAAAGTTATTTTCGCATTTTCTCAAAGTATTTTTCCTACCGAAATCTTAACATGGAATTAAACTCAAAATGATGAAATGTGATGGTAGTCATTTAGAAAGAATACAGTGTCCCGTTTCAAAGTACAGAAACTCCTTCTCCGATAAATGCGATGAAAATAGATAAACACATAATATTTATCTAGAAATGGTGTAAGTTTTCTTAGGGTCAAAGGATGTTACATGTTATTTGGTAGAACAAATATAAAATCATGTGAAACCCGAATAGTTGTATATTATATTTGTTTGTGAACTATAAACAATGATTCTGTTTTACTTGATTCACAGAGTGATTATGAAATAAATAACCCACTTCAGTGGCCGAACGGTCTAATGCGTCACTCTCATGTTAGACTGGCCTGCTTAGTACAGGGAAATCAGGGTTTGGATCCAAGTAAGGTCTACAGAGGGTGGTTTTTACTAAATTGTTTCCCACTTTCCTTCCACATTAATGCGGATAGAATACCTTAAAATGCTTCCATTCTCATCCCTAACCCATTAGACTAATTATTATAGCATGCGTAAAACTTGAACAGGCAAGCGGCCCCGTCAGTGCACCTGGCTATGAGCCTAGGAGTCCTGGTTTCGATTCCCGGCTGGTATTTTGGGTATTTTTTCCCTAAAGGGAATAGCCACCCGGATTAGGTTAAGTATACTTAAGCTAGGTTTAAGCATTTCCGCTGGTTCCACAACCTCATACTCACTATCACCATCCTCTCATCTCATCGGGACATGGAAAGAGTCTCCACGGAAAGGATGTACGATAAGTACATTCGGGCGTTTCCTGGGCAACGGTACTTTAGTACTCACTAATCTTTCCGCTAATGGGCTACGAATATCTTTAGCCCAGACGCATAATATATAAACCTGAACAGGTAGTTAGATGCGATGATATAAATCAAATCAAAATAGACTTCGAATTAACTTCAGTACATTGATTTGAATAAAAACTGAACAAAAATAAAACATTTAGCGGCTTATTGTAACAAAGTTGTTTTTTGTTTGTGGTTTCTTTTTACCACGACTAGCTACCCGTTTGGTCTATATCCATATGCTTTCTTACGTATTAGAATAGGGTTACAAATATATAATTTAGATGAATTATACCCGTATGTGCGGGGAAGAAAAATTGAATGATTTTTAGGATAAACAACCCATAGTACCAAGGTTGTAGATACCTCATTTTTTAAGGGTGAGTCCATTAAAAAATTGACGTAATCTGTTGAGATCGATTTTATAAAACAATATACATGTGCGTGGTGGGTACTGGTGGAATGTGTATATTTATAAAGTATAATATGACAGTTTAAAGTACAACTATTTTAATCCTTTACTCTTTCCAAGAAATCCACTTAGTTATTTGATACCATTTGAATATAACAAAAAATAGTTTATTTGAAATGTTGGCAGAGCTAATGTAAAAATAGAGGGCTATAAATAATGTATGTTGAAGTTAAATATTGACCACCTCTGTAGACTAGTGGTCAGAGTTCCTGGCTATACATCCAGAAGTCCTGGGTTCGATCCCAGTAGGATGTATCAACAGGGTTTCGCATAAATAGTTTTCCACCCTCCCACCGCTCAAATGCGGACACGATTCCTCTAAACTAAACCTTACTCATACCTAACACATTAGAGTAGGCCTAATTACTACATAGACGTATAACCCGAACGTGTAGTAAGATGAGGTGCAAAAAAAATGGTGGTTAGCTCGAATGGGTTGAATACTTACAGTAGATCACAGAAAAAATAATTATCACAAAAAATATTCTTTAAATCACCATTGGTCATATTTTTATAGGTAATTTAGCTTACATATTGAAACAAATTCGGAATGAACGATACCGGTAAATTGTCAATAGCAAGTGGACAATGTCACTACCCCATATGGAGTTGACTGACAGCTGTCATTTACATAAATCAGCGTTGTCATTGGTAGAGGCTGGCAGGAACATTCAAGAATATCAACAATATGTATTCAATATAGGCTGCATGGATTGTATTGGCAGGGGGAATTATTTTCAAGAATTCATTAAAAAAAAGTTAATTTTTTTTATGAATAGTCTGCACCCCAAATTAAGCTCAATTACGTGGTTTGTTGGACTTTGAGTGTATTATTAGTAATATTACTTTAGGGTATTTTAAATGAAGGACCTACAGATATTGATGGATATCGACGTTTTATTTGCCCCCAAACTCAAAATGGGAGGTATAACAATTCTGTCCATCCCGCTGTATATAGCTGTTTATAGCCAGGATACAGCAAAATTGGTTTAACAATTGTATTTTTTTTATTTATTTAGCACCGCGTCTTACTACCCGTTCGGGTTATACGCTTAAGTACTAATTAAACTAATTGATTAGGAATTGGGAAGGTTGAATTTAGAGGTAGTGAATCCGCATTTGCTCGGAGAAAGAGTGAAAAACCATTTAGGGAAAACCACCCTCAGTTTACCCGACCGAGATTCGAACCTCGATCTCCCCGTCCTTGGTGGTCTGGCTCAACACGACTAGCGTGTTAGACAACTACGCCACCGAGGCGGGTTTTAACAAATGTAGTTCATACTTGTTATTCACCTGTTATAAGGAAAGGAAAAACTTGTTATTTAAATTTTAGCCCAAATCTTTAAGTTTAGTTTACAGGTGAATGATTTTTTTAAATGGCTTCAACAATTTTGTTTGAAATGGTTATTTTAGTTCTTCATTTGGATAGAAAATACAACTGTTGACTTTTAATTTTTTTAAATAAAGTTAGCTTGCTGATGCATTAATTATGAATATTAGAAATTGTTTGAAAAAAACTCTATCAATTTGGTTAGAAATATATATATCTGAAGTTTGTCTTTTTCAAATGAAAATTACCACTGTGTACATATATTTGTGAGAAAAAAAATTATTCTAAGGTACTTTATTGCTAGTAATTATTTTTGATAAATAAAATCTAAGATATAATAGACTGTTTGAGATTTTATTTACAATGGTGTCTTATAATTTATTTTTTGTTTCCGGGGGTAAGATAATCTAAGTAGCTTGTACCGTTGAAAAAATATTGACGTCAAGAAAGATGTATTGAATAAGTCTGATTAGAATTAAATACATATACTCTTTCTTGTAGAAAGTACACTTAGTTTACCCTTCCCCTTGCTTGTTTAAACTATGGCTTATAAGATAGGGCCATAGTGGAGCCAATCAAGGTAAGACAGTTTGATGTCATAAATGTTTTTTAAGTGAGGTGGGAGAAAATATGCTTTGTTACGTTTGAGATTGAAATGAAAACGTTATACCCAATACCCATGCATGTAAATGCCCCTTCCCAAAGAGTTGATATATAAACTATAACTATACGCTCACTAAAGGTGATATACAATTATCTCTATAAATATTTAATGTAATAGTCTGCAAATATTTGTAACGACACCGCTTGGGAATATGAACAATTGGAAGCGGCCAAAAACAACACTCACCACATAGTTAAACGAGGTAATTTTAAACGTAATGATTATTTACCTGAAAATATTACATGTATAGTGGTATTTCCACACAATGGTAATTACAAAAACTATGAGAGTAATGTTCCTATAGTCATTTGTTAATAGCTAGCATTTGACCAGGAATATTTTTAAATTAAGAAAAAAATTCTTGTCTCCTTACGGAGTGCCCATGTCAAAAGATCTAAGAACTATTGTGAAAACTATATGTAGAAAATAAAACTCTCTGTTATGAAGAATGTAATGTAATACTTAGAATGTACTGTACAATAGTTTTACCGGTTGTTCCTTGTAGTTTTTTCATGGTATATTAGTTTACAGGTGCTCAAACCTAAAGCTCTTAGGTAGATATTTGCTCCAAAAAGAGGTGAATGTAATGGAGGGTTGAAGAGGTTACATAACAGTGATTTACACACCCTGTACTCATCACCAGAAATGGATAGGGTAGTCAAAGATAGCAGGTTATGGTGAGCAGGACATACAACGCGAACGGAAGAAATTAGAGACGCCTTCAAGGTATTGACTGGCAATCCTAATGGGATGAGACCAGTGGGAACATCTAGACGCAGATGGGAGGATAACATTAGAATGGACCTGAAAGAAATAGGGTGTAATGAGGTAGACTGGATAGAACTATATTAAGATAGGGATAGGGTGTAATGAGGTGGACTGGATAGAACTAGCTCAAGATAGGGATAGGGTTTGATGAGGTGGACTGGATAGAACTAGCTCAAGATAGGGATAGGGTGTAACGAGGGGGACTGGATAGAACTAGCTCAAGATAGGGATAGGGTGTAATGAGATGGACTGGATAGAACCAGCTCAAGATAGGGATAGGGTGTAATGAGGTGAACTGGATAGATTATTATTATTATTATTATTGTTTAGAGGCCCATCGACACAATGAGGTCATTAGGGCCTTGACATTTACACACACAGTAAAATCTCCATTAGGGAGAGAGACATCACATAGTCCACCTGTTAGAATAAACAGGTGGAAACATAAAATATAAAACAATATACAATATTAAAATTTGTATATCAATTAAAAACAGATATTCTCAATATGAGAAAAAGCCCATTTAGGCACTCCATAGGAGCGCTCAAATGGGCAATTAGATTAAAAGAAGTGATACACCTGCTAAAATAAAACCACAGGTGTATACACTACGTTAAAATTACAAAACAAACATATTAAAATATAACACATTAAAATCTTAAAACATGTTATAATAATACGTTAAAAAGACAGAACAAAAATATTAAAATGTACTAAAATGTTAAAAAGTTCTCAATATGAGATAAATCCAGATGAGTCACTTTATAAAAGTGACTCAAATGGCATTAAAAAGATCCGCCTGGCGTATAAAACGGAGTAAACAAATAACTCCCTCCGTGCTATCACGTAATAAAAAACGTAGGTCACCTTTAAAATCAAGAGCCAGGCGGATAGGGGCATATTTGCGACACTCCACCAAAATGTGGTACACACTAAGGGGAGCATCGCAAAATTCACACACTGGAGGTGGATCCCCTCTCAATAAAAATCCGTGGGTTAGTAATGTATGCCCGACGCGGAGTCTCGTCACGATGACCTCCTCTCTTCTAGACTTTCGTATAGAAGAGGGCCATCGCGACACACCGTCCCTGATGGACCGCAGCTTGTTCTGAGCAGGGTCGAGACCCACTGCTCGTGCCAGGTGCGTAAGACCCCACGCCGAACATAACCCTTTAGATCTAAAAACATGACACCCAGACTCGCCTCCGGAGGCAGGCGTGCTGCCTCCTTGGCCGCCTGGTCAGCAAGTTCATTTCCTGAAAGACCAGCGTGACCAGGAATCCAGCAAAAGGCGAGCCGGGTGTTTAATGAATCAATTTTTAAAATTTGCTCATGTATCATCTGCACGAGGGGATTCCAGGAGTAGAGAGTGGACAATGCCAACAGAGCACTCATGGAATCCGTGCAGATGAGCACAGAACGGTGACACTTACGATAAATAAAACACAAAGATTTAAAAATGGCGTATAATTCAGCCGTAAAAACACTGGATTCACCAGGTAAACCAAATTTAAAATGGTTTCCCTCCACAACAAATGCGCATCCCACGGAGGCCCCACACTTGGAGCCATCCGTATAGACGCGCTTAAAGTCCTGAAAGCGAGTGGAGAGGAGCTCATAAAAGGTCCTCTCATATATAATTGGTGGGGTGGTCGCTTTAGGGAACTTGGCAAGAAACAAAATGGCATTGAGGTAGGCGTATCTTCCAGGGAGAAACTCGACCTGGGGATGTGGGGATAGCCTTTGGCAGGACTATCCCACACGTGTCGAAAACCGATAGCATCCTGATCCCAACCGGCCTTGTACTACGCCATTTGGTTTCATACAAGACACGATTTGGGGGATGAAACACAGGACGGTAGGCAACATGCTCCGGCATGCAGTGTAGTTTCGACACGTAAGATGCCAGAAGATAGGACCGCCGGTAAGAGAGAGGGGGCTCACCGGCGTCGGCACAGATGCTGACGACTGGACTGGTACGAAAAGCACCAGTAGCCAGTCGTATACCAGCATGGTGGACACTATCCAGAATCTTTAACGCCGAGGGTCTCGCCGATCCATAAACGAAACTGCCGTAGTCTAGTTTTGATCTTACCAAGGCCCTATACAGGCGCATCAAGGTTTCCCTATCAGCACCCCAGGACCGACCGCTAACCACTTTGAGCAGGTTGAGTGCTTTTATGCACCTCGCTTTCAGGTCTTTGATGTGAGGGATCCAAGTTAATTTAAAATCAAATAAAAGTCCCAGAAACCTTACGGTCTCTGAGACTGGTAAAACAACGTGGTTCATTAAAATACTGGGGACTGGTTGTATTCCACGTAATCTGTGGAAGTGGACGACCGTCGTCTTGGCTGCAGAGAAGCGAAAGCCATTTCGCGATGCCCACGACCACAGATTATTTACAGAGAGTTGTATCTGCCGTTCAGCCCTGTGGAGACTCGACGAACTGCAATAAATTGCGTAGTCATCCACAAAAAGGCATGAACGGACAGGTAGCCGCACGTTGTCCACAATGCCATTAATTGCAATGGCGAACAACGTACAGCTTAGAGTACTGCCCTGAGGAACCCCATTTTCTTGAATAAAATCATCGGATAAGGTGTTGTTTAACCTTACCCGGAAGTGTCTATCTGACATAAAATTAGATATAAAAACAGGGAGGTTCCCTCGGAACCCCCAATTAAAAAGTGTTTTTAAAATGCCGTACCGCCATGTGGTGTCGTACGCCTTCTCCAAATCAAAGAAAACTGCCAAAAGATGTTGTTTGTGGAGAAAGGCGTCACGAACCGCCGTCTCGAGACGGGCGAGATGATCCATCGTAGATCGGTTACGGCGAAAACCACATTGAATATTTGATAATAGATTGCGGGATTCTAAATACCATATTAATCGTTTATTTATCATTTTTTCCAATATTTTGCATACACAACTAGTTAAGGCTATCGGTCTATAACTAGTTGGTTCTAATTTATCTTTGCCACTTTTATGTATTGGTATAACGGTTGCTTGCCTCCATAGTGATGGGAATTGATGAGATCCCCAAACACTATTATAAAGGTCCAAGAGATATGTCTGTCCAGCAGGAGGTAGCTGGCGCAACATATCGTAGTGGATGTCGTCGGGACCGGAAGCTGTGTTGCCCGCCTGAGACAGGGCATAGGTCAATTCATCCATTGTAAAGGGGGAGTTGTAATCCTCCCCCGGCTCTGACCAAAGTCAATAGAATGGCGCTCTATGTTCCGCTTAAGCGCTGCAAACTCATTAGAGTAGCTTGCAGTGCTAGAAATAGCGGTGAACATAGAGCCCAATACATTGACGACCTCCACAGGGGAGGAGACAAGCGAACCGTTTGATATGAGGGCAGGTATATTATTACTGGTATTTTTGCTACTACGTAATTTACGAATATTGTCCCAAACCTTAGTTGTGGGAGTGGAAATAGTAAGGGTAGAAATAAACTGTCTCCAAGACTCTCTTCTGCTTTCACGAATGATACGGCGAGCTCGAGCACGTAGAATCCGGAAAGACTCCAGATTCTCTAAAGTAGGACGTCGATGGAAGAGACGTAGGGCCCTTCGACGGTCATAAATAGCCAACCGACACTCCTCGTTCCACCAAGGAACAGGTCGGTGGCGCGGATGTGGCGAGGATTTAGGGATGGATTCCCTCGCCGCCATGATGACCGTCGAAGTAAAATGGTCTATATTCACATCGACGTCAAGAGAAAGGGGTTGATCAAATACGGCGAGCTCGCGAAATTTATCCCAGTCAGCACGTTTAAGAACCCAGTGTGGTGCCCGTGCTATACCGGGAGGATCGTGAAGTGGCGAAAGCAGATTGGGAAAGTGATCGCTGCCACATAGATCCGAGTGAACCTCCCAAAAGAAGTGAGCAGCGATCCCGGGGCTACACAAAGTTAGGTCGATGGCAGAGGATACACCATTGAAGGTGGAGAAGTGTGTCTGGGTCCCAGTGTTCATTAACACCAGGCTTCCCAAGACAAGAATATCCTCTACCATCCTCCCACGGGCGTCTGTAAAATTGGACCCCCACACCAGGTTATGAGCGTTAAAATCCCCCATGATGATATAGGGGGCGGGAAGTTGTATAAAGAGGGCCTCTAGGCTCCTCTTTGAAACACGCTCACCTGGTGGGAGGTAGATGCAGCATACGGTTACTTCAATAGGAAGGGAGACTCTGACAGCAATCACTTGGAGATCGGATATAATATTTACAGATTTATGATATATATTGCTACGTGCAAATATAGCCACACCTCCGCTAGCCCGATCAAAAATGGGCTTGTCGGTACGATATACATCGTACCCACGAAGCATCGGGTTGTCAGTTGGGCGGAAGTGGGTCTCCTGCAAACACAAGATGGAAGGATGCAGGGAAGAAATTAGTAGTTTAATTTCCTCTACACGAGCATAAAAACCCCTACAATTCCATTGTAGTAGCGACATTATTTATCAATATATAGTTTAATTATCCTCGCAATCCATAACGTTATCTTTTAAATATAAAAATTGATTGATGCCCTTTTTGGGCCCTCTTGCTTTTCCCAGTCTCTCCTGGACCTCCCGCTTCAGGAGAGGTTTTGATTTGTCTTGGAGAGACAGGGTTGGTGAATCCTTGCGGGAAGGCTTTGTTAAAGCCTTCGACGCTTTCTTCAAAATAGTTTTCTCGCCGATCCCTCGCTGGTCCTTCTTCAAGGTACCAGTGGGATTCGCCTTTGCGGCCTCACCTGTACCACCGCTCATCCTTACCTTCGAAGTTACAGAGGCGAGATTGAGCGGCTCGACAACGGCCGCACTTAATTTTGGGCCCCGAGGTGGGCTCGGGGGGGTTCCCCGAGGAGGGCTCGGGGGTGTTCCCCGAGGAGGGCTCGTGGGTGATCCCTGAGGAGAGATCGGAGGTGATCCCCGAGGAGGGATCGGTAGAGTGCCCCGAGGAGGAGACCTCGGGGGTATAGGTGGTGGGGACGATCTCATTGGAGGCGTCACCATCTGCAAAAATCTTGGCACTTGTTGGCCTGGAGTTTCTCGAGTAGTGACTAGAGGCACAGGTCGGGAAGATGGCTTTGAAACGTTGACTGCGCAGTGGCAGTTGGGACAATTTATATTTTGGCTGACTATCTGACTATATGACGTCTGAAATACCGGAGCTTGACTGGATAAGTATTCTTTGCGGGCCTGGGCATATGAAATCTTCTTTTCAGTTTGAATCTCCAGGACTTTTTTCTCCACCTTCCATTTCGGACAGGCCCGAGACCAGGCGGAATGCGGACCCTTGCAGTTCACGCAGAGCTTAGGAGACTCACACGGTGTGTCGTGAGCCTCTTTACCGCAATCCGCACAGGTTGGCTTTCCACGGCATCTCAGCTTCGTATGCCCAAATTCCTGGCACTGAAAACAGCGCCAAGGATTGGGGACATACGGCCGGACCCTAAGCACGTGGAAACCTGCTCGAACCTCCTTTGGAAGAGTAGGAGTCGCAAATGTAAGGATATAGGTATCCGTCTTTTTTTCTTGGCCATTCTTTTTTGTCACTATTCTATAAACTTCGGTAACATGTTGAGGTGCAAGCTCATCACAGATATCCTCAATGCTCACGCAGTCGAGGTCATAGCAAGTGACCACTCCCTTGCAAACATTGAGGAACCTGTGTGGCTCCACCTTTACCTTTAAATGGGCTGTTTTGCTCAACGGTATCTCAGTTATTTGCATTACGTTTACCGTCTGGACGTCATTTATGGTCTGGATCATCACAGTGCCATCTCGCAGTTTTCTTATAGAGACCTCTGACTTTGCAGCACCATTTATCACTCTTTCGAGGATAAATGGGCTGGCACGTTTCAGAGTCTCACCGTCCTCGACTCTAGACATTACCAGGAAGCGGGGCTGGGGCCTCACCACATCCTGGTTTTCTATTATTAAAGGGCTGGACGGCCTTACCCGTTTCCGCCTCTTTTCAGTATTACGGCCCTGTGAGGGGCCGGGCAGTGAGTTGCCAGCGTGGTTTGGCAGTACGGTGCCAGCGGACAGTATGTTGTCAGCAGCGACAAAAGAAGTGGCCATGCCATTTTTGGGGACAACCTACACAGTACTCGGATCGTAGACCCAGGGTGATCCATGTTGGTACTACCACATATGGCCCTGTTAACTCTCCCGACGAGAGGCCCCATACGACGCTAGACATGACAACCTTCGCATAGGGCATCGCCGAGAGAGAGGTCATCGCAGCAAGTGGGTGTAGGAAAGTGCCAATTTTACGTCCGGGCCCTCGTGAACGCAACCGGTCTTTTCTCAAAGTAGGGTACCCGGTTATTGTCATCCCTAAGGCCCTTCTACTAAGATATTACAACCGGCGCACTTTCACTCGGGAGCTCAAAGCAGTGGTGTCCAATAATCGTCCAAGGAAAGCCGTGTTAGATGCCAGGGTCGTCAACGGAGGGGCCATAAGCTTCTGTGCAGGACTGAACGGCAGGGGAAGGGAAGAAAGAGGTAAGGAGAGAGAAAGAGAAGGGAGAAGAATGAAAAAAAAAATGAGTGAAAGAGAAGGAAGAAAAAAGGAGGTGAAAGGAAAGATTTAGGATAGGTTTTTCCTGCACAAGGTACGTCCTGCACAGAAGCCTCCCCTTTTAGTCGCCTCTTACGACAAGCAGGGGTTACTGCGGGACTATTCTAAACCCCGTCCCGCAGGGGGGAACTGGATAGAACCAGCTCAAGATAGGGATAGGGCGTAATGAGGTGGACTGGATAGAACTATCTCAAGATAGGAATAGGGTGTAATGAGGTGGACTGGATAGAACTATCTCAAGATAGGGATAGGGTGTAATGAGTTGGACTGGATAGAACTAACTCAAGATAGGGATAGGGTGTAATGAGGTGAACTGAATATAACTATTTCAAGATAGGGATAGGGTGTAATGAGGTGAACTGGATAGAACCAGCTCAAGATTAGGATAGGGTGTAATGAGGTGGACTAGATAGAACTAGATCAAAATAGAAATAGGATGTAATGAGGTGGACTGGATAGAACAAGTTCAGGGTAGGGAGGTTGACTGGATAGAATAAGCTCAGTATAGGGATGGATGTACTTTTGTAAGTGCTGCAATTAACTTTCGAGTTCCTTTTGCCATAGAGTAAGTATATATTTATTTTGGGTCTGAGTAAATATTTAAGTAAATGAGAGTAAGTAAATGAAACAATTAAATTAATCGTATTTGCTAGGACACTATTTTCCCTATTTTTTTCAAGATGTAATTTTTTCTGTAACTAAACTTAAACAATACAGAACCTCATTTTCTCTTTCATCCCACCTTGGTAACACGAGTGACGGGGACACAAACTTATCGATCACGATCTTTGACATAAGTGAGGCCTTTAAGGTGGGTGTGAAGGGGACGCGAGAAAAAGTAAATATTTTTGGGAGTTTTTATAGCAAAACTGTTTTCTTTTTGTTCAAAATAAATCAAAGAGTGCTTCAGTACAAACATAGAGCTTAATTTTCTTCACATGGCAATCTTAATTGATCTTGAATATCTGTCAAGGGTGTCCTGGAATTTAATGACAAATTTTCTCTTCATTTAAAAAGTTTGTCATCTAATGTCACCATGTGAATAAAATTAAAGTTTATGTTTTTACTAAAGCAATATTTTATTCATTTTGGTCCCAAAAAAAAGTGTGGCTATACAATTT
Organism: Timema podura; assembly: GCA_033556935.1. Taxonomy (NCBI): domain Eukaryota; kingdom Metazoa; phylum Arthropoda; class Insecta; order Phasmatodea; family Timematidae; genus Timema; species Timema podura. The sequence goes on along the minus strand of JAVRXN010000013.1, from coordinate 28,812,784 downwards.
CCAAAAAACAGTGGCCCTTTCTCGCGTCCCCTACATCCCCTGGTTAAATTCAAGCACCTGCTAAGCACCACTATGATCTAACCATATATACCTTGGACCTGTGGTTGGTCTCCCATAACACTCAGTTAATGACAACGAACGAAGGGAGACTGGGGTGGGGAGTGGGTGCAAAGTGGTGTTGCCGAGGTGTTTCGCGAATACCGTTCTCGTTTGTTTGGATAGTTCTAAGCTCCTTCCTCTCTTCGCGCAACGCTCTCGCCAGTGTTGATTAAACAGACTAATTAAAAAGGGAGACCTCTCTCTACCTTAACTCGAAGACGCATCACAGGAGTTCGAGTGGCTGCCTGAAATGCTTCACCCGAACGTTTTCAGCGGTGTAAGGTGGAATGTCGATGGGGTAGGTTAAGCTTTTGTACACTTTTATGGGGAGTGTAATGGAACGCAATATTTTAAGTTTATTCTATTCAAGTCAAGTAAATAAGGTATTACTTAATTAGCTATGTTAAGATTAATTTTTTAACATAAAATAATCTTAACAGTTCTTTAGTACTTAATATAGACTTCGTATAATTTCAGCTCTACTTTTTATCCTAATTTAAAAATATCTCTTTTTTAACGCTACTATGCCCATAATAAGCACTCAAGGACTTTTGAGAGCAATATGTGTGTAAAATTGAGCTAAAATCATCAAATGAAATAATATTTAACTTATTTGTAAAAAAAAAAGTTCTAAAGAATGTATAAATATGAACACGGCATTCTCTTCCGGCAAATCTTAAGATGGGGTGCTAGTGAGCGTGAGATTAGGGAAGTATTTTTGAAGTTTTTACAGCATAAACATTTTTGTCCAAAATATATCAAATATTTCTTCTATAGAAACATATAGTTTAGTTTTCTGCACATGCTAATCTCTTAATTTAAAAAGTGTGTCACCAAATTCAACCATGCTGATGACAGATATTCAAAAAATGTTGATATTAGCACGTGCAGAAAGCTAAACTCTATGTTTATATTGAAAAAAAAATTGGATTTATTTCGTTCAAAAAATGTTTATGCTATAAAAACTGCAAAATTGGCGTACTAAATTCGCGCTCACTAGCACCCAACCTTAAAGACGATAGCAAAAGGATGGTTGATATCGAGTAAGATAAATCGGTGTGTACGGCACTATTTACTTCTTTTTTTTTACCACATCTTACTACCCGTTTGTACTATACAGATTTTTTAATTATGTAGGTATATGGAAAGTATATTATAGAGGATATGAGCTCATATTTGCGTGAAAGAAGAGTGTGAAACACTTTAGTAGAAAAAAAACCTCTTCACATTATTAGGCTGGGAGTAAAACTATTACATCTCTTTGACTAGAAAACCAGACTAAAATATGGCTGACACTTAGATCACGTGCCCAAAGATAAAATATATAATTAATTATTAACGGTTGGTTTTCTCAGCCATTCATATGTTTTAATTAACGTGGAAAACGATTGGCTATTTTGGCCCTAAATTGTAAAAACAGTTGGGAGTCACAGGGTGATAAATCAGGAATAAAAATATGATGTTGAGGAACGTTACAACATATATAAACAGAGTTTTTTTTATCTACCTGGCGAGAAAAATTTTTTAATATAAAAACTGCAAACGTACTTACCTTGCATCACATTTTCTTCCACTCTATCTTAATTAGCGCAATCATTAATCATGACCCCCTTCTGTGGACACATGGTCTACGAATCTAGGTCATCGCACTTGAAGTAGACTGGACTGCCGATGGTGGGGATATCGAGGTTCGACTCTTATTGAGAGTTTTTCTCTAAACGCTTTTCCACTCTACCTCCACGTAAATGTTGGTACACTTCTTCTAAATTCAACCTTCATCGTTTCTAGCAGATAAGTGTGATTAGTAAACATGAGTATAACCCGAATGGGTTCTGAAATATTTTTTTAAAATGTTTAAAAAAAATTAAAAATAGTAAGAACTTTTGATAATTCAGCCAAAATCAAAAAAGTTCCAATCCCTATTCAAATACCCCCTCTCTAAGAAAAATCGTTAGAAAGAAGATGAAGTTTAAGTAAAAGAAGAGATTAACTCCCAGAATGTTCGTCAGCCGGTGGTATTGGGCTGGAAGGGGTAGTTGGGAGGGAGACAGGAGTTTGGCAGTGGCGTAGCGAGGGCAATCGTATCTGTTGCGTCCCTGTATCTCCTAAAAACCGCCATCACATGCCACCTAGTGCGCAGGGCTAGAACATCGATTTCCTCGTTCGCGCAGGTACACCGTATGCATCAAGTTTTCATCGACTCTAGAGACTGCTTTTCATTTTGGAGGAGTCTCATAAAGAGGGGAACTAGGGTATATAAGGTTCATAATCGCTTGCCCTGTCGAGTGCCAGCTTTTAATTTTAGGGAACAAGTTGTATGTGTAAAAACTCGTATGGACAGAGCCAGTAATGAATGGGTGCTGAAGGAGTGTGGTTTGAAAGGGAAGCCAATAGGTCAATGAGAAAGAAGCGTCTTACGTTAGTTTAGGCCTGTTGAGAGCATGATTGTGGATCGAGCTACGAAGCAAATATATAGAGGTAGAGTGTGTGTATCAAAAGGAAGGGGTAGACCAAGTAAGACGTGTCTAAATGTTGTAGATGAATGTGTGAGTAAAAGAAACATTAAGAGTCTTAAGAATAAAAGAGCATGTATGACTCGGTGTATGTAGGTTGTTGAAGTGAAGGAAGTATGTGAGGATAGGGACGTGTGGAGAAGGTTAGTGAGGATAGATTAAGTACGAAGTTGTTTTTTGAGCTTTATTCATAGTTTCTTGCCTACCCAGTAAGGGAATGGTGTGATTATGTATGTAATTTAATTTTTTTTAGCACCGCGTCTTACTACCCGTTCGGGTTATACGCTTAAGTACTAATTACACTAATGGATTAGGAAATGGGAAGGTTGAACTTAGAGGAAGTGAACCCGCATTTGCGTGGAGGGAGAGTGGAAAACCATTTAGGAAAAGCCAGCCCCAGTTCACCCGACCGAGATTCGAACCTCGATCTCCCCGTCCTCGGTGGCCTGACTCAACACGACTGGCGCGTTAGCCAACTACGCCACCGAGGCGAGTATTATTTATGTATGTATGTATATATGTATGTATGTATGTATATATGTATGTATGTATTATGTTCTTTTTTCTTTTTAGGTGAAATTAATCTTCTCACGATTAACTTTACCTTATAATTTGTCACTAAACAATTTTATAAAGATTTAAAAACAACATTTTATTTGATCTATCAAAGCTGTGATTCATCTTAACGCAATTAATACTTATAACTGTTTACCAGAAGTATTTAATGCACACTTTATAGATCAATTGACTATATCAGAAGTTCACAAACTTTCTCGACACGTGAACCCCTTTCAAAAACATCTGAGATGCATGAACCCCCTGGTAAATATCCATAGCTACGCACTTAATTTTACACCTAATTTTTTATGAAATTCATTTATTAATTATGAAAAAAATGTTTAATACCTTTAAATTAACCTACTATAGCTCCGGTAGGTACTTTGGGATACCCCAACAAATATAATGGAATAATATTGAAACTACCTAAGTTCAAAGTTTAAGTTCAAATAATTATACATTCATTTCAAAGATTAAAACTGAAATTAAATAAGCAAAGTACCGTAGTAACATTTTCTTATCTTTACTGTCACAATAGTATCACATTTCACTTGTTTTTTGAAGTAGTTTTGGATATTTCTGCGTTGACATTACTGAAATACCCTCCCTTAATCACAAAATTCCATGCCAATTTAAGTTTCAAAATAGTTTAGAAGTTTTAGCAGTTACTCACCTCTTCACGTGACTTATTGAAAAGGATGCGCTTGCTTTGGATGGCACAAACTTTAAAGTCAAGAACCACAGACGAAAATAAATAACTTTCAGAACTGAGCCTGTTTCTGTATTTACTTTTTAAGTATCCTTTAAACTTAACCAGAAACCAATTAATGACAAATATTTATAGTTTTCTTTAATTAAAATCAGTATAAATTTCAAGGAGCTGCTCTTTTTCATCACGCTTAATGTGGAAGATTCAAAAACTGCTCTCTTCCAGGGGATTACGAATCCAATTGTTTCTATTGGACATAGATGAGAAATATTCTCTGAAGGTTTTTCCAAGTCCCTCCAAGGTGTTTTTTTTATAACCCTGTTCTCTTAACATTTTAGCCCAAAGAAAGCTGATTTTCCACCATAAAATTGTGAAGGTTATCAAAGCACTCCGTTTATTGCTAACTTAACACGTTTTCCAAGGCTAATTTTTTTGTGAACGATTCGATACGGTCTTGCACAATAAAAACGTTGATATCTGACCCCTGAGGAGATAGGGTTAAACTGTTCATTTTGAAAAAAATGTCTGCCAAATAGGCCAAAGCCATGAGCCACTTTGATCTTGCATGCAATTTGCTTTGTGAAAGAAATGGTTCTTAAGAAAAATGACAACTTCGTGTTTAAGTTCAAACAATCTCGAACAATTCTACCTTGAGATAACCACCTGACTTCAGTTTTGAGACGATAAACAGTTGTAAATGATTCCCATTTCCTCACAAAATGCTCAAAAAATCCGCCACTACAGAAATATTTTGGCAAACCCATTAGAAGATTTTGCGAACCAAAAGTTTGGGAACAACTGGAATATATCATCACCAATTTACAAACTCACTAATCTGCTAATATTTATATTTATAATTTTACATTTTATATAATATAAATTACCAACCATGTTTTGAGCCTTAGTATCTATATCTCAGAGGTGGATTGGTCAGCGTCTGAGGCTCAACACCTCAGCGTTCTCTTCCACATATGAGGTCAAAACATAAGAACACATCATGAAATTGGTTGGCGCGTGATAAACAGGGCTTGGATTTTTATTAAATGTTATATTCTTATTGGTACGTCCCAGACAATGCTCATTTGTACATTAATCCATTCATATCCCTGGTTGCAGGAAGGTACATTTTATCAGTCATTTTTGGTCACTGTTTGGAATTTTTTAGGTTATGACCATACACCTACGACCTAATTGCTGCGACAATAACGTCGCGACCTAGTAACCGGAGCTCCGGAAATGTTATTTATATGAGATAACCAAAGTCGCTCATGTTTGTGTCCAACTCGTTGCTGCGCCTAGTGTGGTCACCCTCAGAAAGGCCAAGGCATTGCGTTCTGACGTCCTGGTCGCGGCGTCATGTCAGCCAAATCGCAAATATGTCCATATTGTTTTATTGCTTTGCGTTATAGTTTATACATTTTTAGGCATTTATGACGTTTTATAAATTTACAAAAATTCAAACATTTGATCTACCTCCACACAGTTATCGACCTGAGTAAATATTGTATGATCCAAATGTATTTGTAACTTTTTTATTTCGTCGTTGGAAATAAGCCTTAATATTAAATCTCTACTACTAAGTTGGAAATGTGGTGGCGGGAAAGGTCTGAAGCAGGGATTTGTAAATCAATGTTAGTTTCTACCGGACTATAAGGGCCACTTCAGTAAACAAGAAATTGGCCAATAGGCGTTCATCCCTAACGCAATATTTAATTATACTATGAATTATTTCTTTTTCCTTAACGACCCTATAGTTTGAGTTTATTAATATAAGTAAATGTGTAAAAATGTGACATTAGTACATTTTCAACGACTTTTTAAACATATTTGCGGAGCTATAAGACTAGGTTTAGTGAAAAATGGCCCTTAGATTTAGCCTTCCTGTGCAAATACTGTAATTTCCTTGATATATTGACATCAGAAAATTATAATGATAGTTGAGAACTGGAGCGACCTTTTCTCTTTACCTTGAGATAAGAAGTCTCGTAACTTTCTTTCCCCTCGTTTCTTATTGGTATGACAGATGGTTGTTGTAGGTGAAAAACGAAAAGGAGTATAAGCTTATACCTAATAGAGATCTATCTCCAGACAACGAAACAGACCATTTTATTTTAAGCCATGTGGCCTGACAGACGGAGATTGATACTTTCTCACTGATCGAGATGGCTGCCTTGAAGTTTTTTTTAATTAAATATTGATCTATTTTAGTGTATACCGGTAAAGTACGCGTTTGATTTATTCCTGTGCATTAATTTAGAGTTTCCGTTCACCTTTTTGGGTCAATTTAATAGAAATGTTGACTCATATTTATACGTAATTTTTGTACACTTTATAAGTCATGAAAATCAGAGAAATGATGATAATTAATTTCTAGTAGCTCATAATAATCATTCTAATGAATTTATTACATAGCAGGAAGTGATCAGTTGAATTGTGTAACTTGTAATTTATTAGTATAGAGTTAAGATTATGAGACGCTTGTCGAAATATATCAGGTTCGATTCTGGTCAGGTAAATACATGTAATATTATATCAAATACAATTTATAGAATTGATCTGATACATTTGAAACGTGTCCAGAATGAAATAAATTGTATGACACAGTCACAAATGCTTTTTTGTACAAGCAATTATTTTAAATTAAATTAAAAAAAAGTTATCAGTAAACAAACGTAGCCCACTACTTTAATTATAAAATTACAACTTTCTTCAAATATGAATTTAACATTTTTTTGTAATGTTGTAAAGACTGCTAGTTTTCAAAAATTAGTCATCAGTGGTGTGTATTTCTCTTGAAAAAACCCACACATTTTATTTATAAAGTAAAACGCTCCCCAGATTTCCATTATGAGCAAAATTGTTTAGTTGCTCATTGAAATATTTCAAGTTCTCAAAAATAATTTTTTTTAGTATCACGTTTTACTACCCGTTTAGGTTATACAGTTATGTACTAATTACACTTATGGTTTTTGGAACTAGGTAAGGTTATATTTATAGTCAGTGTACTCCTATTTGCATGAAGTGAGAGTGGGAAAACAATTTTGGAAAAATCCCCTTAGTACACCCGACCGACATTCAAACCTCGATCTCCCCGTCATCAACAGTCAAGTTTACTGAGAGAATAGCGTGTTAGACCATGCGACCAACGAAGAGGGTCATAGCAATTGTTATATATTGATTGGTAACATATATATCTTGTGAGGGGAGCAATGTCCATATTTATGATTTTGATTAGTAAATTTTATATTTTAGTAAAGTTAATTGATGCAACACATCAGGTTTTTTTGAATTAATTTAATTTTTTGATAAAAATTGAAGGCGATAAGGTATTAGGAACATTTATTTTAGGATCCTACGTTTTGAGATTTCTTAATTTTATTTTTATATTTGTGGTGACGTAAACTTTTGATAATTTTTTTTAGTGGCATCACCACGTAGAATAGTAATAATAATAATAATAATAATAATAATAATAATAATAAAATTTAATATGTACCATATGCAAGTAATGTTTGTCCAAACACCGGATTATCATTTATGTACTAGGATTCCACACATACTTTCAAATACTTTGGTAGGAATAATTCCTCTTTTTCCTCCATCGCAACGAACGGAAAATCCCCCCACCCCCCAAGTTTACCACGTGACCTAGTCATGCCCTGCGCACCCGGGACCATATGGGACCACACACACACACACACTCACACCGGACCTATAGATGGTGGCAACACAACTATCCCGGAATAATTCGTGAGTCTGACTGTAAATATTTATCTCAACACGGTTTGAATGAATGACAAGGAACAACTGCTCTGACATGTTCTACGCGTGTGCAGGGAGGTTTTGGTTGGTTGAGGGAAGGTGGAGAGAGGGGGGGGGGGTGTGGTTGCAACCTGTGCACTTCTCTAACGAACAAGGATGTCCACATATCTATATATAAATAACACGGTTTTCGTACGGACCGCACCTTCAAATTAGTTTTATTGTGTGTGTGTTTTTTTTTTGTCAGTGTGCTACTCGCAGCTGATTGGAACACGTGGATAAAGATGCAAAGATCGTTTTGGTTTGGGTTTTCTTAGTAACTGGAAGGTTCGAGCTCAGATTTATGGTTAGGTGTACTGAAGTTATTTTTTATACTACTCTGCCTCCATACGAGTGTGGCTACATTTCCTCTAAATTTGAACTTCACTTTTTCCACATTTTGATTGGGTGTATATGCAGATAGTAAGAATCCCTGCCCCCCCCCCCCCCCCCCCCCAAGTGCTTCCTTACCAAACGACTCAGTTGAGATAGTGACAGATGTCACGCTTAGGTTATATATTGATAACAATTTTAATAATACAATAAATTGCTTTAGTATCCGCTGGTCTAACGTGCTATCCTCGCAGTAGACTAGACTGCCAATGAAGGGGAGATTGAGGCTCGAATCTCGGTTGGGTGCACTAGAGGTGGTTTTTCTAAAATGGTTTTTCACTTTCCTTCTACGCAATCGCAGGTACAATTCTTATTATTATAACCTCCCTAACCCCTAAAAACATTAGAGGGGGTTAGTACATAAGCGTATAACCCAAAAGGGTAGTAATACACGGTTCTAAAAAAATAATACACGAGTTTAGTGTTTACTGGAGTGAAAACAAAACTATTTTCTATGAGACTATACACACATAGACTCTTAAACATGGTTTAAAATATGAATTTTTACACTCGTAAAAGTAAAAAAATTCACATATTCTGGTTAATCACTCCCGGGAAATGAAAGCTATCATAGTTTAGAATGGATCTTTCTTAAATGAATGATGTAATTTAATAAGGGGTGGCGGGTGAACACAACACAAATACTAATTGGATTTATATTTTTCCTCTCCCCTGTTGGTTCTCCTATTGACAGACAACTCCTCCCAGAAACGTTATAACCACCTGGTTTCCGGCATTTATGAATTTAAACTCGACTACTCTAGCACTTGAACGACTTAAGGTGGGATGAAAGTGGATGCGAGTTAAGGTGCAGCTATTGTCAGCTTTTATATAAAAAAACGTTTTGGCCAAAATAAATATGTATATATTTTTTCTTATGGAGAAAAATTAGGTTTAATTTTATATACGTAGTGAGATCAACAGTTCATGAATATTTGTCATTGTAATTTTAGGATTTGAATAAAGCTTTTTTATCTTAGTTGAAAAAGTATCTGGTCAAATGCCACTGTGCCCAGGAGCAGGGCGGTGTGTAGTATTTGTGGATGTACAAAATCGGAGGTCCCAGCCAAGGCCGTAGCCAGGGAGGGATTTTGGGGGTTCAAACCCCCCGCGAAATTTTATGAACAAAATATATATGGTTTTATTTATGGTTCAAACAATATTGAAATTAAGATACAAATACAAATTAGGGGTTGTGTTACATAGAAAGCACTTCAGAAAGCTTCTAGAGGTGTTAAATATTTAGAAATTTTCCTAGCCTTCGGCATTTTAGGGGTTATTTTACCATAAAAAAACTTCACAGAGCTTCAAACCATGTTAAATATTTTGAAATTTTCCAAGCCTTCGGCAGTTAGTGAGTTATTTTACCATGAAAAAACCCACTTCAGAGAGCTTCTAGAACTGTTTAACATTTAAAAAAATTTTCTAGCTTCCAGCAATTGGCAGATGTGCCCACCAAACCCCCCCTGAAATTATTGGCTGGCTACGGCCTTGGTCCCAGCATAAAACAATTATTTTTATTTTTCAAGGTTTTAACATGTCACTCGCTTCGGTGGCCCCGTGGTCTAACGCGCTACACTCGTGTTGGACTATACTACCGAAGACGGGGATATCGGGTTTCAATCCCCCCAGGTGGACTGAGATTTTTTCCCCTAGACCGTTTCCACTCTCCTTCCACGCAAATGCAAGTGAACTTCCTCACAATTAAACCTTCATAATCCCCAAGCCATTAGTGTAATTAGCACATAGGCGTATAACGCAAACGGATTGTAAGACGTCTAAAAAACCATTAAGCCTATGTCTTTTTATTTACAAATTTTTAACACCACGCCTTACTACCCATTCATGTTATTCCATTTTTTTAATAATTACGCTAATGGTTTGAGGGATTGGGAAAGCTATATTTATAGGCAGTGCTACCATATTTTAATGGAGGGAAAGTGGAAAACCTATTTGTAGAGAAAAACTTACCCTCAGTAAACCCGACCGAGATTCAAACCTCGATCATCACCTTTATCAGCAGCTTAGTCTACTGCAAGAGTATCAACTTGAACCACGCGACATTGAATTAAGTCTATTTACAAAGTTAATGTTAAAATCTCAATGTTAAAGTTATTATTTAAATAAGGAGTATATACCAAGTTTTAATTATACACAATATAATATATTTATATACAATATATATACACGGTATATATTATATATATACAATATATATATACACAGTATATATATATATACACAATATATATACAGATATATATATATATATATACATTAAATTCTTTAGTTTTTTACTTAATATTTTTGATGTCAGAAAATAATGTCAAAACGTTGAAATTTAAAAATATTTTTACCTCATTCTAAATTCATAAATATAAGTATTCATAATTAAGTTTGTGAAAGCTCTGTTACCCTACCATTAAATATATTAAAGAATTGTAAAGACTAATATATAAATAAAAATAAAATAAACATATCTACTTAAGTAATGTTTATATTTATTTTATCCAAAAAATTGCTGTGATAAAAATGATATGAAGTTAAAATCACGTTCCCTTACACCCGATCGTAAAAGATAATCTTGCTACAAATCTGCTCTTCCTTCAAATTTGCGCTAATATATCCTGTATGAGTGGGTACAGTGGTAATGAGAAGTGAGATCAAATCCCTCTCTATGACCCCCCCTCTCCTCTTACTAACCCTCTTGACTCATCTCCAGCTCACAGCTGTCCAATCATTGTCTAGCTAGACAACCAATTTACACTAGAATTATGTAACCCCCACCACAAGACACGACATGGGCTTTAAATTCTGTTCACATGGTCGTCAGCAGAACCCGCGACCCACCTTAATAGTATTTAACTGTACACACACAGGGCAGGGGTGGTATCATCTGAACTTGATAGTAACCAAAGTGTTCCTCTTCATTTAAGTTGAAAAAAATACGCATTAATTTATTTTTATGACAATGATTCATGAAGCAATCTTTCACTGATTAGTACGCCACAGTTCCTATAATATATATTGTTATTTTTACAATTTTACGATCAATATATATATAAATATATATATATTAGGTGGATGCCTATAGTAAGTATTATATAGACCTATAAAAATTATTATATATTATATATTAAGTGTTTTATATGTAATTTATTCTATATGCCTATAGGAAGTATTATATATATTAAACATATGTTATATGCCTATGCTTAGTATTATATATGATATAGGCCTATATGCCTATAGTAGGTATTATATATATATATAAAGAGAGAAGAGAGAGTTAGAAATGATAAAAACAAATGCCAAATATATATTAATAAAAGGAATTTAAGAATTATAATCATATATATTAATATATATATTAATAAGAATTCTCGAGTTTCTTTCATATTTTTTATTTTATTCAGAATTATAAAACTTTTTATTTTACTTTCAGTGATTATATATAGATATATATATATAAATTTGATAGCCTAATTTCTGTAATTGAAACTACGAGAAATTGGTTCAAGCAATTTTTACCAACAACCTCTAATTTTAAAGGTTAGGTGTCCAGAGTGTCAAAAAAATTAGTAACTTCCAACGAAAATCCTGTTTTCTTGGTCAATTTCCAGCTTTTCTGCTGTGTGCACAGTGGCTCATTCATACCAATCGTTTTTGATTTACATCATCCTGGAAAAATACATTATTAAAACTTTATTACAAATTTAAACACTCGCTGCACAACCTACTAGTGTCTTAATTATTTACTCTATAAATCATGGGTCTTCAACCCACTACCCGTAGTAACATTTTTTTGTGGCCCACTGGCTCATAAAATATTATATAACATTATTTCAAGAGAAAAAAAATTGAGAAATACAGATATATATTTTACATAATCAACTAATAAAATAAATACGTATTTTAGGTTATTATGTAAAAAGATATTTTTCTTTTTTAAAGGAAAATTACGCTTTATACAAATGTACTTTTATTCGGCAAATTACAAATCTAGTAAAGACAAATCGCGCTATCTACTGATTTGAAAAATCTAAAAATAGGAAGAAAAAAACTATACAAGAGAACATACTTCACAAGAAATCCTAATCCCTAGTGTGAGTACAAGTGTATATTAATGAGCTAACAGGAATATTTTAATATGGATTCAATCTGGATATTGTGGATACAGTATTGTGGCCCACGAGGCAAAAAAGAACAGAAACTTTGGCCCTTGTGCCTAAAAAGGTTGAAGACAGCACCAATGGAACCAGAAGCAGTGATAGAAGACTTGGAAACTTCTGTAGATAAAATTTTCTGGGTTTCATCATATTTCGTAAAAGAAATTACACCGTCTCCGTGCCTTCTACTTAACGACCACAATTAAATAAAAGGGAGAAGGTATAATCGACATAAAGGAAAATATAAGCAGAATTAAAAATATAACAATAATATGGTTTATTCAGTATAAACGTAGATAAAGCAAAGTACAGTGGTCTCATTATATCATTCTGAATAATGCTGAAAATAATAACGTGAAGCGCAGAATGTAAACCTTCCATGTTTACATTTATTACAGGTCGTCTTTAAGAGACACAAAATTACGTAGATTATAACATCAAAAGCGAAGTTAAACTACCAAAGGTGAAGTGGAGTAAGATATCAACAAAAATGAAACAAACATTAAATATTCTTGCCTGATGGGCTCCTCAAACAATTACAAGTTACAATACGAAAATTTACAATTACATAAAACATAACGCGAGAGTTTGACTTCCAGACGCTAGTCAAAATCTCCCGGGACTAACTATATCTTAGAAAAACTAAAGAATGAAATTTGGAACAAAATTAAATTATATAAAAAAAATAACAAGCTTAAGTTTAATTCTACAGTCGCGTGAAATAGCAAAATACAAAAGTCCACACATTTTAACAATTTACATTTAAATTCACTCAATACAAAATTACCAATGGTGGATTTCAAACTAAACTAATAAACTAACCAACTAACCAACCGCGCCTTAGTGGCGGCATACAAGTTACATTTATGCGACTGAGATAATAAAGCAAAAAGTTAAATATTAAGCAAAACACAAAATAAAGATTTTAACACGAAAATATTATAAGTTGAAAATGAATAGAGTTCTTTATAAGTAACTGCCATAGTTACGTTCCAATTTATGATGTATGAATGTTTATCCGATCATTGTCCAGGTAGACGACAATGATCCGTCCTCGTTCGTAGATTTTAGATAGTCAAAGTTTTTAGACAATGTCAGCATGTTTTATAGTGATTTTCGTTGCACGGAAAGAGGGGAGGTAATTACTAGCACGCAGTTGCTAGCTGTCATCGGTCACGTAGACACTTTGTAGGGTTGTTCCATCGGAAAATTAGAACAAGTCGGCGATCATTGGATGTTTGTGTTGTTTGGGGAAGTTCATCTGACATCCGTCAGAGGGCGGGTGGATTGTTGTCTTCTAGCGTTCTCCCTGTTGTCATTCCTCAGATTCAATCTGACTAGACGGAGAATGACCACGCGTTGATTGTAGACTTTCGTTAGCTCGGCCCCATTCTTCACATTGGCTGCGCGGTGTCGTTCAGCTTTGGTGGCGGCTAGTGATAGAAGATTTCAAAGGTAAGTTCCTAAACAAATATGAGTAATATTACAGAAGATTGTACAGCATGAAATATACTGTGTCGTATTATCTTTCCGTATTAGCCTACAGGGACTACAACAGAGAAATGTACCATTGTAGGGATTCTATTTGGGTCGGAATTATTGAGCGGGTGGTATGAATTCTTGATAGTTACGTATCAACATTATAACGGGATGGATCCAATTGTAACTAACTGTAAGTTAACGTTACAAATCTCCCCCCCTTGACCAGGAGAATAAGAAGATGCAGCATCCGTCCTCAGCAAGGCGGAACATCAAAGGGCTCAAGGTTGCCTTCTTGTACATCATCTTCCCAAACAGCATGAGATCATCCATCTTTTTCAGCTCTAGATTCCATCATCTAGAGAAGCAGTCGGTACCACTACGTAGACATTACCAGAAACCAGGAGAGAAAGGAAAACAGGATGCGCAACGAAAACTCATATACAACAAGTCTGTTGTCGAGATGTAAGTGGCGCTAAGTCATACGCAACCACATGTCTAATTGTCTGTATGAACACATGAAGAATCTCTTCTTTCTTCTACGTTCAAACTCAAGTTCTCACAATAAAGTTCACTAGACTACAAAGTCACAAAAGTTTATCCTCATGAAATCCTAAAATCCTATAGAAATCCTACATAGATGTATCGGAGGAGCGTCCCCCCCCTCAACACTTTTGAAGGTTCCTATTCAAAGGTTCGAGAATTTCAAATGTTAGATCACCATAATCTCACTATATTCTATATAAGTCCATTCTCAGCACTCAATCTAGAATAGAGTGTCTCAAAACATAGAATAGAGAAAGTTACGTCATAATTAAATCAAAACAACATTTGATTTCGTGATCCAAATTCCATGAAGTGGAACATCAACAAATTTTTGCCATAATAATCTATAAACTATTCACTTATTTTATAAACACATAATATCCACAAGTTCAATTACGGTTCAATACCTGTAAATAACTATACACATGGCCAACACTATATATACAACAAAACACTATATCTACAAACCACTGATATATAACATATCATTAATGGTAAACAAAATTTAAATTTTAAACACGATTTGGCTCACAGCCAGGGCACAATGCCATCAAACAAAACTCAAATTAATAAGGGATGCCAAAAGATTAATTATAGGTCCCCATATACCTATAAATTAGGCATGATTCCACATTATTATTAAGAGTATGAATAAACCCGGTCAATATTATAATTAACAAAATGAAATTACGTTAATTGACCGTTCATTAAATGACTCAACAATCGTCAAATAATATCAAGACATCAAGTCTTACCCAAAACAGGAATACCAAAAAGATCAAATACAAGTCCCCATAAACTTATAAAAAAATTTCTTGGCATCCTACATTTACCTAAGTAAATCCAAAATGGAGTAATTAAATCTGTAAGTACAATAACTTACGAACATTATCCATTAAACTATGACATTCTAAGATGTCGGTATTAGTTTAAGATGGCTCACATGAGCTCTTCGCGTATCGGTCGGGTCTGTCTGGCACATCAACCTGACCGACACGGGTGTTAAGAAAGATTCAACTGACCAGGGTCTATCCCATCTGGGAGAGAGCCTGGCAGATATTTAATTAAAGCAAGACAACATAAAGAAACAAGCACAAGAACTACAACGGGGGAAGGGGGGCATGGAAATGCGCTTGACTCGTAAGACCCAAGATTCTTACGGCGCACAACTAGTTTCCTGAACTACACTTGCTCCGGACATGTCCTAACTGTTTACAATTAAAGCAGCGAATTCCTGACAAAAACTTACTATCCAATGCTCGCGGGCCAATATGGTTCTTCTTCACAGGTTGCACACCCAACTGAGAAATCGCAGAATTATTCCTAGACCTACCACAATAACTAGGATTCGAACCCACGCCTGGATTGTCAACAATAAAAGGCGCATGATTTTCTAGAAACTCACTTTCAAACAACAAAGTACCTTCAATTAGGGAAGCTAGCTCATGTAACTCAACTATCGTACTAGGTTTAGAAGTAAATACAAAATGACGTCGAGACAAGGGCGACACATTCTCCAAAATAATATCTACTATCTGACATTCAGAAAGATCTAACCCTAAAACTTCAACAGCCTCAGAAATGGCCATGATGAAACTCCTTAACGACTCATCAGGACGTTGAAAGCGATGTACATACTGCTTACACAAATTATCTCTAGCTCTAGTAGGGACAAGACAGTCTAATATCTTACGACTAATACGTTTCCAACTTAACCCATTAACTAGCCCTTCAGAAAACAAACGAGTTAAATATCCAGAAGTTTTACCTAAACACAATGCAATAAGCTCGGACTCAGAACCGATATTTAAATGACAAATCCTTTGAACCTCAAGTAAAAATAAAAAAAGAGATGAGCTGTCCTGACCATCACACAGTGGTATTCGATTTACAAAATCAACGAGAATTTTACTTTGGATTTTATCACTTACCAAAGCGCGTGACATTTCAATTGGATCTCCAACCCTCACCGGTACTGAATGATGATTCTCCACTCCCACTGTTGCCTGGTCTCGAGACGTATCGCTCTCCGAAAGGATTCCCACGAGAACTGCACGAAGTCTTGCTACGGTGGTTTCTGTTGAACCTTGCAGTCCACGCTTAGCAAGCTCGGAGATAAGGCTTTCTTTATTGAGTCGGTAAACATCAGATTTAGACAACACGCTCGGCTCGCCAGTCACTACTTCCTCAGTCGAAGCGTCCGTAGTCAAATTGTTTTCCATTATGAAACAGAAAGAGATACAAGGTTAAACTCAGGCTATGATTTCACAACAACAACAAAAATATACAGTATAATTTTTCAACATTTTTCAGCAATGATATAGGTTATTAATTAACTAATTAAACAGGAAGATCAGTTAATTAAAAGGACAGCAGAGTGGCGCAGTGTTACACCGTCTCCGTGCCTTCTACTTAACGACCACAATTAAATAAAAGGGAGAAGGTATAATCGACATAAAGGAAAATATAAGCAGAATTAAAAATATAACAATAATATGGTTTATTCAGTATAAACGTAGATAAAGCAAAGTACAGTGGTCTCATTATATCATTCTGAATAATGCTGAAAATAATAACGTGAAGCGCAGAATGTAAACCTTCCATGTTTACATTTATTACAGGTCGTCTTTAAGAGACACAAAATTACGTAGATTATAACATCAAAAGCGAAGTTAAACTACCAAAGGTGAAGTGGAGTAAGATATCAACAAAAATGAAACAAACATTAAATATTCTTGCCTGATGGGCTCCTCAAACAATTACAAGTTACAATACGAAAATTTACAATTACATAAAACATAACGCGAGAGTTTGACTTCCAGACGCTAGTCAAAATCTCCCGGGACTAACTATATCTTAGAAAAACTAAAGAATGAAATTTGGAACAAAATTAAATTATATAAAAAAAATAACAAGCTTAAGTTTAATTCTACAGTCGCGTGAAATAGCAAAATACAAAAGTCCACACATTTTAACAATTTACATTTAAATTCACTCAATACAAAATTACCAATGGTGGATTTCAAACTAAACTAATAAACTAACCAACTAACCAACCGCGCCTTAGTGGCGGCATACAAGTTACATTTATGCGACTGAGATAATAAAGCAAAAAGTTAAATATTAAGCAAAACACAAAATAAAGATTTTAACACGAAAATATTATAAGTTGAAAATGAATAGAGTTCTTTATAAGTAACTGCCATAGTTACGTTCCAATTTATGATGTATGAATGTTTATCCGATCATTGTCCAGGTAGACGACAATGATCCGTCCTCGTTCGTAGATTTTAGATAGTCAAAGTTTTTAGACAATGTCAGCATGTTTTATAGTGATTTTCGTTGCACGGAAAGAGGGGAGGTAATTACTAGCACGCAGTTGCTAGCTGTCATCGGTCACGTAGACACTTTGTAGGGTTGTTCCATCGGAAAATTAGAACAAGTCGGCGATCATTGGATGTTTGTGTTGTTTGGGGAAGTTCATCTGACATCCGTCAGAGGGCGGGTGGATTGTTGTCTTCTAGCGTTCTCCCTGTTGTCATTCCTCAGATTCAATCTGACTAGACGGAGAATGACCACGCGTTGATTGTAGACTTTCGTTAGCTCGGCCCCATTCTTCACATTGGCTGCGCGGTGTCGTTCAGCTTTGGTGGCGGCTAGTGATAGAAGATTTCAAAGGTAAGTTCCTAAACAAATATGAGTAATATTACAGAAGATTGTACAGCATGAAATATACTGTGTCGTATTATCTTTCCGTATTAGCCTACAGGGACTACAACAGAGAAATGTACCATTGTAGGGATTCTATTTGGGTCGGAATTATTGAGCGGGTGGTATGAATTCTTGATAGTTACGTATCAACATTATAACGGGATGGATCCAATTGTAACTAACTGTAAGTTAACGTTACAAAATTATTAAAATATATTATTTAAGTTCCCCATCCACAACTATCACGAAAACCCTCTTAAAATAGCTGATATATGTTTAATTCGTTTCTTTGTAACCCCCAAACAAAAAAGTATATCGCCCTTTTCCTTTTTTTTCCTTCAACGGGAGGTACGACACTGGTAAAGGTTTGCCCCGATTTCAAATATTTCCATCGCACGCTAATTTTGTACGTGCTGAGAAACATTCGCTATTTTTAGCGAGATGACTCCGTCCAGTCACGGAAGATGTGTGGATAAAATATTGTTACTGAAATAGAAGGCTGAAATTCTCTCAGCTCTGTTTCATAAGAGTGTATGTATGTAACTCTCGATTATTTAGTCTTGGTAAACTATCGATCGTTTGAGATTTGATTACTATTCACAGCAATTATTATGTCTTGTTGAATTTATAAATTTATGTACAATAAAATGCCTTGAATACAAAGTAAATACATGACAACCTTTATATAAGTTAATATATACGAGTTAAATAAAGTATATCAATACAGTTAGATATTATCTTCTTTTGATTTGTTTATAGTTCTTATTTATTCTTACTTATGCTCTATGGCATTAGGAATTCCAAAGTTCATTGACGCACTTACAAAATTACGCCACCCACTCCTATTTTGAGATAGTTGTATCCAATCCAACTTATTTCACCATATCCCTATCTTGAGCAAGTTGTATCCAGTCCCCCTCAGTACACCAAGCCCCTAGCTTGATATAATTCTATAAAATCCAACTTATTACACCATATCCCTATCTTGAGCTAGTTCTATCCAATCCAACTTATTTCACCATATTCCTACTATCTTGAGCTAGTTCTAACCAGTCCACCTCATTACACCCTATCTCTTTCAGGTCCATTCTAATGTTATCCTCCCATCTGCGTCTAGGTCTTCCCAATGTTCTCTTCCCATTAGGTTTGCCAATCAAGACCTTGAACACGGTTCTAGATTCTTTCGTTCACGCTGCACAGTAATCTGAGAAACTGTATTATCCTAACAAATTCTTGTGATGAGTAAAGGTTATGTAGCTCATCATTATGCAACATCCTCCACCCTCACCCTAGTATCCTCATCCCTTTTTGAATCAAATATATTCCTAAGCACCTTGTTTTCAAACACCCTCAATTTGTTTTCGTCATTTAATTTAAGATATCACGTTATCACTCCCATAGAGAACTAACGGTAATATTATTGTTTTGTATATTCTGATTTTAACATTTCTTGACAGCAGGCGAGATGTCAACAATTTACTGACCGAGTAATAGCATGCCTTTCCTGACTGTGCTATTTTATTATATATAATATATACTATACAAATAAAATTGGATGTTAATTTCCATGCCTGTGTCTTTGTGTGTATGTAGGTGCTAGAAATCAAAAAACAAGAAACATATAGAGTTGAAAATGTAAATATGTATTCAAGGGAACATAAAGTGTAAATATCAGGCGTTAGTTTTATGTTATATAATTATTATAGTTTATTATATATAACTTATTATAGTTATAAGGAATCACATATCATTAGTCGAAGGTCGCTGCGTCATCTGATAGCTCACGATCTTAATAAATCACACATTTTTAGCCAACGTTTTTCACACGTCCATCACAGACTCTGCCTTAATATATGAATGA
This sequence comes from Timema podura, assembly GCA_033556935.1. Lineage (NCBI taxonomy): Eukaryota > Metazoa > Arthropoda > Insecta > Phasmatodea > Timematidae > Timema > Timema podura. The sequence continues at coordinate 28,792,945 of JAVRXN010000013.1, read as the reverse complement.
AGAATGACCCTAGGCATGTGACTACTCCTGTGTAGCTCAGTGGTTAGAGCATCGGAGTATAAGCCAAAGGTCCCGGCTTCGATTACCGTGTCCATGTGTCATTTTTAAATTTTCAGAATATGATATCTAGATGCGGCTAATTCAGTACTAAAAAAATAAAATAGCTTTGGTGACTTGATTCTTAAAAATATATTTTATGTTTCACATCTTTTACAATCATTATTTCTACCATATATTGCCAATATTTTTTTGCAACACTAAAAAGAGGAAACTCATTTAAAGTCAAGTGTATGTCTTTAAATTATTTCTGTATTACAGCGTTACTATATTAAGAACGCGTACAACGGGATGGGTGGTAAGAAGTGGTGCTAAAATAAAATTATGGTTAAAAAGGGTTGGTAAAAAATGATTAAAAACTACTCTCGTCCATTCATACGCCAAGTCATGTAATCTACATTTGTCATTTTATAGATGATCAATTTCAATAGATTATCACTGATCTTACAGAGACAGGCAGAACGTATTACAGACACCACTTTAAGAGGGTCATGAAAGGTCAACATCCATGAAAATTTTGAATTGAAATTATGATAGTGAAAGAAGGTTGAATTTAGTGGAAGTGTACCGGAATTTGTATGGTGGCCGAGTAGAAAAAACATTTAGGAAAAAAATAGGCCTATACAAGTTATTAAAGCTTGTTCAAGGTGTATAGTATTTTATGAATTAAAACATAACAAATCTATATTTATTTACTAAAGTTGTCCAATGTGTGTAATATTCTATGGGTTAAAACATATCTTATATATTTATTAAAACTTATCCAAGGTGTATAGTGTTTTACGTACTAAAATATATCAAAGCTACATTTATTTATTAAAACTTGTACAATGTCTTCAATATTTTATGTATTAAAACATGTCAAATCATTATTTATTTAATTTGTATGTTTGAAGTCTATTAAATATATACAACCCGCCTCGGTGGTGTATTTGGCTAACGAGCTAGTTTCGTGTTGAGCTAGATTGCCGAGGATGGGGAGATCGAGGTTCGAATCTTGGTCTTGTGAACTGGGGGTGGTTTTTCCTAAATTATTTTCCACTCTCCCTCTAAATAAATGTGGGCTCACTTCCTATAAATTCAGCCATCCCAATTCCAAGCCCATTAGCGTAATTAGTACTTAAGAGTATAACCCTAATTGTTAGTGAGACGGGGTGCTAAATAATAATAAGAATACATGCACACACCTACCAAGATATATATAGCCTATACATCTTATATCTCTTTATATAATATACATATAAATCCTATATATATTATATAGAATCCTATATATACATACATTAGTCTGCATATGTTATTACCAATACATAACAATTTTTTTAAATCAATATTATTAAATACTTGTACATTGCTGACTTGCAATCCTCCTCCCTCCGTCTCCGTCCTTTCTCAATCCTTATCCAGATTGTATCCTATAATATGTGTCGTCCCTTTGCGTAATTAGGTAGATACATCAGCAAAGTCCCACAACAAATCGTTCCCATGGTTTAGTAGCACTTCGCATGCTACCAGTCTCATTAACAACACAGCAGGTGCAATCTCTCGCACTCCTTAAGTTAACAAAGACAAACAAATAATCACTTTTAACACACATGTATGCGGTTACATGCGAGACCAAATGTTTCCTTCCCTAACGTAGCTTGAAAACATGTCACCATAAACGTAGCATAGAAGTGTGATTTTTAGAGTCCTATTCATTTTATTTACGACGTTGATAAAAATGGAAATGATGTGCGTGCGTTTAGAAAATAAAAAAAGGGAAAGAGTAGTTAAAAAAAAAGAAATTAGCCTTTTATTATTATATGTTAAATGTTGGTCGGTAGAAGGGGAAGGGTAGCCTTGTAAATAAAATAATCAAGATAAGATTTATTGTTTGGGAAACAGCACGCCAACTAACAACTATAATTAAATGGGGGAAAATGCCTCTTTATAAATATAATAAAGAACGTATAAATTATCTGATTCGAAGCCAGACCGACCAAGACGTCACTGTCGTGTAAGACTAGCCTAATTTAGTATCGTTCGGGGTAATTATTTGGTATTATTACTCAAACAACACTACGAATTTAGTCATGTATTTACGTTTAATTAGGTGGACTTGAAGATATAATATCTAAACAAAAATATACATTTTAAAATAATTCTGAAACCATTCTTGCATTATAAAAAAAATACTATTTATTTAAAAGAAGTCTTTGTGAACGTATTTTTCCAATCATTTTAAATTCCGTTTATTTGGTCTATTTCATGAAAATAGAGAGTAAGTATCTTTCTGTCAGGGTGTAGAAAAAAAAAGTCCGTGGAAGCATAAGTCTATCTAGAATAGTAAAGAAGAAAGATATAATTTTGTAACGCAATCCAAATGTTGTCCAGGTGAAAAGAGTAGAATGAATGTGTATACTCGTCAGAGGAAGAGTGAAATTGTTTTAAGTACTTAGGCAAGAGGCCTCACTTGGTGAACTTCTTTTCTTTCTTCTCTTTATATTTTGTACATCGGTGTCCAAGGGTGATAATGCTTGACCTGCTTTAAGTAAGTTACGTTAAGATGCAACCCACTTTGCAAAATAGATTTGTAATCAACAGGTAGGCAACTTCATTAATAAATTTTAATATCTCTAAAAACATCATGAGTAAATCTAATTGTTCCACCTTGGATTTTAGGTCGGCCATTTTAATCACTTTCCCACGGTGGTGTGAAGAGACTAGTGATTTAAGAGATTAAGTAAAAAAATTAATAAATAAAAATGTGATGGCATCCATTCAACGCGCTTGATTCATCGTCACCATATTCCCAAATCCCTCCTCCATTTCTCCTTTAGAACACCGCGGTGCTCTGCGACCGCACAGGTTCTCTCAAGTTCTATTTCTGGTACATGTGGACGCCGGTCGCCGTCGCGCCGTAAGGAGGCGACGAGGGGACATGTCCTGAAGAGACGCCGGTACCAGGAGACCAGAAGTTACAGGAGCAGTTATTGGGTCTTGAATGAGGAGAGGTGGTGGAGGGAGGGGGAGGAAAAAATTTTCGCGCCAAAAATAACACAGATTAGAAGGTGTAAGGGGGAGGAGGAAAAGATCCCTGAATAAACCGCTATGAAGGCGAGAAAGTGTTTCTATAGAGACGCGAAAGATGTTCGCGTCTGCCGGATGTCAATGACGTATTTCACAGCGTCCCTTGAGCGTTGAACTTTAGCTTTTCTTCGTCTGGGCTTATTCTCGCTCCCTATTTCTCCTTCCGGCTTACACCAAACCATTCATAGATATAGATATAGATATAGATATATATGTATATACATATTAATAACTAATCTCAACAACAAGGTCTTTAATGACTTAACCTAATGGGTAGGTATTAGGAAAGAATCTCAGAGGAAATACACCCAAATTAGCGTAGATAAGAGATAGGAAAATCTTAGAGATAAATTACATGTAGAAAACTACACCTTTTCTAGACCCATCGATGTTTGAACCTAGAAACTTCTCAACAGCTAGACCAGTTTAGCCTTATGACTTAGACCACACGACCACCGGTGCAATAAAATTGTAAACAAAATTATTATTGCAATTTTCAAGAGAATCTCACACCAAATATTTTGTTTTACTTTCAACGCCAATATAAATTTTCTACATGACCACTATGAACATTTAAAACGGAAATACAATCGTACGCTTAGTAGATCCCTTCTCTATTAGAATGACGTCATTAATAGGCGTGGTAGGATTACACCCCTGAATAAGGACTGTACCGCAACACTTCCGCGTAGAGGATAGCCTATCTTTTGAGAAGTGATTGTTTATCGATGCGAGTGCTGTAACTATTAGTTACTAATCATAGTTAATCCTTAGAAACCAAACAGACCGTTAATTTACCATCTAGTTAAAAAAATAAACACACCACTACACCGAGAGATTTTAGGGACTCCTGGAAATTGAATTCACAGCTCATATATTAGTAGGAAGACGTGCTCTATCCAACTAAGTTAAGGTGAAAAATGAATCAAAATCATCAACTTTTTTCACCCTTTTGCCGGATCAGTTTAGTAAAATGCCTTCATATTGCTCTATCTTTCACCATTCTTACTCCATTAATTGCTTCTATTCCTCTTCTCTCACTTGCACAATTTCTGTTATCTGCTCCTCCCATCTCTTTTTTGACCTCTCTTGTGATCTTTTCCTACGTACTTTATTTCCATAATTTTATTTGGTATGCTATCCTTCTCCATCCTCATTACATACCCATACTATCTCAGACGTGTTCCCTTACTATCACATGTACTTCATGTAACCACATTCTTTTACTTATAACTTCATTCCTTATTCTAATTCTCCTCGTGACAGCTAACATACACCTCACAAACTTCATTCCCCAATTTCCTAGTTTCTCTTACATTCAATGCCCATATTTCTGCTCCATATGTGATAATAGGTACAAAGTAGGCACTTCAATGGCATTTATCTTCTCAATATCGGGTCTCTTACACAACTGTAGAATAACTTCCCCTGCTGTCCTCTTCTCATTAGATCCTCTCTGAATAGCTACCTCAAATAGATTTTAAATACAAATATGGATTTAGTCCTGTGATTCTAGTGTTAATATTGGATATAAGTGCCCATTTTAAGGCTCACAATAAACCTTGAACTTATTGTAGCACAGAGACAACCAAAGAAAGATTAGATTATATATATTTGTATAAGAACTAATTCTAGTTCAAAGTGGTCGTGAACTAAGATGGATGCTAATACGATATTTCTACCTGTATTTGGTGACGTGTCTATTTTTTTGTGTGTTAATTTTACACATTTTACTCCACTTAATCTGTCATCTACAATAACTTTTGTTAGAAGCACATAACATTTTTCGTTTTTAATAAATAATTTGTATCAACAATTTTAAAAACAGTTATAATAATTTTATTAGTATAAATATGTTTAAGTTTGTATTTCATGATTATTTTGTCCTGTGAAGCTTATTAAGATCTTAACACACTTATTTGATCGAGTGTTTCTAGGCGTGTCCATGACAGGTAGGTTATAATATTAACAAACCTAACAGATCCTAACCTTAAATTAAAAAGCGCATGCAATGCTCCGCTTTGTTTGTAAAATAGATATATTTCCGTCCTTAGAGTGGATAAAGTGGTTGAGTAATTTTAGGCGTCACTTTTGCAATAGACTCGACTGCAGATGATGGGCAGGTCAGGGTTTCAAATCCCAATCGGGTGTATTGAGGGAGGTTTTATTTGATTCTTCCCCACTCTTCCTCCACGCATTTGCGGGTACATTTCCTCAAATTTAGACCCCCCTTAATCCTAGAATGGATAGTAAGACGCAGTGACATAAATAAAATAAAAATAATAGTAAATGGAACTAGACGCTGAAAGCCTTATAGCCAAATCACATTCTTAATGTACGTGAAAACGACAGCTTCCTGAGGAAGTTAGCCGCGGCTTTGCCGAATGAAACAAGGGCTTAAAACAGGATTTTATGGATGTTCCTGCCAGAAACCATTCTCAAGAACCAGTTGTTGATAGAAGATGTGGCGTGTGCGTGCGCGAGCCTCCAGACATTGAAAAAAACAACAACACATACACACACTCCAAACAAGCAACCAGTTATTAGGTGTGGCTACCGATCGGCCATCGAGGGTACGTAGCGCACATGGCCGTAACTACACCGAAAGTGTTCGAATCAGGTGTAATCTTGGTATTTTAGTTGAGGACTTAGCAGTCCATCTCTTTCAATGCACAGTGATAGAGGTCTACAGATCACGTCTGGCAAGCTAGCTTAGTGAAAAATGCCTACGTTGTGATTGTAAAGAAGTAGCATGATCTAAATAACGTTCCTTTGACATTTACGTAACTTAGAAAATGCGAGTAGAAAAGTCCAGACAATAAATAACATAATCTTATATTATTTATACTAGTTTATTTTATTGTTTGTATTACACTTTATAGCTTTTAAGGTTTTAATATAAATTGGTTGGTAAACATGTAAATTTTAACACCACTTTAGAGACCAGCACAATATGTCGGTCGTTTAGAAATCAATATATTTAAGTGCTCGTTTGAGCTTGTTAGCCATGGGAATCATAAAGTCAGACGAATCATTCGACATTCTTTAATATATAATTATGTGCTGTCATGCCTTTCATGTAGTCGAGCAGTTAGTTGATCTAGTTTGACGTTTGAGGATCATGATTTAAATGGAACCAGGAAGCCTGTCTTACTAAACCCAAACATTCTTAAGAGTTGAACACAAAACTTGGATGCTTATTCGTATATTTAAATATTCAAAAAGCTTTAATTTTTTAAATAAGTTTGTTTTATAACAAGAGTTATTGTTACTGATTCAGCTCAATGTATGAGTCACGAGTTTATTTGAAAGTGTTACCAAGACTACATGATCTTCACTACTCAGTGGCACCATTTTCATCCATGTGTGAGATCTTTGAATTTGTTCCAGTAAGCCACATCAAGATTCAAGAAGAAAACAGTGATAATTCCGTAAAATGGGCTGTAAGACAAAGATATGCAACAAAGCTAAAAAATATAGATACCAAGCAATTAACAAGGGACATAGGTATTCGATGTTAACTGCAGGAATTATTTACGACACATTTTTGGCCCTCCTTCATCTTCGTGCTTTACCGGTTCAAATCATGCTGGTCTACGGCTTTGTCAGAACCCGATTGGTGAATACATTCCTGTGGCCTCACATAGCTATTTGCGTATGCAGGACTATCAGCGCCATGGTTTCCATAATTTACAGTTTTGCCCGTGGTCATTTTATAAAGATCGGCCAAATATTAGACGTTTTCCACGAAACGGATAAGTCTTGCTGGACAGTAAAATTTATGTTTATCAAATCACAAGCACCTTCCTGATTTTTGAAATTTCTTCTATTTGTATCGTGTTCATTCATGAATTTTCATTGAACTAATTACGTTAACAAAGACTTGGAACCAGATTCATGTCGTAATTGCTGTAAATCATGAAATCATCATCAATTTAGTATTAATGTACTTGTAAGTAGAATGGCTCTTTTGATCAAACAAATATTTTCTTTCCTCAACAAGCGGATATTAAAGTTTGTTTCTACCTACAAATGTGACGGACGATTTGTAAATTCTTTTCGTAAGACTCGCACCACGATGACTACAAAATTATTTTTAATATATTCCACCGAAGAATAAGTGTCCATCATTCTCTTTTTTAGAACAAACAATTCTTTCTCGAAACATCCTCTCAGAATCCTACGTGAGATTCACAGAGGTTCGTGTGACACCTTTCAGATTATAAACGGCATGTTCTCACTCCAAACGTTGCTCAACTGGATTGGTAATACTGTCTTACTCCTAACCGGATGCACATTTTGGTGGCCCTTGTCAGAACATGAAGGCAGATTATCTGCGGACATAATGGTACGAGTTTGGTTATCAGATTTATCTGATGGTTAGCATCGTATTGAGGGTCTAATGATGACGTTGAGCTGTTACTCTGTGAGTTCTGAGGAGAGTCGCACCAGCGTGATCCTGCAGAAGATCACTCTCCTGAATAACATCGACGAGTCTACAATGCAAGAGGTAAAACTGTTCCTGCAGAAAGTCAACAAATGGAAGATCCACTTCGACGTCGCCGGTTATTTCTACCTCAATCGTCCTGTAATATTCTCTACTCTTGGAATGATTATGGCTTATGCCTACACCCTTTTACAAATAAATATGAACTGAAAAATTTATTTGGCGTTCTTTAAGTATTAATTCATTAATTCTCTAAGCTTCAGTACAATAATGATTTAACAATTCTTTTTAGAGATCCACAAAGGTTTCCAACAGTGTTATTTATGGCATATTTACGACATATTATTGTTATTACTACTATTATATTAGCTTTATAGTAAAAGTTTTTTGATAGGAGGGACTTTAAATCTAAAGAAAGTCTGATTAAAATTTTTATATTCCACACATGTATATTAATTACGATAATTTGGCAGAGATGAGGAAATATATAGCTTAGAGAAGTGTACCTGGATTTACGCGGAGGGTGAATATTGGAAAACAGTTGAGGGGAATCACCTTTGGTAAACTCAACAGGATTTGAGCTCCAATATACTCTTCATTGACAGTCCAGTCTATTGTGAGAGTTACGCCTAGACCAGGGTCAGCAAACTTTTATTAGTGTTGTGCCGATGTAATATTGCAAAGTCGCTCAGCGTGCCAAACAACCAAAGCCCAACCAATTGGTTTACACTTTTTTAGTAGTTAGCTAGTACAGATATTAAAACAAATTTAAGTTGATATTGTAAAATGTAAATGTAACAACATGCTTCTCAATTGAATACATTAAATAATTACGGTTTTTTGAATGTTTAATATTTTAATATAAATCAGATAAATCAGAATAAATACAAAAGTTATAGATGTGTTTTGAAAAATTTAAGTTCTGAAGACATTATTTTGAAATTTTTAAACAAAACAATTGAATCATTGCAACGTAAAACCCGTTGTTATTAATATTATTACTTACATCAATGGTTTTAATTAGAAATAAAGGGTTTATATAATTTTTTATTCAAATCGCTTAACGTGCCATTGAGAAACATTCCACCTGCCACTCTAGGCCTACGCACTTAAGGTTGCCGACCCCTGGCCTAGACCATTTGTCAACCGAAGTGGGTTATTCTGATATTATTTGATATTATAAAGTAGGAGTTGCTATAATTTAATCTGATTTGTTCTAATTCTAGAAATTAGTAGATACTTATCAGAATAGTTGGTTGGATGTAAAGTTTTAGACATTTACTTCAATAAAAAATGTATATATCAAATCACATTAATACCCAAATTTATTCAATTGTTTTTTATGAATTAATATACAAAATATTAATTTTTGTATTTATTGTATGGATTAAAAAAATTTTCTTACATATATATCACAAATTTGTTTTAAGGAACAAAATACTCTCGGTAAAATACACATTGACACACAATATTAATATGTATACTTAGCACCGCGTCTTACTACCCGTTCGGGTTATACGCTTGACACATAATAAATTATGTATATCATCACCTTAAAACAAAAAATATATGGTGTAAAATATCAGGATAGTAATTATTGTCACCCCTCACAAGTTGTTTCAAAGACAATCATCTGAAAGAAAGTTATTGTGGATTAAGAGTCAAGTTTTGCCTTTTTACTCTTTTGATTAAAACTTTTGCCCTTCATAAAAATAGAGCAATCATTTTCATGTGTGATTAATGTATTTATAAGCCCAATATAAACAGATATATTTTTTTTCAAATCAATTTCATGTATAAGAATGATAAATTTTAACTATCATGCATTGTAGATCTTGCGATTAATGTACTTTAATTTAAAGTTTATAGAAAATTAAAATATGCAAAGTGCATTATTAGTTTACTGTTTTCTTAGAGGGTATTCTTATGGAGATAAAAAAAATTCTATATTTTAATTATATCAAAAAATAAAATAGATTGTGTATTTGTCTGTAAGAGATAGAACTCCAAGATTCAATATACCTAAAAAGCTGAAATTTAGAATAAGAGTTTAGGGGTATCTTTAAATTGTGTGACCCACCTCGGTGGCGTAGTTGGCTAACGCGCTAGTCGTGTTGAGCTCGACCGCCGAGGACGGGGAGATCGAGGTTCGAATCTCGGTCGGGTGAACTGGGGGGGGGGTTCCTAAATGGATTTCCACTCTCCCTCCACGTAAATGCGGGTTCACTTCCTCTAAATTAAACCCTCCCAATTCCTAATCCATTAGCGTAATTAGTAATTAAGCGTATAACCCGAACGGGTAGTAAGACGCAGTGCTAAATATTTAAATTGTGCTCCTTGGGTGATATTTTTTAACTTCTGACATTAATTGCGAGACAAACGTCATAAACCACGTGAACAACGATTAATATTTATGAATATAGTGTACTGCTAAATCTCCATGGTTTGAACCCACAAACGAACTGTACCAACCGAGTGGCTACCGCCGCTAGCGGTGATAGTGCGGATAGACGTTGTCATGTAGCCAGCACAACTAGCTTTCTGGGCCTTAATCTCAGTTTTCTAAACCGGAGCTGATACTTCTTTATTCAGGTAGCTCCTCATTATTGTCTTCACGAGGCTTAATTGACCCCGTTCCAGACCCACTGCTTCACATATAAATTTTGGAAGCACCGGGGATTGAAAACGGGACCATTTGATCTGTAATTAGGAACTTTTACCACTAGACCAAGGAATAAATGAACTACAATAATGTAGCTTTAATTTGTTTTCTATCTTAATTGATCACCAAGAAAAAAAAAATATCAACCTTGAATCCAAGGTGAAATTACAGAAGACATTTAAATCATAAATCCAAAGAATAATTTAGAGTTCAGTTTTGTTTGTTGTTTTGTATTCCCACGAGAAGGTATAATTTTGATCTTATCATATATTTATGATTATATATGTTCAAACAAACAAAAGATTTCTCCATTAAAAGGTAGATGATTCAGAAATTAACGTCTAAACAGTATCACAACCAAAAGAGAATACATCGATTTTGATGAAATCAGCTCCAACGATTTTGATTGAAATACCTATTATATCTAGGCACTGTTTAGCATTAAAAACAAAATTACAACTCTCACTTTCCCAGGAAAATTTCTTAGAGAGTATTTTACATAAGCGGATATCTCCAAATTTTATTATATCTCAGTATTTCTTCGAGATACGAAATAACGTTATTATTTATTTTTAGCACAGATTCTTACTAACCGTTTGCATTATCTGGTCATGCGCTTTTGTACTAATTACGCTAGTTAATTTAAATATTACGAAGATTACACTAAAGGAAGTGTACCCAAATTTATGTGGAAGGAGAATTTAAAACCTTTTTTGAAAAAAAAAAAACACCCTCAGTACACCCAACCGAGATTCAAACCTTGATCTCCTCGTCATCGGTAGTATAACCCACGTGGCCACCTAAGCGTGTTATGAAATAACATATAATCATGGAGTTGTAGTACTATTACAAATAAACAACTTTTAACAGAGATATTTTTATAGACAACAAATAGTTTCTGAAATATTGGAAAATACATTTTTTAAATTATGACTGGGAAATTGATTGTTATGCTCTTGGTGAGCAAGGTGTACTTTTTTCTCAATATTTTCTGTAACACTGTATCCTATATTATGTCATTTTATGATCTTTGTTAAATCTTTCTGTAAAGGTGCCTATTATTTTTTTCACTTACAAGTTATTACAAGTTCTATTAAATATCTCAATTTTTAGGTAAAAAAGCAGAAAGTTTGTGCAGTACAAGTAACAGTTTTTTTTAGCACATATCATATATCGTTAGGACTGTACGAATATGTACTAAGTACCCTAATGTGTTAAGGATGAAGTGAGGTGAATTTATAGTAAGTGTATACGCATTTTGCGTGGAGGTAGAGTAGAAAGCCATTAAGGAAAAACACCCTCAATACACCCAACCGAGATTCGAACCCTGATATCCCTGTCATTGTCAGTACAGTCTATTTCGAGTGTGACGCTATGGATAGACCATCCCACCATCAAAGGGGTGTTAGACTCTTTTGACTTATTGTGCCCCTGTATTTAATTAATTTTTACACTCGCTTCGATGGTCACATGGCCTAACGTGTTATTCTCGCGGTAGACTAAACTGCCAATGACCGGGCGATCAAGGTTCGAATCTTGATCGGGTGTATTAAGGGTGGTTTTTCACTCTCGCTCCATGCAAACTCGGGTATACTTCCTCTAAATATAACCCCCCTCATCCCTCAAACCATTAACGTAATTACTAAATAAGTGTATAAACCCGAACAGGTAGTAAGACGCGTTAGTAAATAAATAGTTAAATTTTACGTGCTTCACGTTTTACTAGCAAAGCAAAAAAATATGTTCAAATAGGCTACAGATGAATAAGAGGAACTTGAGTGTACTATTGGCGTGGAAATTTAGTGAAAGATCGCATTTAACAAAAAAATCCCTCACTACAAGTGGAAAGAATTCAAACCCCGGTCCTTCATAACCTACAAAAAAAATTTTTCCATGCGCACTCCACTGAAGATACTAGCATTTTTTGTTTATTTATAAAACTGTTACACTTTATTCTGTCAGGAAGCGTACGTACTATATAATCACAGAGCTGCTATTAGTGGAGATAAGGTTGTTTCACTGTGGCCGTAGAGCTTATGCCCAAATCTAGGTATGGCCATCGTGGCTACACAGTAAGTTTTACAGCTACCATCAACAAGAGATGAAACACCATACAAAGAAAGGTGTCGACAACATGTTTACCTACAAGATATTTCAAGAGAGCTTCTTTTTTATTGATTTTTTCAACCATTAACCCAGTAAAATGGGTCTTTGATCCAATATCAAGAAAATTTGAAAAATCACGATTAAAGTAGGGTTGAAGGGGACGTGAGAAAATGACAATTTCTATGCAGTTTTTATAGCAAAATATTTTTGGTCAAAATAAATCAAATTGATTCTCCAGTAGAAACAATTAGCTTAATATTTTATCAAATGATACCTTAACAGTTGTTGAATTCTGTCAAGGGTGTCCTGGAATTTAATGACAACTTTTTCTCTTCAATTAAAAAAGTTTCTCATCTAATGCTGTTATACTCATGTATATATTCAAAAAAAATTTATATCACCATGTAAAGAAAATTAATTTCTATTTTTCACTGGAGAAATATTTAATTTATTTGGTAAAAAAAAAGTTTTTCTATTAAAAAAACTACAAAAACACAGCCCTATTTATCTGTCCCCATTCGACCCCACCTTAAAACTAATTGTTTGCGTTTCACTTAAAACACTAGCGTTCCCAGTGTCTTGCACCTCTTTATGATAGTGTTTTAAAGATATCCCACATCTACCTGTGTTGGTGTATACGTGTACTGAATGTCAGACTACTCTAGTCTGATTTTTGGTGAAAGTTCAGTCGAGGTTAAAAAAAACAGGTCAGGTATACCCAGGAGGCTAATCGTTACACTTCCTCCTAACGCGAAATGCAGATACATTTGCTCTCTATTTTAATTTCATCACTCCACCTGAATACGTAATTTCTAATCGTAGCTCAGGGGAAGTAAAACGCGAATTTTTTTAAATTAACACTTTTATAGTTAAATGAAGAATTTTAACATCAATTTTTTGACCAAGATCCGAACACATGTTTCCTGTAGATAATTTACTTTACATCCATTACCGTTTCCAACCTGTGGTCCGGTCATTTTTTTTATACAATCCATATATTTTCCACTACCTGCTTGCCAGGCTTGTCGTAGCTTTATATGACTTATAATCTAACTTAAGACTAGGACAGGCACAGCATCCAGTCCCCGTACCGTAAATTTATCACTGTGAAAGGGTAAATCCAAATTTCACCGATGATAAATTTTTGGCTATGACGGGAATCAACCCGGGACCCTTTAGCCCAGTAGGGTAGACACACTACCAACTGAGATAATGTGTCGGATCTGTAGATACTCTGAAGAGCTTTAACAGGGCACCTGACCGAACTCTTAAAGGCATTCATCCAATTAATGCCTAAAACAAATTTAATACAAAACATATATATAAGCCCACAATGTTTTAAATTATGTTTAAATTTTTTACTAACGTTCGTTGTAATTATGACATAAGTATGTATCTTGTTGTTTTTAAGGTTCGTTATAATTATTACATAAGTATGTACCTGTTCAGAATCGAACCCTGAACCAATACCTGAGAAGGGTCACATTTGACACGTTTAATAAAATAATTTGTTATTTAAAATTGAAATTATTTAAATTCAACCATACAAAATTTTTTGTATAATTTCGCGTCGAATTTGAAAACTGTTAATGATAATCGAATTATTAAAACTGATTTTAACCCACCCAACTATTATATTACTATTTTTAAAGAAATGGTGAAATATTACATCATTTAATAAACACTTCAATAACCCCATGACTTCTTTGGTGCTAACTGACAGCTCACAGCTGACTTCTAACAGTCAACATTTAGGTATATTCCTACATTTTGACTGTCAGAAGTGACAGCTGCTAAACACATGTTTTTGCAGATCATGTGGTTCTGCGTAGGGATACACAATTTGGTCTGTTAACTTTTCAAAGCCATCAGCTGTCAGCTGTGAGCTGTCAGTCAGTACCAAAGAAGTCATGGGGCTACTGTACTAATATACCATTTCAAAGTAGCCCTTGGTGGTCTTGGGGTAGGTAAAATGCTCACCTCAGTACCCGATGTTTGTGGTTTAAAACCCAGCCTAGTTCAACGGTTTTTACTTAATGGTGAAAATCCACAGCATAAAATCCTACGTATGGGAAGTTAAGCCGTTGTTTCCATGTAGAATGCGGCTTGTAAAAGATATATGGAAGGTAAGTGAAAATACCTTTTCAGTAAAATTTGTAGGCTCTTTCTCGCTCGTTCGTAGGCACCTATTGACTAAAGCAACGGAAGACTACTGCACTTTCGGATTTTCCTAGGAAATGCGCTTTCTCCCAGATGGTGTGGGCATAACTAACCGGTTGACGTTGTGAGTACATGCCCAGCTACGGATGGTTGGAAAACACATCAGGACCAACATCAAACAAGGCCGGGGAAAGTAGAATTTCAGAGGAAATATACTGACAATATTGCTTGGAGGTGGAGAGTGAAAACATATTTTAAGGAAAACATGAGACGTCCTTCTAACAACAATTCTAAGCTTCCCCAAGGTACCAAAAATCACCTAGTTTGTATTGGTATCCCGGACCACTCAACTCGTAGACAAAGGTGTGAGTCTAGTCTTATATGATTTGACGGTTACGAATTGGTCAGGGATTGGCTGGGTTTATAAAACTGATTTATTTTAAGAACTGTATGTGTGATATGTTATCACCCACTTGGTTCCCATTTGACCAATCATACCTAAGCTCTATTCTACACACCTCACGTGTGAATGTATTTCCGTTTAACGCCTGACCAATGAACGAGTGATGAGAGTAATTCATTCACCTATACAGTTTCAACTAACTCTTAGACCCACTTCTGTGGCTGCATGGTCTAAGGCGCTACCCTCGTAGTAGACTGGACTGCCGATGACAGGGAGGTAGAGGTTTGAATCTCAGTCAGGTGTATTATGGGTGGTTTTTCCAAATTTGTGTTTCACTCTCCACGAAAATGTGGGTATACTTCCTATAGATATAACCTTCCTAATACTTAAAACCACTAGCGTAATTAGTACATAAGCGTATAACCCCGAACGGGTAGTAAGACGCGGTGTTAAAAAAATCTTCTTATCCTGGCAACACTCCATTAAAAGCCACTGATTCCTAATTCAATTCGATTATATTTGTGACACACGAAGTTTATAAATAGCCTAATTTTTGTTGGAAGATCAATTTTGAAAATTCAAACATATTGTTGTGTAGCCAACATTTGTAGCAATTTACTGTATTATTTTGTGTTTTTTTATATTAATAATGTCTTAAAAGGTGACAGCTGCAGATAACATGACTTGATGTGTGAATATATTTAAATGGTTTTAGAAACTTTAGTAAATACAAGATACTGTTCTTTTTAACTAAATAGGCCTATAGGTTTTCGGTGATGTGTTGATTTAACCGTTTGTTGGTGTTCTGGTGGTCTAGACGTAAGGAATCGGACCTCTGTGCTGGGGGTCCGGGGTTCAATCCTTTGTCCCGGCACAGATTTATCTGATTTCCAAAACCTTACTTCACCTCTGACAAGACGTGTATTAAACACAACTTGTGAATGTGTGAATGCCAGGCCTCCACCGTGGTTCGGATCCTACGTTAAACTGTAGGTCCTCCATTTCATCTCACAATCACCCTACCATTACACATTAGCGTAAGTGCGTATAACCCGAAAGGGTAGTAATACTTGGTGCTAACAATAATAATAATAATAATAATAATAATAATAATAATAATAATAATAATAATAATAATAATAATAATAATAATAATCATTTGTTTAGAAAGTGTGCCAAAAATAGCTTCATGTGGGGAGGTGAGAAACTTGAGTTAAAGAGAGTGTATTTGAAGTTCTTTTAAGCATAACCTTTTTTGGTCCAAAATAAATAAAATATTGATTCAGTACAAACATAAATATTAATTTTTTCATATGTTGATGTCGACAGTTGTTGAATGTCTGTCATGAGCATAGCGGCGTTAGATGAGAAATTTTATTTGAGGATAATACAACATATTACGCGTGTGGGCTACATCATTCGTAGCCCAGTAGTGGAAATATTAGCCAGTACTAATGTACCGTTGTCGAGGGGACTCCCGAATTGTACTAATCATACATTCTTTCAGTGGAGGCTCTTCCCATGTCCCGATAAGATGATGGTTATATGATGATGAGTATAAGAGTGTGGAACCAGTGGAAACACTTACAGCCTAACTTAAGACTAATTAACCAAACCCTGGGGATTTTCGGGTAGTACCACTTTCAGGAAAAATACCCAAGGTACCAGGAGGGAATAGAACTCGGGACCCACCCGCCTCGGTGGCGTAGTTGGCTAACGCGCCAGTCGTGTTGAGCCAGACCACCGAGGACGGGGAGATCGAGGTTCAAATCTCGGTCGGGTGAACTGGGGGTGGTTTTTCCTAAATGGTTTTCCACTCTCCCTCCACGCAAATGCGGGTTCACTTCCTCTAAATTCAACCTTCCCAATTCCTAATCCATTAGTGTAATTAGTACTTAAGCGTATAACCCGAACGGGTAGTAAGACGCGGTGCTAAAAAAAAAAAAAAACTCGGGACCCCTAGGCTTGTAGCCAGCTGCACTGACCTTTACACCAATGTGCTTGTTTATTTAAAGATTAAAAGTTGTCATTAAGTTCCAAGACTTTATTGATATTAAAGAAAAAACTCACCATCTAGTATATTTTAAACATTTTAAAGCAACAGATTTTAAAGTCATCCGCCTTGACCATTCAATTCCAACCACGGACTACTGTAGCGGTACTAGATATTGGACCAAGAACGACCCCATTTTGCACTTCCACCCTGAGCCAGTAGATTTTTTAAAAAGGTAGAAAGGTAGCGAAGAAGAAGAGACCAGAGAAAAGAATAACGTATTTAAAGGTCATGCCTGGGGTGGACCAAACAAACCCCCACCCCTCACCTCTATGACCCACCCACACCATTCTACGTCCACTAAAACACACCGCTGATTTTTATCTTCTCCAGCAGTCAGCACTTGGACTTGCAAGCAACAGGTAAGCTCTGATCTGATAAAATTTGCCTCTTTAAGCTTTTTGACCACCCCATCCCACTATGGTGTCTAAGAGCCTATATTATGGCCGATTAGCTGGGGTAATAAATACAAGGCTACCCTTGAACCAGAAAAAATTTCGAAGTGACGTTTTCCGCATTCTTTACTTGACAACACCCAAATCGGGATCAGTTTAATAGTTTTTTAATCACCACTTCTTACTACTTGTTGAGGTTACACGCATATATGATACTCTAATTGGGTAGGGATAAGGAAGGAAGCATTCTAGAGGTAAGCTAACCGTATTTGCATGGAAGGAGAGTGGGAAACGATTTAGAAAAAAAAACACTCTCAGTAGACCCGACAGCAATTAAAAGACCAATATCTTCGTCATCAGCAGGTCAGTAAAACACGAGAGTGATGCCTTAGACTATTTGGCCACTGAAGTGTGTTTATTTTGAGATGATTATTTAAAATTTTAAAATATGGTACAATGGTTTCATTGGTTTTTAAAAATGATAAAGAAAATCGCACCACACTATGGCGTCTGGCTTTAGCTGTGCTACCTACCTAAGCTAGGTGCTATCCGGTCTCACTATCGCCATCCTCTATATATATATAGAACGTTTTTAGTTGTTTTTATGTTTTCTGTCCACCGTTGAAGTGGGTCCCACATGTTACGGTACATTCTATTTGGTAAAAATTTAATATATGGCAGAGTTTTAGAAGAAATGCACCTGAATTCACGTGAAAGTAGCGTGTAAAGTTAGTTGAAAAAATAAACCCTTATTACAATCACCCGTGATTCAAACCAAATGAGCTTTATATTTAGACCGTATAATCTCTGGCGAACTATGAATCACAAATTAAAGTTGAATCTCCAGGCAAGTATTTATAGTCAAGCTTAATACACCTCAAACTCACTTCGGTGATCACGTGGTTTAAAGTGATACTCTCGAAGTAAACTAGACTGCCGATGACGGGAAGATTAAGGTTCGAATCTAGATCGGTTGTACTAAGGGTGGTTTTTCCAAAATTATTTCTTCTCTGCCTTCACGCAAATGTGGGTATACTTACTATAAATATTGCATACCTAATCCCTAGATTCTTAAGCGTAATTAGTACATAAGCGTATAAAGCAAACGGGTAGTAAGACGCGGTGCTAAAAACAAAATTCACGCCTCAAGTGTGGCTCAATATCAAACACAAGACGACACTTTCCTAGAGCAGAATGGAATGGGTCAGTTTTATATGTGAGAATATTCCATTACATTAAAGCGATATGCCCTTTTCATTTGGCGTGGAAATGCAGAGCCATGGGAACAAACGGTTATCTTCAAGAATTTTTATTGTTTTTCAATTTTCTTTTCGGAAACGGTTTTCTCAAGAATATAAGCATGTTGATTAAGTTATACTTTTTATATACACACCACCACTATAATTTTAACAGTGATCAAATATCTATAAAATAGACATTTTTCAATATAAAACTGCCGGCTTCTTAGCAAAAAATAAGAAAATGTAACAATTAATAAACATCGATACATTATCTTAGAAGGGGTGTTGAAAATATTAACATAAAAATTTCACTCGTTCCCGAGAAAACTGATATTTTCAAACGTAAGATTTTTCGCAAGACCTGTCCGGTAGCTAGCGCCATCTACGGTTTCCGTGATCCATCTGTTCTTGTTGGCGTGGAAGGATACTTTGGTTGGTTGTGAAGCCACGCCACGCCTTTCACCCTCCCGCCCACCATCCCACAAAATAGGTATTGGACTTGAATTCGACAGGGCCAAGGGCCTTAACGTTTAGGTAAGTGTTGTCTTGTGTTTAGTGTAGCATAGCACTTGTGACGTACTAAGTATGAGTATGATGATGGCCGGCCCTTAGCATGAAAAATTGCCTCCTCTCCTCCCTTAGTTCGATTTTGTTCCAGTGTGAGTATATATTAAGTTTTTTGTATCGTGTCTTTCTACTCTTCTGGGGTATCCAAATTTAACTACACTAAAAGCGATGATATTGAAAAGGTGATTTTTTTTGGTGGAAATATACCCTCATTTTCATGGAAGGATTAGGAAACTATTTAAAAAGAAGCACCCCTAAATAGACAGTGCTGATATTCAAGACACAACCTCCCCATTGTCAGAAAGCCAGAGCAGATAAGCTTGTCGTCTTAGACCGCTTGTGCACCTGTGTGAGTCACACTCATTCAATTGATAAACCAATGGTATGGAGTCTTTGTGCTAACTTTTCTTAAATACACGTTTTGTTAATACAATTTATTTCTATATTCTTTAGAATAAAAAATGACCTGTACACGGGAATCTAGTTCGTGACCTTTGGCTCAACCTCACCCGTATTTTTATTTATCCTAGACACGGGATTATTCCTGGATATCTCAGTGGTTAGAACATTCGCGTACTAAGCCAAAGAACCTGGATTGATTCCCGTGTTCAGGGGTCATTTTTCAACTTAAAGAATATAATATTTAGATGCGGCTATAACCGTAATTAACTCCTATAATAACTTTGCTATCTAATCCATTCACTATATCTCTACAAAAAATTCTGATTTAAAATTCGAAAATAAATAGATTAATTTATATTTTTAACACCACGTCTTACTAACCATTTGGTGGGCTATACGCTTATGTACTAACTATGATAATTGTTTTAGGGATTATGAATTTTTATAATTAGAGGAAGTGTACCCGCGTTTACGATGAGAGAGGGTGAAATCCATTTTGGAATAAAAACCTTATACACCTGTCCAGATTGAACCTTGAACTCCCCGTTATCTGTAGTCTAGTTTACTACTGGATTAGCACATTAGATAATAGAGCTACCGAAGCAGGTCTAGTTATATAAAATAAAATTGAGTAAGATTTTATTTGGAATTCTAGAATCACATATCTTTCCAGATTAGAGGACTATAAGGTTTGAAGGAGCTATTCATTATGATAGTTCTATAGGTAGCTCATTTTAGTCGAACAAAGAGTTATGGCTGTAAGGAGCGTGTGTGTGTTCGATATAAACAAGTTTATGGCCTGGTTGTCACGATACTAGTAAGGGTCAGGGTTGGTTAGGCAACCCGGTACAATACTCTATACATGCGATCATATATAGCTGGCGGTTCCAAACGTGGGGTGCGCGTACCACCAGGGGTACATACTAGGAAGTTTGGGGGTACACGAAAATATTCAAATAATGGCGGAAAGATTTACATTTAATAGCAGTGAAAGACAAAAGATCAGTCAAAAGCTTTGAAATTAACTCAACGATATGATGAGGTGTGGCTCGGGCTTTCTTCTTTATTTGACCTTGAGAAAATGATTTCAATTTAAATATAAAATAGTTATATAACTATTAATAAAATAATAAATAAATTGAGTGTGTTAGTTTTTATTGTAATTTTTTCCTTTTTGAATGTAAACATTTATTTCACCTTTTTATTACATTGTTTTTTAATCCCATTATTAGACCATTTATTTTCAGTAGCAACAAATAAACATAAATAACTACTAATGTAGTAATTACGTATGTAATAGACCTACGTAAGCGTATAAAGGCTGGAAACTGCTTATATATTGTACAATTGTATGATTTTCATTAGAAAGGTCTTTAAGAAAGTACAAACCTATTTTGGTGAGGCCAAAATTGATAAATTTTACAATATTTTTAGTATTGTTTCATAGATATTTGATTGTTTTTTAGTACAGCATCTTACTACCCGTTCATGTTATACCATTATGTACTAATTAGATAAAGGCTTAGGGATTATGAAGATTACATTTAGAGGAAGAGTCCCCACATTTGCATGGAGGAGAGTAGAAAACTATTTTGGAAAAACCACCCTAATCACACCCCAATCGAGAATCGCACCTCAATATCCCCGTCATCGGCAGTCTAGTATACTGAGAGAGAAGCGTCTTAGACCATGTGGCCACTGAAGCGGGTGATTGGTTGTTATTAGTTCTCTCGTGAGTCATACCCTTCTACGATAGTAGAGGTGATAAATGACAGCAGAAGGTTCTTAATTACAAACATCGGCTGGAATGAACTAATATCAACCGATTCGGAAATAATTATTGTTCCAATAATATTCAAATATTGTCAACCACCTCTGTGGTCTAGTGTTAAAGAGATCCTGGCTACGGATCCAATGGACCAAGGTTCGATCACCGGTGTTTCTTTGAAATAGTGGGTCTGGAACGGAGTCAACTCAACCTTATGAGAACAGATGAGGAAACTACTTGAATAAAGAAGTAGTGGTTCCAGTTTAGAGGACTGAGATCAATGACTGGAGGGCTTTTTGTGTTGACCAAATGACCGTGGGGACCTATGTGTTTACCAAGATGGGCCGAGTATTTATTAAAAGTTTTCGAAGTTTCAAAGAAGGCCACTCACACATAGAACGTCTGAAAGAATAGTCCTGTAAATTAAACTGTATTAAAAGAAAAAAAGCATTAAGTTTGTTTCTCGTCGTTCTAAACAAAATAGATGTACATTATAAGGTTGTGGATCTTAAATGTAAAACTCTAGAACAATTTTGATGATAATTTAAGTGCTGTAAGTTAAAACACTATAAACAAAATTAAAATACTCAAGATATATATATGCATGCTTTAAATTATTATTAAAATCGTTCTAGAGTTTTACATTTAAAATTCACAGCTTATATATATGCCTTGAGCTATATATTTTTAGTTCTGAGGATTATTATATAAATTAAATTATATATTATATACACTGTTAAAGAAATAGTGAGAAAAGATAGACATCTCGGTTCACGCGTTTTATAAAAATGTATTTAAAGTAAAGTAAAAGATTTTTATTTTTAATAGGACTTCAGATTAGCAATGATAAGTTATTTCATATGTTGGCACTATTTTTCCAACGTGTGGTGGTCACTAAGTTGGTATTGCTCGCTTACGGGCTGATATCACGGTGTTTCTTAAACTATATTATCAATAATTATTTAGGAATAAATTGACAATAACAGTTTTTAATATAATGTTTTTAATAAATCACCTTCTGATAGATTCCACTTACAACTTCTGCTACCGTATACAAAAGAAATAGTTGTGTTGTGTAATGTAAACAATAACAATAGTAATATTGCGCGTTTGGACTACACCAATCGTAGCCTTTTAGTGGAAAGATTAGCCAGTACTAATGTACCGTTGCCCGGGGGACCCCGCCCGAATGTACTAATCGTACATCCTTTCCGTAGAGGCTCTTTCCATGTCCCGATGAGATGAGGTGATGGTGATAGTGAGTATGAGGGTGTAGAACCAGTGGAAACACTTTAAACCTAGCTTAAGTCTAATTAACCAAACCAGGTGACCATTAGGGCAATTCCTCTTTCAGGGAGAATACCCACACTATCAGCAAGGAATCGAACCCAGGACCTTTAGGCTCGTAGCCAGGTGCACAGATCACTACACCAAGAGGTTGTTTAATGTAAGCAATGAAGACACGTGAACGCAAATTATAAGTAAGCCGAGTAATGAATTCTTAAGTGCAGCCGCAATATTGGATGTGTCTCAATGATACTCGAGCTTCTTTTCAAAACGGAGTGTTGTTGTAAATTATTCCTACTTGAAGGATCTGCTCCTTGCTGATTGGTCCAAAGAACATAACAATTAAGGGCCAAACGAGCCCAGTCCAGATGAGATTGATACCTTTTTCTGTGTTCCAAACTAGCGTTGGTTTTGGTCGTCGTTGGCTAACCTTCTTTTAAAATGTTTGTGTGTGCTTAAACATTTCTTTTTAAATCTGTACTTTCAACATATGCGCCTACTAACAATTAAATCTCAAGGTTATTGATAAAAGAGTTGGCCTTAGAGTAGATTCACCCATATTGTATTGCATATAGGGTGGTAAAACTACATAAAACTAACCTTCTGTAAACCTATGGTTGCGAGAAGATTTGAAATGCCAAAGTCATAGGTCAAATCACATTTTTATTCGACTTTGATACCTACAAAAACCTTTGCACCTTCGAAACATTTCAAAGTAAAAAGAAAACATCGATATAATATGAACAAATATTAAATATATCCATTTTTTTAGATAGTTTGACACTTAATAATTTTCAAAAAAGGCTACTTTTTTTTAGCACCTTATCTTACTTCCCGTTCGGGCTATACGCCCAAAACAGCTACTAAACTGTAGTTTAACAACAAACAGTCATTAAATAAAATCTATGACTTTAAAATGGACGGATTCAGATGTATCAGCATAAAGTTATATCCAGTATTGTGTATTTTTTTATATTAACATTTCTCTTTACCTTAATGCATTTAATATATA
Source organism: Timema podura (assembly GCA_033556935.1). Lineage (NCBI taxonomy): Eukaryota > Metazoa > Arthropoda > Insecta > Phasmatodea > Timematidae > Timema > Timema podura. The sequence goes on along the minus strand of JAVRXN010000013.1, from coordinate 28,769,313 downwards.
ATTTAAAAAAATAGAATTAATGTTAAATGAAAAAACTCCGTGGCATCCACTCACAATCGAGTGATATAAACTGAGCAGATGCCGTATTCTTTTGATAAAAGTTGTCATGTGGTCAGCACAACGAACCATCCGTTTGCTAATCCCAGTTTTCTAGAGCTAAACCTCTACTTTTTTTTTATTCAAGTATCTCCTGACTTGTACTCACGAGGCTGAGTTGACCCCATTTCGTTCTGTAGTAACAATAAATTTGTTTCACATTTATAAAGTAGCTTCAGCGCCTTCTCTCCCCCCCCCTCCCCCAATATTATTAACTTTACCTAAAGTTAATGTCAGTTTTAGCAAATGCTAAAAAATTATTTCTGTATGTCAATCCGACCATACTACTGCTCGTAACTGATTGGGATACTGAAATATTATTTATTTGATGATCCGACTTTACTATAGCTCACGACCGATTGGAATGCTAAAATATTTCTATGACGATCCAACTATACTAAGGTTTACCACCAAGTGGAATGATAAAAGATTGTTTCTATGACAATCTGGATATATTGTAGCTCACCAACAAGTGTAATGCTAAAATATTGATGTCCATCCGACTATAATATAGCTTGTGACCAGCTGGAACGCTAGATAATTATTTTTATGGCGTTCGGACTATACTAACCTTATATCTCAATCACTCTAAAATATTGCTAGCTTCAAAACTTGACCATCCCACGCAGAAAGCAGTAACGGTAGAAAAAAAAAAGGTATCTGTATCAACGTTTTGACAAATAGGGGTATAATACACTTACGTGGTTTATCGTCTGTTACGTAATAAACTTCAGTCGAGTGAAAGGTCAGACTGTTATGTAACAAAACGTGTGACATATCGTTTAGTTGGTTGCTTTATATCTCTTATATCAACATCTTTTTATATTTATTACTTCGTGATAGGAATAGAAAGGACTAATGTAATGATGGTGGATTTATTTATTTGTATTATTATTGTAAAATATTTGAGCAAACGAACATATTTCGACTGAAATTTTAACACTCATGCTGGATTTTTTTTTCAATTCTTCTATGTCTTATTTCAGGTCAAGCTAATGTTTCGGGTACTCTAAAGACTACAAATATTGATTAGTTTCCTTTATTAAAACAAACATATAATTTTTAAACTACTTAAATACATGAGCAAATATATTCACATATAAATATGTTGTCATTTATTTAAATTGTTTAAAACGTTGATTTTTCCAAACACTCCCTTTCTCTTTATTCTCTGTCCGTCTGTGTTTCTATATTTCTATCTTATTATATCCACCTCTCTACATTTATATAGATCTCACTGATAATGTGCCAACTTATAAAATTGTAGACATTTTAATCAACTTGTATAAATCAAACAAAAATGTTTTTGGGTCAATACATTTAATTGTATCTAATTATCAGCTTTTGCTTATTTTACACACATTTTCCCCAATTTGTAACTAATCACTTTATCTCTCTGTCTCTCTTTCTCTCTCTATATATATATTTATATATATTTACGATATGTACATAATATATAAGATGTATAAAATATACACGATATGTACCTAATATATATGGTATATATTATATTTACATGATATATACATAAAATATATTATATATACACTATGTACATTATTTATATATAAGTTGTCATAAAAATAATCTCGTAGAAGACATAGAAAATATATTTTTTTTAGGATATTCAATATAATATATCAAATATATCATTAGGGATGTGCAAGATTAGAAAATATCTCGATAAAGATGATAAAAAAATAAATGCTACGGTACGCCGAAGAGATTGTTTTTCTTTTTAATCTTAAAATGGAGACATTTACTAAAAACACGTCAAATTTGCGAGAAGAAATAAAATACACTGTTGCAGAAACACAACAACAAAGAAAATTAATGTAATAATATACTCTGTTACAGAAACATTGATAAACGAGAAGCGTCTCTGTCCATCAAAGAGCCTAACGATCAATTTTATTTTCAAATACTTTAATAAAAAGATATAGATAGCCTATATTGGCTTTTAGCTTATAAACTATTGATTTTATAAAAAATACTAGCTTTTGCCCGCGGCTACGCTCGCGTTAATGTAGATTTTATCAATAAATTCAGGTTGTCGATTGACAAAGGGAATATGACAATAAAAACGATGAACATATTGAGGTTGCTAGTCAATAGAGGTAGAGATAAAGAAAAAATCAAACTACAAAATATAAATCAGGATTAAGTGTAGGAGTAGAAAAGAAGTAGTGGAGTGTGTGTCAGTAGAGTCACACGAATTGGAAGATCCTACTCCATCTTAAATTTTAATTACAGTTAATTAAAATCCCTTATTTACTCCGCTTGTTCTTGACCGTTGCAATCATGGGCACAGAATAGATCATTATTTTAGGACGCTCCTATATATTATGTTGTATGTCCTTCCATTTGGCACAAATACATACAAATTCTGGGCATTGGACACACGCGAACAGGCTACATATAGCTGGCCATGGGAAAAACATGGCATTTCCAAATGCACCCCTGCGACCTGCGTTGTTTGCCCTTGCGCTTTGTTAATAGTAATAGCAAAACTAAGTTTGATTGGAAACTGGAGTCTTTTGAATTGAAATGGTAGGTCAGTGGGGATTATTGGGATTCGAGGTATGATTACAGTTTCCCCTTTTCCAACACCTGTTAAAATGGTGGCACAGATTATATTTTGCCCTAATTGTGTAATTGAAGCCTCGTCCCATTACATAAACGGGGTGCATCTAAATTTCTCATAAGCATAACTGGTACACCTAATTTCAATTGTAGTTTATGCAAGGGTACACCCGATAGCTCCAGAGAATTTAAAAACTCAGCGGGATATGAAGTGCTCTGTTCTGTGTCCATGATTGTATCTATTGACAAATACTCCTTTATTTTCCCTGCACCTCTTTCAAAATGTCAGTGTTGATTTTGTTAACGATTTCATATTTTGGTGCAAGAATTGCTCTTGCACACAACCAATGATCACAATTTAAATTTAGTTGTAAGTCTGGGTAAACTTTAGCAATGAGCTCCACATCATTTTCCACCAAATTACAGAATTCCCCTGTAAGTAAAATACAGCCTTCAGCATCCGTGTCCAAACGTCCATCGCCAATTTTCAATAGTGTCTCTGCGTAATGTCCTGAATCTACGTCATTATAAAGGTGGACTCTCATATTCGTTGTTAGGCTGAATTTTTTCACTTTTGCCCACAATCTTGATGACTTGAGACAGGCTTTGATTTCATCTGCATGTGTGTCCCTCTGGATCACCGGTAGAGTTTGTCGGAAGTCACCAGCCAGTAAAACTACCATTCGTCCCATAATAACTGTACTGTCTCGCAAGTCCTGAAGAGTTTGGTATAACGCCTCTATAGCTTTTTTGTGGGACATCGTACTTTCGTCCCACACTAAAAGTTTACATTGTCGTAGCATAATACCTCGATAGTTATTTTTGCTGAAATGAATAATACCAAACTTTTTACGACAATTTTGTCATTTACCATAACGGGGTGAACAGACAGAGCTTGATTAGCTGAATATAATCATTTTTAATCATTTTAAGATAGATGTGCCTAAAATAACTCGGGAACAGATTTTTATTCGGGGTATCAGATTTTCTTCTGGGATACCACAGGTCCCTTTTTCTGTACTCCAGGCATCATGTTGCAATTAATTTATTCATATCAGTAGGCCGAGTTGTTAAGCTGGACGACCGTCTAACAGTTATTTTTTTCTATCCGACAGGAACAGTACATTTTTTTTGTATGAAAGGTACCCTATATTCTTTTCTATACCCATGACAACGTGTATGCGAAATTTCATGATGATCGGTCGAGTAGTTTAGTTGTGAAAGCGTAACAAACAATAACAAACAAACAAACAAACTCACATTAGCATTTTTTCTTGATGAAAGGTACCCTATATCCTTTTCTGTACCCATGACAACGTGTATGCGAAATTTCATGATGATCGGTAGATTAGTTTAGGCGTAAAGGCGTAACAAACAATAACAAACAAACAAACAAATAAACAAACTCACATTCACATTTTTTCTGTATGAAAGGTACCCCATGTCCTTTTCTGTACCCATGACAACGTGTATGCGAAATTTCATGATGATCGGTCGAGTAGTTTAGGCGTGAAAGCGTAACAAACAATAACAAATAAACAAACAAACAAACTCACATTCACATTTTTTCTGGATGAAAGGTACCCTATGTCCTTTTCTGTACCCATGACAACGTGTATGCGAAATTTCATGATGATCGGTTGAGTAGTTTAGGCGAGAAAGCGTAACAAATAATAACAAACATACAAACAAACAAACAAACTCACATTCGCATTTTTTCTGAATGAAAGGTACCCTATATTCTTTTCTGTACCCATGACAACGTGTATGCGAAATTTCATGATGATCGGTCGAGTAGTTTAGGCGTAAAGGCGTAACAAACAATAACAAACAAACAAACAAACAAACAAACTCACATTCACATTTTTTCTGTATGAAAGGTACCCTATGTCCTTTTCTGTACCCATGACAACGTGTATGCGAAATTTCATGATGATCGGTCGAGTAGTTTAGGCGTGAAAGCGTAACAAACAAACAAACAAACAAACAAACTCACATTCGCATTTATAATAGTAATAAAGGATATTAAAAAAATAGTTTTTTATTGAATAGTACTACATCTTTATATTGATAAATTATTTAATATCTTAAATAGTTACTGAGATATTAATAAAAATTGAAATTTCTGGGTATGTATGTTACCATCAAAATCATTTTAATCTCAAAATATTATTCTCCGTAAAGACCCGAAAACATGCCTCCCTTTCCCCCCAAAGCAGCCTTCATTAGGAAATGTTTTGTTTATAAATATTGTTTTACAATATCAAACTTTAACATTATAAGCTTTTACACCACAAAATTAAACTATAAATGATATACATTGCAACTATCACCAGTTAATAATTGCATTTAAATTGTATGAGTTATATCTTGATTTGTGAATGATATACGATTTTCCAAAGCATGCACCAGCAAAAATATCGAAAAGGAAATTAAGCACTCTATAAACTATATATCTACTTTAATAAATATAAAAATAATTTTTATACTTTTAAAGGAATTTTTTCTCGTCTCTATCTTACGTTTTAGTAATTATAGTTTCATATTCTCTTCTCGATATCGTCTCGAAATGAGAAAGTAGTTCTCACACATTTTTATATATTATATTATATAAAATAAAGTTATAGTGATAAGTATATCACGTTAGTTAAAAATCATCAAAAGATATATTTATTTTTAAGGATTTTCTCTTGTTATCTTTGAAACTACATGATTAAAAAAATGTGGATCTCTCACCTAAATCGTATTGGGAGATATTTCTCCTTCTCTCTAAGTCTTCTCAAATCTCAAACTAAAAAAAGACGGTAAACTTTAAAAGGCCAAAGTGAATGTGATTCTAAACATAGAACTCATCTATTTTCCGAGTGATACTAGTGTGAAACACGGGGTAAGGTGTTGGCAAGGGGGAAAGAGGGAGACAATTACTTCCAAGGATCCCGGAACCGTCAAGCGCCTGACACGCCGCTACCCGCAGTACAGCATGTAGACAAAGAGAGTGGGGGCAGAGATAGGTACACCGTTACAAACAATATTTTGTTCTTATCAATGAGACCAAGTGTATAACTGAATCATCATAAAGGGACCCTTTTAGAAGGCATAAAAAATTAGAAAATTCCAAATATTTATAATATATTTGTTCAAAAAGGATATCTGAGAAGTGTTTTGGAATATAAATAAGTAAATTTGTTCTTTTCTTTAAAATATCCAAAAAAGTTTGAAAGCATTTTATTGATAAATAGTTTTTTTAATGTTATGATTAATAATTGTAGGATTAGAAAGTATGCACGATTGTTAAGTAATATTTATTTTTAACAAAATACTTCTAAGACACTACATAGCTAATATAGAAGATTAAAAACATCAGAGAGTCAACTTAATGACCTCATTTCTGTAATAAAGATGATGAAGGAAATAAGAAGAAATTCGCCCTAATTAGCGTGAAAAGGGAAGGAGAAACCCACATTAATAAGTCAGGCATGGAAAATATCTCCCAGTATTCCAGGAGAAATAAAAGCCTCGAACTCTCCATAACCAACAAACCAGACAACACGCTACTGACGCCCTTTCTCTTGTTTTCACAAGCGTGGGAGTTTAACACTCTTTTATTAGTCACACCACCATTAATGGCTTTCTAAAAAACCACCGTGTTATTTCCTCCCTTTTCAGCGCACCTTAGTATTCTTTGGTAGGGAAATTCACATAGTTACTAAGCTAATAGTATAGAGATGAGGAAGGTATAATTTTATGCAACTCAGTGGTTGCGTGACCTAACGCGCTACTCTCGCAGTAGAATATACTGTCAATTACAAGTATATTGAGGTTCTAATCTTGGTCAGATGTACTGAGGATGGTTTTTACAAAATGGCTTTCCACTCTTCCTCCACGCAAATGTGGGTACACTTCATAGAATTACAACCTCCCTAATCCCTAAAAACATTACGGTAGGATGATTAGTACAAATATCTTAATCCTAACGTGGTGCTAAAATAGTATAATTTTTAGGAAATGTACCCACATTATCTATGGAGGAGAGCAAGGAACCATTTATAATAAATGGCCCCTAGTACACACTACCTGGATTCAAACCCCAATCTCTTCCCTCATCGACACGAGAGTGACGCATTAAGTCATGTGACCTTTGATGCAGGTAGCCATGATCCACTTGGTTAAATGTTTAATAGCTAAATCACAAACGTTGTGTCTAAGGTCTATTGTAAGAAAATCATTAAGATTGATCGAAGAGATTCCCATTTACTGCTCTGAACAAATATAGACCCCTATTAAGGTCAATATTGGAACTGCACGCGATGAATTAAGGAAAATACCTTAATAATATTTCCCCCGTAAAACGTTTTATGTTGGTTAGATCTATCCTAATATCTGATTACAGTAAAGACGTTACCAAAAAGGTCCAATTAAATGTTCAAACGCTCTTTTATCAAGTAAATAAACTATTTTAAGTGATTTGGCTGTAGAAAATTAGTGTTTTGCAAAAGACAAAACTTTATTTGACTGATTCATATGGAAACACTTCCTAGGTACATCGGGTTTGAGATCATTATTGTGTATATTAGGTCATCTGTGCTGTAGATCCCTATTAGAAAAGCTATTGATAGATTATTGAATGTTTTATTATTGTAAGAATCAGCTTATCATCCATATTCGCTATTCACATATTTGTTATAACGGAGAATATATGATAAAAAATGGGTTAATGTTGTTGGCTACTTCTAGATTTCAAAGCTAGTTTGTGAAGTGGGTTGCATCTTAACTTAGTGCACTTTAAAGGACACTAGGAACTATCATACTTACACACCAATGTACAAAATAGAAACAGAGGGAAGGAAATGAGTCGTTAACCCCACGAAGCTTCCTGTTTATATGCCGTTAGCACTTCCCTCTTCTTATGGCGAGTATACACACTCATTCTACTATTTGCCCTTGGACTGTATTGACTTGCATCTCAAAATTACCTTCTTGTTTCCTGTTCTAGATTGACATGTTATGCTTCCGTGAACCTTTTTAATCTGCATACTGGCAGGAAGATTCCTTAAGCACATTTTCATGAATAAACTAAATGATCAGAGTTGTAGGATATATAAAAAAATATTTACCAAGAAACTACTTTAAAATCAAAAAATAATTTTGAGACAGTTTAAATTATTTTAAGAATTATTTAAGAATTTACTGTTTTTGTTTCAATGTTATATCTTTAAAGCCCGAAGAACTAGACGTATATACATTAACATGGAAAGTCCTATCTTGAATTGCCGCTACGTCACAGATAGGAAACGTCTTTTAAAATAATCACAAAGTCATGGAGACCACAGGGGAATAAGATTTAAAAGGTAAGAAAAAGCCCTCTCTATCTACATCTAGTCAAACAGTAGTAGTAATAGTATCACGAGTGACGGGCAAATAACTACTGACATCTCGATGACAGCCTTGACGTGGATTGAACCGGTAGTAGCAACATAACACTTCATAGCTCACCTTCAGACAGACGAGGATACAAACAAAATGGAGTATGTTTTTTTTATGTGCTGACAATAATAACGACTTATTTCTTTTATTAAAAATAAACAATAATTATTAAGAGTGTGCATCATACGCCCAATCAACTTCTGTGATATATTAGACTATAAAGAGTAAATTTACACCAACACTATTGCACGTGGATCATTTCTGATTAAACATTAATGGAGATAAATAGCTAATAGAAGTTCCTAATACTAAACTTTGTTGAAATATTAAATGATATTTGGATAAAAAAAACTGCATTTAATGGCCGTTTTTGACCATTTAAGAATGGCTTCACGGATAATAATTGTGCCCAATTCTTCATTCTGTCATGATTGAGACACACTGTAGTTATTATCAAGAAACTTTATCGCTTTGTCCTTCATCGTCACTGCGGAAAATTTCTAGCAGTCATTCAAACACGAATCTACTGCACACATTTCTGACATATTGTAGGTGTTTTCTTCTCCCTTTTACTCCCATACCTCACATGTACACACACAAGGCAGATGTGAGCCGGGAGCCGAGTTAAGCCTGCTATGACGAACGCTCTTAAAAGGGATTGGTCAGGACTAACCTTTGACAATCATAGCGTTAAAAAAAAACAGTGAGCGGAAATAAAACTCGCACAGGTGGGTGCGTTGGAAAAGGCGTCAGTCTCGTTTGGTTTGTGATTTACAGAAGGTCAGAGATCGAAAACTGTTTAGGGGTATTTTTCACTAATAGATTAAGACAGAGTCGTGATGAACATATTTCCATATTCAGTGTCCATATGACATAGTTTTTGTATGTCAGTACTATTGACTTGTTTCCCTATGCCCATATGGCATAGTTTATAGCTTTATGAGTTACCTTTATGTGTATATTAGGCTTAGTCACAAATATTAGGGTCAAGATTAGGCTACTTAGACTATATGACCATGCTGCGGCTAGTTTAAAGAATATAATTTAATAACAGAGAATACCAGGTTATCGATTGGTATGTTTCATGACCAAATTGGGTCTGTAACTGAAACTTGTATCTGATGTGTCTAACTGTGTACCAGCTTGAGGTGCGCAACCTGTGGAAGTGTTACTTGTCCATAGTAGTGGCCCGTGGGGTTTTGTTTATTGTGTACAGTCCTCTTGAGGCGCCTCTAATGTTAGAAATAAATGATCACTATTTTGTCTAGTAATACTGTCCCGTTAATAATTTAGCAGAATTAAGATACTATTGATTGCTTAGGCAGTACTGAATAAGAATAGTCCGGTATAGTATCAGTAGCATCTAGTTTCCTGGTAGTTCACCTTGTACAGGTTGTAAAACTATAGTTTTGTTCTAGAAAGTTATAATGGTTATAATGTCTTACTTTCTATGGAGTTAACTCACGCTAATTAGCTCATGCTAACTACATCCCTTGTAGCTCCTTAAATTAGGACTAAATTTGTGTGGCTTAGTTCTTTATAATATTTATAAAGTGCAGTAGCTGAAGTCTCAGTCAGCAGGCAGGAGTAAAATTATGTATTGTAAATTTGTAATTAGATTTGATTACCGTCACTAATTAATATTACCGTGGAGTTGCTGCCTTCTACTCCATTTGTTAAATTAGTATTTGTCCTGCTTTAAACGAGTTACAAGCTTTCTTATTTACACCTGTGACCTATAAGTGTGGGTTATAAGGTGTACCTAGGTGCTTCACACCTGATGATCCTTTCTCGATCTATTTATATAATTGTATCCGTTCATATTATTATGTTTAAAAAATCGATGGTTTGAATAATTTCGAACTGTAATACTATGTGCTTCCTATTGAATATTTTGAATATTGATAAACAGATTTGTTAAACTTGTTAATATTCTCATTCTTTGTTTCTTGTAATCAACATTTGTAAGTACTACAGATGTTGTATCCTTATAACTACAGTATTAATTAATATATACAGGGTGTATTTTAACTGGTCTCAAATGTTCTAGGAACCTATTCCAATCCATCAAACACTAAGAAAAGTTCTTGTACACATGGGTGTAGAAACATTTAGTTCCTGAGGTAGGAATAATTTTATTGTTCAATTAAGGCCCTCGGCCCTGCCCAGTGCAAGTCTAAAACCTATTTTGTGGAATGATGGGCGGGAGGGTGAAAGGCATGGCGGGGCGAACAGAGGGATAACGGAAACAGTGGATAGCGCTAGCTACCGGACAGGTCTTGCAGGAAGATCATACGTTTGGAAATATCAGTTTTCTCGAGAACGAGTGAAATGTTTATGTTAATATTTTCAACACCCCTTCTAAGATAATGTATCGATGTTTATTAATTGTTACATTTTCTTATTTTTTGTAATGAAACCGGCAATTTTCTATTGAAAAATGTATATTTTATCGATATTTGATCACTGTTAAAATTATAGAGGAAGTATGTATATAAATATTAAACTTAATCAACATGCTTCTATTCTTGAACAAACCGTTTACGAAAAGAAAATTGCAAAACAATAAAAATCCTTTAATATAACCGTGTGTTCTCACGGCTCTGCATTTCTACACCAAATGAAAAGGGACAATCGCCTTAGTAAGCAATCCAAGTGAAGAACTTATGCAACCAAACAAGACAAAGTTGAACAAAATCAAACAACACCATAAGTTAAAACATTTAGCAAGAAAAATTATTAAAAAATGGCTTTCTCTTGCATTGATATATATCCTTTGAGCCTACGTTCCATGCTTTGTCGTACTTTGTGGATTACACCTGAGAGGTTACGAATTTGTTCACATACATCTACGATACGCTCTCATTAAAACGTCAACATCAGGGACAGTAGTCGCGTAAACAATGGAATTTAAATGTCCTCGGAGATAAAAATCCATCTGGTTCAAATCTGGTGTTTAAGATGGGGTGCTAGTGAGCGCGAGTTTAGTGTATTGATTTTGCAGTTTTTATAGCATAAATTTTTTTTTGCCAAAATAAATCAAATATTTCTTCTATAGAAACATAGAGTTTAGTTTTCTGCACATGCTAATCTCAAGAGTTATTGAATATCTCTCATGAGCATAGCGGCATTTGTGACAAACTTTTTAAATGCAGAGAAAAAGTTGTCACTAAATTCCAGGCCACCCTTGACAGATATTCAAGAACTGTTGAGATCAGGATGTGCAGAAAACTAAACTCTATGTTTCTATAGAAGAAATATTTGATTTATTTTGGCAAAAAAGTTTATGCTATCAAAACTTTAAAAATACTGCCGTAAACTCACGCCCACTAGCACCCCACCTTAAGCAGACCATACAATGGATCTCTCGCTACCAATCCACATCTAACAACTCTAAAACTAAGCATCTTCAGACCCATGTTCATATGAAATTTTCTTAATGTTTGGTGGATGGTAATAGGCCCTTAGTTTATTTAAGACTAACTAAAATACACACTAAATATATATATATATAAAATATATATATATATACATATACAGTGGTTTATTTCTAAAATTTTAGCTACCAGAACGCATTAACCCCTCCCCCTGGATTTTTTTTAAATTTACGCTTCAAAAGCGTTTTATTAAGCATTATTTTCTTCTAAAAACAGAATAAAATGTTTTAAAATTCACCATATTGTGATTGTGTTTGAATGAATTTCGTGTTAGCCTTAATATAGGTATCGGAACGCCGTTCCACCACGTTCCGTCAGAAGTGAGGCGCTGTATATATATATATATATATATATGTGCGTATATAACACAAATGGATAGTGGGACATTGGGAAAAATAAATCTCACCCTTAAAAATAAAGTGATTAGAAATTCAAAATACCTTATAAAGTATTCATACTAATTCAGAATCAAATTTAAACAATCCCCGTTTAAGTGTAATCCATAAACCACGTAACGCTGTTGAGAGGGGAGAGGGAAGAGCTCTAATGTATACATAGTGTTACATGGGGGAGGGTGGGTACGTCATAATGTTACGTAACACAGATCTTATACTAAATTCTAATGTTGGAAAAATAATAGTGTTGCTCATAAATTAAAATAATAAAATATTGTTATACAAATCTTTGAAATAATTTATATTCATGATTTAAAATGTATTTTGAGTGTTCTTAAATATGAGTTTCTCTTTTTAGGATCATAAAAACTTCTATATGAAATAACAACATTCACTCTTGATGTGAATGGGTAGTTACTGTAGATACAAAGATACATATATGTGTATATTCGAGTCGGATACTAAACTCCCTAAGGCTATCTACTACAACTAGGCCCTTTAGGCTACACCATTACGATGTAGTTTCTTCAGGACTCAAACCAGTTTCCTTTGAAACTGTGGAACTCCTCCTTGACCACTAAACCACGAGAAGAGGCATCCATTGTAACTGTACTTCACAAAAACTACGGGCTCCCCAAGCATATAAAAATGAACCTAAGTGAAATGAAACAGTTGTGGTCAGTCTTGAGAGCGATGGAACGGTATCAAGACATGACACCGTTTTAACATACTCGTAAACCTTGAATGATCCAAGTGACGGACGGTCCACTTCGTGAACAATCGTTGTTGAGCTCTCGCTAGCTGGTTGGCTAGCTGGCTCGCCCGATGCGCTTATGGGGAAAAAGAAATAATAAAAATCTACACTCATTGCAACAAAAATTGATCAGCGTGGACAAAGAGTTTACTTTTTGTTGATGAACGTTTATTTTTAAGTGACGTGGTAGCAAGTCAAGATAGGATTTCCTATGAGATGAGGTATTTAAATTTAATTCGACACGTTTTAAAGATACATCATTGAAACAAAAACCATATATTCTTAAATAATTCGAAAAAATATTCTTAAAATATCACATTTTTTAAAAACTTGAATTAGTATTTTTTTGTAAATCTTTTTATTCAAAATCTTCTAAAACTTAAGGTATGATTCCTTCGGCTCATCTCGCGTCTTGCGTCCGCGACCGGACTGATTTCCATAGTTTTTTATATGCCATTTCCTTCGAGGCGACTGCGACTCGCGACCAGAATTCATGCCCGACCCGTCTCTACATTGCGTCTGCGTCCACACTGCTCTAGAGCACCACCAAGAAAATTGTGTTTTAGTAGAGATGTATTTAGTTTTGTGTTTGATCAAAGTTATCTTCATAGAAGAGGATGAAAATTTAGTTGAAGAGATGAAAAAGCGCCCCTAAATTTTTGACATATCTTCGCCAGTGTACCGGGACCAACATTCAAGGAAAACACATGGAAAGAGATTCTCAAAAATAGTTGGTCATCAAGTTAGTATTTTTATCCACACTATTCAAAATAACAAGTAACATTAAATAAAACACAATTAAAAAATTCTGATAAATTAGAAAAGGATCGTAATAAATAAAATTACCCCCGACTGGCGACCAAGAGACGCATCTAGGGAAACACTGTATCCCGCGTTGCGACTCAACAACCCACGTCTGTAGTCGCAGTCGCAAGACACGAGTCGCGCCGAGGGAATCCTATCTTTGGCTCTTTGATCTATTCACTAAAATGGCCAGTAGAAATCTTATTGCCAGGATATAAGTTTTAAAAAAAAGTCCGTGATAGAATATATGACTTAATATCTAAATAGTAAACAAGAAAAAAGTAATTTTGTAATGCAAGTCAATACTGTCCAGGTGCAAACAGTAGAGTGTGTGTAACCATTAAAGAGAGAGGGTTGTACTATCAGCATATAGACAAGAGTCTTAGCAGAGTAGAAGCTAATTTCCTTCCTTCTTTTTCTATTTCGTACATTGGCGTCTAGTTTGATTGTGTTTAGAGTGCTTGGTTACGTCAAGTTAAGATATAACCTAACTGCGAAATAGATTATAAGGCATTAAGTAGATCACTTCGATAGCCACATGCTCTAAGGGTCAATATCGTGTTATACTAAACTGCCTATGCCTGGGAGATTGGGGTTCGAATCCCGATTGGGTGTAATGAGGGTGTTTTTTTCCTAAATGTGTTTTACTCTAACTTCGCTCAAATGCGGGTACCGCTACTATAAATTCAACCTTCTCATCTTTAGCTTATTATCCTAATTAGTACATAGGCGTATAACCCGAACAGGTAGTGAACGCGGTGCTAAAATAATATTAATAATATTATTGCAAGTGACCGTGTTACATCAGTTCGTGTTCTTGCGGGCTAGATCGTTAGACTATTATATAATATATACTTGGATTCAGATGACGTGTAAATTTAGGGTCAAATCCCAGCTGGGTGTATTGGGGGCAATCCCCACTCCCTTTACACTCACTTGGTTTCACATCTTTAAAATCTCCCTTCCTCTCCCTATATCTTAAACTAACGACGTTTCATACTTGGGGATCTTTAAACTATTTTGCAACGTGGGTTGCATCTTAGCTCACCACGCTTAAACAGTCCAAGCACTATCACACTTAGTACACCCATTAATGATAGAAAGAGAGGAATAAAATGAACAATTCACCTTGCTACGCTTCTATCTATGTGCTGATAACACTTCCTCTCTTCCTCTGACGAGTATACACACTCACTACTATTTGCGCTCGGACATTTGACCTACATTTTAAAATTATATTTTTCTTGTTTTCCTATTCTAGATAGACATATGGTTTCCACGGATTTTAAAAAATCAGACTGTCCGACACCTTATCTCAAGTCAGTAGCGTTTCTGTCTACTGAGCTAAGGGTATCGGGCTCGATTCCCAGCATAGCAGGAAATTTATCATTACTGAAATGTGGCTTTAGATCTAACATTTCACAGTGATGAATTAACGACTGCGGGGTGGATGTTGTGTCTGTTCTACATTTAAGTTAATCTATAAGTCATGTGCTGTTCTAATCAGTCGGTTCATAAAGTGTACGTTAATTACCTCAAATAAATGAAAAAAAAGTTTACATTATAGCTGGAAGATTCCCACTGGCCGTTTTTGGGAATACACCGAATAGCCGAGCTGTAGACGATTTAAAAAAATACTTTAAAAATATGTATTCTTTAATATCAAAAAATATATTTTTTGATAGTATAATACCATTTTTAAAATGATTTAAAACTTTGTTGATTTTGTTTTAATGTTGTATCTTTAAAACCTAACGAATAAAACGTAAATATATCAACATGAGAGATCCTATCTTGACTTGCGGGCACGTCAAAGGTATTATTATTATTATTATTTAGTATCACGTCTTACTACCCGTTCGGGTTATACCCTTAAGTACTAATTACGCTAAAAGATCAGGAATTGGGAAGGTTGAATTTAGAGGAAGTGAACCCGTATTCGCATGGAGGGAGAGTGGAGAACAATTTAGGAAAAACCGTCCCAGTTCACCCGACCGAGATTTGAACCTCGATCTCCCTGTCCTCGGTAGTCGAGATCAACACGACTAGCGCGTTAGCCAACTACGTCACCGAGGCGGGTACGACAAAGGTAGGCCAACTTCCTTAAATAGGCGCGAACTTGTTTGATAAAAACTTGTCTGCGCGCACTGTTCCCAGTGAACATGCATTATTCATCCCAGCTGCCACATACTTGTCATTGCCGCAGTAAAAACGAGCGATCCCCAAGTGCAGTAGTAGAGCACGCGAGATACCAGCACGGCCCTGGCCCGCTACTGTAATTACACACACACACAGACACACCCGACGGCATCGGAGCTGAGAACCTCTTTCTCGCTCTGTTCATAAATCTGGAACACGCGCCCTTCGCACGAGGCTCATACTGAAGGAGCTAAGTCGGGTCATTAACGGGTATAAGGACTAAATTTACAGAATCAATCGCACACGATTCATTTTTTTCAGCAAACTACAGATAGTCCAACAATATTTCACCTCACCAAGGGGCTTCAAACAGAAACCTTCCAGAAATGATTTGGGCATATATTTTAAGTCACAGTAGCCAAATTAATTTGTCCACATTGGAGGTGAATTGGGCAAACGTTTGAGGTCATGGATACCAAATAAATTTATTCAAAGTGGAGGTATTTTGGGCAAGTGTTTGAAGGCACAACAGCAAACTAGCTTGTACACTGTGGATGTGAATTGGGCCAAAGTTTAAAGGTATACACACATTACTAGCTTCTCAACAGTTGAGGTAAATTGGGCAAACGTTTGAAGTAATAGACACACCAAATAAGTTTGTGCAAAGTGGAGGTTAATTGGGTAGATGTTTGAAGGCACGGCAGAAAACTAGCTTGTGCACTGTGGAGGTGAATTGGGGAAATATTTAAATTCATACATACTAAACTAGCTTCATATCAGTTGAGGTAAATTGGGCAAACGTTTGAAGAAACAGAAACCAAACTAGCCTGCCCACATTGGAGGTGAATTGGGCAAACATTTCAAGGCATGAAAACCAAACTATATTATCCACAGTTAAAGGGAAATGGGAAAACGTTTGAAGGCGTAGACACAAAACAAGCTTGTCCACAGTTGAGTTGAGGTTAATTGGGCATACGTTTGAAAGCACAGCAACCCAATAGGCTTGTCCACAATGGAGGTGAAGTGGTAAAATATTGAAGGCACAGACTACGAATTAGAATGTCCACAGTTTAGTGGAATTGGGCAAACGTTTCAGAGCATGTGCACCAAACGAGTTTGTCCACAGTTGACTAAATTGGGCAAATATTTGAAGGGACGGAAACCAAACCAGGTTGCACACAGTTGAGATGAATTGGGCTAACATTTAGAGGCATAGACAACAACCTAGTGTGTCCAGAGCTAAAGTTAACTGGGCAAACAAACGAGCTGGTGCACAGTGCATAAACGTTTTTTACCCACAGTTGAATATATTTGGAAAAATATTTTAAGTCACAGTGACCAAACAATTTTCACCCTAAAGTCGAGATTAATTGGGCAAATGTTTGAAGGCACATTGACTGGGTTTTCCCACAGGTTAGGTGGGTTGAGCAAATCTTTGGAGACACATTGTACAAACAAGTATGCGCACAGTCTAAGTCAAAGATCCAAACTGCTTATCAGATTGATATATGAACTATTAAACATTATTGAGAACCCACTTCGGTGGCTGCTGCATATTCTAAGGCGTCACGAGCATACATCAATGACTGTAAAATAAATATAGCAAATTTATTCTATTATACTGTCTTATAAACAGTTTAACAAAACTCAATTATGTATTTATTTAGAAAATGCTTAGGATATAGTAAACAACTGTGGTCTTGGGGTAAAGTGCTCACCTCAGGACTCGGTGTTCATGGGTTTAAACCCAGCTGAGGACAATGGATTTTTCTTGAGCGATAAAAATACATAACATAACTTCTTTCGGAAGGGAAGTAAAGCCGTTGGTCCCATGTTTATTGCTTTTGTTATTGTTGTTGTTGGTAAAGAACCCCTTGTAGGTTTGGGAAAATACCTTTTACGGCGAAATTGGTAGGACCTTTCAATCTTGCTCATAGACATTTTTGTGTGCTGATATAATCAGTTGGATTATAAAGTGCACGTTAAATACCTCAAATAAATAAATAAATAAAAAGTTTAAAGTATAGGATGTACCAAAAATGTGGCTATATATATAACACAATGCTTTACCATTTTGTCATGATGAGCCCTGTGCTATCAGGCCAAGTATTATCGGACTACCTTGCATAGTGATAACAATTATGTATTCAGTACAGCTTTAAGTAAATTAAATACAATTTAATTATAGTTTTAATGGAGATCTTAATCCTCTCAAACATCAAAGTAGTACTTGTTAGGAAGAGCTTTAAAAGGCTAGAGAAAATCAAATGGAATAAAAAATAATGATGTTCCCTAAAACTAAAATTCACAGCTGTATGGTAAGACACGTGTTTGTTGTCTTAAAATAGATTATTCTGTGTAGTGAGTTACATATATTAATATATATAAACTAATCTTCTATTTAAAAACATATTTATTTATTCAAGGTATTTAAATTTCACTTTTTGAAGAGACTGATTATATCAGCACATGAGAATTTCTGTGAGTGAGAGCAAAAGAGACTATCAATTCTTCCAAAAAAGGAATTTTCATATTATACCTTCCAGGATTCATTTAAATGCCACATTCAAATTGGTACTGGCGGCTTTACTTCTCCTCCAAAGGAAGTTGTGCTATGTTATCGCTTAAGAAAAATCCGTCGACCAAGCTGGGTTTGAACTAACGAGCATAGGGTCCTTAGGCGAGCACTTTACCCCAAGACCCCCAATGCCTATTCAAAAATATGAAAATAAATAAATAAATTGAATTAATTGAGGTAAAATATATTAATGAAATGCTAAGGGTGAAAAAGAGTGTTTTTTTTTGTTTTGCTTTTTGCGCAATATTATAATATCCAACGGGCTATCTAGATTTGATTAAACTTGTGTGGTAGGGAAATTACAGTAGAATTTAAGGTTAATTAATATACTTGCAATTATGTTGAAGGGATAGGTGGATACCACTTAGGGCAAAACAAACACGTCCAGTAAGGAACTCGCTTTACTCGTTTGGGGGCTCCACCCCCAAACCCCCAGTGAGTTTTCTTTGCAAGTGGATGTAAACTAATGTAATTCCAACGTTGTTTTGAAATTAAAATATGTGTGGAAAATGTGCAAAATTTACCTAAAATCAAACAATCTAGCTCTATTTAAGTATAACTGATGAGATACGACAAAAAGTAATTGGACAAAACTTGTGGGCCTCGCCAAATCCGTTGCTGATGGCGCAATCAGTTTTTTGTTAGATCTTACCGTTTAGCCACAAGAGACCTCCAAAGAAAGTTCCGCACCGACTTTCAAAGTTGATCAGCCGTTTTGATTTTTTTTTCGGGGGTAAAAAATTATATTTTTTAACTTTTTGGAATTTTACTGTCGGTTTCAGGCTAGAAGCTATAAGTTTGCCAAATTTCAAGTTTCTAGTCATCTGGAAGTGGGTAAACATTAATGTCAATGAGTGAGTGGCTTTATAGTAGTATAATACTGCAATGTCACGATATTTCATTTAAAGTAGGCAGCGCTCTTAAAAAGTAGTTTGGTTTAGTTTAAACTATTTAGTAGGTATTGAATTTTTTCTCTACTATTTTACAATATTGGCAGAGAATACCTAATAAGCAATACGCCCTTCGGTGGACGCATGGTCTAAGGCGCTACTCTCACAGTAAACTAGACAGCCGATGATGGGAAGATTGATATTCTAATCACGGTCGGGTGTACTAAAGATGTTATTATAAAATGGCTATCCTCTCACTCTCTACAGACAAATGCAGGTACACTTCTCTAAATATAACCTTCTTATACTTAAAACCATTAGGTTAATTAGTAAGTCAATAATAACATTCTAAATTATCACAAAATTTTATGTTGTGGCCTTGTTAAAACACGAATCGATTTGTTTGAGGAAATCTACCAATGGGTTTCTAGCTATCTATTTCGGCCTCAAGGCAACGGTACATAAAATGAAACGTTGTTAAAACTACCTTTAAATTAATTTTTATCAAATTAACAACATATTAAATTTATAATTGTTTGGGTGCCAAAAGCTGAATAAACCCTAAAACAGAGTGTACTCAAAATATAGAATGCACTGTTACAAAGTTCTTAGGAAATATTTGGTCCATAAAGGGATTGAGATACTGGGAAGTGGAGGAGGTTACATAATGATGAGTTAATACCCTGTTCTCATCACAAGACTTTTTAGGTCAATAAAGTTTCATAGATTGCATTGGGCAGGACATGCAGTGCGAATGGGAGAATCTAGAACATTGTTCAGGGTACTGATTGGCGATCCAATTGGAAGAGAACATTAAGATGACCTTGACGTAGATGTGAGGATAAAATTAGAATACAGATGAAAGAGATAGGATGTAGTGAGGTTGATTGGATAGAACTAACTAGCACAAGATAGGGATAGGGTGTAATAAGTTGGATTGGATATAACTATCTCAAGATTGGGATAGAATGTAATGAGTTGACTGGATATAACTAGCTCAAGATAGAAATAGGGTGTAAGGATTTGGATTGGATAGAACTATCTCAAGATAGGGATAGGATGTAATGAAGTGGATTGTATATAACTATTTAAAGATAGGGATAGGGTGAATTAAAGTGTACTGGATATAATTATTCAAGATAGAGATGGGTGTCGTAGTTTTGTGAGCGTGGCAATGAACTTTCGATTTCTTAATCTCACAGAGTAAGTAATGCAATGGCCACCTAGCTTCATATACGTTACTAGATTGAGACATAGCTTACTTTCTGTGAACATGCATTTTCCAGAGAGGGATGAACGCAGTCTATGACTCATAGTTTAATCATAAGACAAATTGACCGAGTAGTGATGCAGTCATGTCTATCTGGAATATTCTCAGAGGATGGAGCATAAAATATAACCTCTGCTGTTCTTGAACATTTAAGAAGAGGGTATTTTACCCTAGACAATACATATTGTTAGTTTTGTTAATACGTGTGTATACAATATTATCTATAAATTAGATAGGAATAGTAGCCTACAGCTCATACTTATTTAATCTTGGCAATATCACTCGAAAGTTAATCACCGTACATACAAAAGTACCCCACCTGTTCCAATCTTGAGCTAAGCTATCCCTTCCTCTTAATTACACCCTATCTTTGTATTTAGCTAGTTCTATCAGTCTACCTTAGTACACCATATCTCTATCTTGAATTAGTTCTATCCAGTCCACCTCATTACACCTAAATAGCCTTCAGGTCCATTTAGTGGTCTCCTCCCATCTGCGTCTAGCTCTTCCCAATGGTCTGTTATACCAATCAATACCCTGAACAAGCTTCTAGAATCTCCCATTCGCACTGTATGTTCTATCCACCGTCATCTATGTTATTTGACTATCCAGCAATGCTTTAAGATGAGTACAGGGTATGTAGCTCATCATTATGTATCCTCATACTCTCATGAATATTAACTAAATGTTTTTGTCCCATCCTAAATAAATAGGCAACTGGTGGTAGCAGGTTTATAAACTGACAGAACTAGCGAAATATTAATATATTTCACTTCCATATTTATGTGAATAATATTTTAAAATAATAAACCCCTTATTGCAAAAATAAGGTTTTTTGAATGTTTGCAAAGAGCCTCAACGTTCCAGTCGCCGTTCCCCTTAACCATTTTTGTAAATCAGTCAAGAACAACACTTATAAAGCCACAAAAAAGTATTAAAATAATTTCTATCTCTTTTATTTTCACTTTACTGCCACACAAATCCATTTGAAAGAGTTTTTATCAAATTGTATCTACCTTGGATACAATTCTAAAAAGATATTATGCACTGTTATTTGTCAATGCGGTTAAAAAATTAACCATGTAAGAAGACTATAATTATTTCTGTATCTCATCAAAGCTCAAGATCATTGCCTTAAGGTCATACAATTATAAGAAGGGCATATCAAACCAATGACATTATGGCTATTTGAAGCAGGCTACACATCCTTCAAACCAAATATGTGACCTCGTTCAACAATGACGTAATATGTGAGTCACATGCATAACTATAAGTGGCTAGTGTCCTCGGTTATAATGTAGGCTACAAGACAAAATAGATGCATATATTATTTTAACTCGGCTTCAATTCAATTCCTTTCATTTTGAGCTTGGATGATCAAAATAATTAGCCCAAATAATAAAACCTCATAAATTAAATAGAAAATATTTATCAAAATCCTTAAAATAAAGATGTTACAAGCCAAATTTCATAGAAACACGTTTTTATTATTATTACTATTATTACTATCATTATTACTACCAATATCAATATCATATTGTTACTGCTCTTTAAATACTCACGTTTTTACTACTATAAAGCTATTTATTTCTAATTTTTATCTTTAAGATGTCCTATTTTTTGTATTTATTCATCAGTATGTATAATTATTTAGCTACGAATATTTATTTTGTTATTATACTTGCTTGTAAGGTACTTATGTATTTTTAAGTGCTGGCCTGTCGTAGGCAGTGATGTGGATCGGGTATATATAAATGGTTATTTACCCAATTCTTTAATGACCACCCGAAAAATGGGTATTTTGAAAAAATTTCATCTGAAAACTCTGTATCACTAATTTTTGTTAGAAATATATTACACAACTTTAAAATCCAATTTAAAATTATTTTCAAAACTAATATTTTTTATACGTAATAATGTTATTCAATCAGTAGGGGGCAGGCAGCATGGTTCATACAAAGCTATTTTGATTTAATATAAAGGTGATTTTTCATATAGGTGTAGTTGCTAATGTTTTTCTTCCTCAAGTAAATATTGTATTTTTTTATTTGTAGGCCTATTGCAGTACAGGTATTTTTTTTTAAATCATATGGAATGGGTTTAGATTGAGAAAGTATTCTACTAGCCATCTTTAAATACTGACTTTTTAAGATTATGAGCAAAATTCTTACTTTTTTCATTTAAATCTCTTTTATACTGTTCAGTTTAATCATCATTATGTCATGAATAAACAATGTATGGATAAATAAAAAGTAAAACCTAGATAAAAACTATAAATACCTAATAAATACCCATTTTAGGTAAATACCCTGGATATTTACCCATAAAATTAAATACCCGGGTATTTTACATCACTGGTCATAGGTCTCTTGATTGTTGGCCTGCACTATAATAAAGCAAAAAGGAAATCATAGTAATATTAATTATTATTAGATGTTCTGTCTCACGACAGGTCCATTCCTTTTGTCAGTGAACTTAGACCGCCAATGCACCCTGTCCTCTGCCTCCTCCTTCAGCTCCCAGAATTTTCTTCTTTTATTCAAGTCACCCAATATTTGAATCCTTTTCTTTCTAAGCTCCTCTTTTCCTCAACCTTGCTTACTTTCATGGATTCATGCGTCATGTCTTATAATCTGTAGCTGTCCCTTTTTGATGAATACTATCAATATATATAAAATAGCAATAGTAAAATGTTATCAATGTTGACAGGAAAAAAGGTAATTTATAAATGATCCTTCCAACGAAAATTGTAATACTATACATCAAACCATCGTAATCCTAATCCTCACGATTGTAGACCAAAGTGGTCTTGTGGTAAAGTGCTCGTCTCAAAACCCGATGTTCATGGGTTCAAACCCAGCTGGAGTTGATGTATTTTATCCGTATCACAGCTTCCTTTGGAGGGGAAGTAAAGCTATTGGTTTCTATGTCGATTGTGGCTTGTAAAAGACTCCTGGAAGTTATGTGAAATATCATAGAAATTCAGCGTGGAAGGCAACGGGAACCACCACACTATTTGAACTCTCCAATACATGAAATTTATACCATATGGTGCAGGTAGCACTAACCAGCCGAAGGGCTTAGTACATACACAAATCCGGATGGATAGAGATCACATCAAACCAACTTTCGATTGTAGACTTAAGAAGAAAAAGAATATAGTAACATGGTATTAATGTTGGCCACAAGTAAAATATTTTATTATTTTATAAAAGGGTCTCCCACTGAAAATTGGACTGCATTGGTGTGTGTCCTCAATTATCTCTTTTGTCAAATTATTAAAACATGTTTTCAGATAGATGAATATGGAAATCTTTTAAGTATATCTTCATCTTGTACTTTCAAATGATTACTGATCGATAAACAGAAATCATCGTAGATGTTTTTCTATTACACTATGTTTATTTTGATTCATAAGTAGATTTTTTGTACTAAGAACTCATGCCCCATTATTAATGTCAACTGTCTTTTTTTTTTAATTGAACTAATATGTGTCTATTACCCTTTTCCAATCTCTTATTTGCATTTAAAATAAAAGTTAACAACCAAATGATCCACCTATAATTTTTTTTAAGAGAAAGATTTGCAAAAAGAAGGTATCATAATGGAGTCGTAGGACAATTGTATTAGGAGCGAACAAATAACCGTTGCTGGATACTGTTATTATGCGACATTTACATGTTGGAGGTCATGTAAGTACAAATTCTCTGGACATATAGCTAACTGTATGGCTGTGGGCAAGGGGAGGGTCGGTACCTCCTACTTCGCATACTTCCCTGGTAAGTCAGACAGACAGTCTTATGTGTATTCGAACAGGACTTTCTTTATCTCGCTCCTCCGAGATAGAAGTAAGTATTGTGGACGCTCAAAAAAAAAAACTAACTGAATATTTTGATAAATATTGAAGTTTCATGACTCCCAGAAACAGAAAAAAAGTCGTTTTCGTGATACCGTCTGTTTGTCTGTATCTCGGCCTAGAAACCAAACCATTTTACCCATTGGGATATAAATTGGTATTTAGGGTTTTCACAAGTAATTTTTGGAATTGAATATCCATATTTACAAATAAAGTGTAGATTACTGAAGGGAAAAATGAGAAAAAACTGATTTGATCGAAATAGGCTCTAATTATTTTGATTAAATTTTGTATCTAGGGAATTTTTTCCTAAATGATTTTCCAGTATTCACTCACTCAAATGCAGCTACATTTACTCTTACATTTAATCTTTATAAACCATGACATAATAGAGTAACTATCTCAATGTTTTTAGCCCAAACAGTTAGTAAGACATGGTGACAGAAAAAAATGACTAAGGTTAATTTTTAAAGTTGTAAAAAGAGTAAAATTTGATTAGTATGGAAAATCTGAAATATATATAAAAAGCTTTCTTTATTGCTTATTTAATTCATCCTTAAAGAGTTGTGAATTGAAAAAAAAAAAGCTTGCAATAAACTATTAGGTTCGCGCACGAGTTAATCTGAAGCCAGGTCGACACACGATAGAAAATAAAAAGTAGTTATTTAACATACTCAGGGAACAAGAAACGGCCCCTTAAACAGATCGTTTGTATTCACGATCTTCCCCACCCCAAACAAGTGGAAGATGATCTTGACGTACCTAATAAGGTGCAGACAACATAACAGGAGTCGGCCAACAAAGAAACACAACCTACACCCACCGACAGGTCCACCTTACAAGGTGTCGTCGGGTCCCCCCCACGCCCTGTCTAGCAGTCCGGCTGTCTCTCTGTCCAGTGAGCTGGTCTTTCCTTATATACGGCGACCTGTGTGTTTGACTGCCTGTCTATTGGACAATCCCTCATACATACACTGTGATATGTCTTCAAGTTGATCATACTGTATCCTTATACATGGTGTCCTGTCTGACATACTGTCTATTAGACAATCTTTCAGACACTGTGATATGTCTTCAAGTTGATCATACTGTCTCCTTATATATCATGTCATGTCTGACTACCTGAATAATAGACAATCTTTCAGACACTGTGACATATCTTCAAGTTGATCATACTGTCTCTTTACATATGGTGTACTGTCTACTGTCTGAATATTAGACAATCTTTCAGACACTGTGATATGTCTTCAAGTTGATCATACTGTCCCCTTATATATCGTGTCATGTCTGACTGCCTGAATATTAGACAATCTTTCAGACACTGTGATATGTCTTCAAGTTGATCATACTGTCCCCTTATACATGGTGTCCAGTCTGACTGCCTGAATATTAAACAATCATTCAGACACAGTGATATGTCTTCAAGTTGATCATACTGTCCCCTTATACATGGTGTCCAGTCTGACTGCCTGAATATTTGACAATCTTTCAGACACTGTGATATGTCTTTAAGTTGATCATACTGTCCCCTTATACATGGTGTCCAGTCTGACTGCCTGAATATTAAACAATCTTTCAGACACTGTGATATGTTTTCAAGTTGATCATACTGTATCCTTATATAATGGTGTCCAGTCTG
Source organism: Timema podura (assembly GCA_033556935.1). Classification (NCBI taxonomy): domain Eukaryota; kingdom Metazoa; phylum Arthropoda; class Insecta; order Phasmatodea; family Timematidae; genus Timema; species Timema podura. The sequence continues at coordinate 28,743,448 of JAVRXN010000013.1, read as the reverse complement.
ACTGCCTGTCTATTAAACAATCTTTCAGACACTGTGATATGTCTTCAAGTTGATCATACTGTCCCCTTATACATGGTGTCCAGTCTGACTGCCTGAATATTAAACAATCTTTCAGACACTGTGATATGTTTTCAAGTTGATCATACTGTATCCTTATATAATGGTGTCCAGTCTGACTGCCTGTCTATTAAACAATCTTTCAGACACTGTGATATGTCTTCAAGTTGATCATACTGTCTCCTTATACATGGTGTCCTGTCTGACATACTGTCTATTAGACAATCTTTCAGACACTGTGACATGTCTTCAAGTTGATCATACTGTCCCCTTATACATGGTGTCCTGTCTGACATACTGTCTATTAGACAATCTTTCAGACACTGTGACATGTTTTCAAGTTGATCATACTGTCTCCTTATACATGGTGTCCTGTCTGACATACTGTCTATTAGACAATCTTTCAGACACTGTGACATGTCTTCAAGTTGATCATACTGTCCCCTTATACATGGTGTCCTGTCTGACATACTGTCTATTAGACAATCTTTCAGACACTGTGACATGTTTTCAAGTTGATCATACTGTCTCCTTATACATGGTGTCCTGTCTGACATACTGTCTATTAGACAATCTTTCAGACACTGTGATATGTCTTTAAGTTGATCATACTGTCCCCTTATATACGGTGTAATGTCTGACTATTTGACCGTATCTCATACACTGCAAAGTCAAGCATACTTTCCTTTTATAAACGGAATTTTTCGATTATTTATATTTGTATCTGTAAATATAATATAAAACATACTGTATTCTTATGGACGGCATTGTATTACTATTGCTTATCTGTATATTGGTCAGTAGCTATGTTATATTCAAACATAGGGCATTATGAATATTAGTCTATTGAAAAGTTCTTACTACCATATAATATGTGCAAATACTATCTAAATAAATCAAAATCTACACTTAATTTTTTTTTCAAAAGATTAAATAAAAAATGATTTACATTTAAAAATTAAGAATAATTTATTATTATTATTATTACTATAATTATAATGATTATTTAGTACAAAGCAAACTGGATCGGTCACATACTAAGGAGGAACTGTCTTCTGCACGACATCGTAGAAGGAAAGGTTGAGGGAAAGTGGAGATTAGGAAGAGGGAGGATTCAAATACTAGACGACTTGAAGGAAAGAAGACAATTCTGGGAGCTCATGAAGGAGGCAGGGGACAAGGCGCATTGGCAATCTTGAGTTTACCGACTTAAGATTCGGATGGACACCTACTATATAAGAACGATAAAGTTGTGCCCGCCATTGCTTAAAAAATATGCATAGTAGCAACATGCGGTTTTTTGCATTGCATTAAACTTGTAAATTTAAAATGAACTATATTAATAAAAAAAGTTACAAGTTACTATTTACTTTTTTGCAATAAGACGTAATTTCAATTAAATTTAAATGAAATAAAACATGAAATACAAGAATATAGTTTTGAATTTATCATATTATTATAGAGAATAAGATAATGTTCTATCATACACGACATATATTTATAGTACAATAACGGGTACAAAATGTGTTATTTTCAAATTAAATCATGTCTAAACTGTTGAAAAAGTTCAGCAGCTTCCTGGTAGAGTGCTCTGTCTTCGGAAGCACCTCTCCCTCTTCTCTCCAAACCCCCTTTTGGCATTCTCTTTCTTACCATCTTTTTTCCCCATATAAACCCCGCTACTCCCCCTTCCATCGAACTATTTATATCCTGTTCAGTCAGGTAAAACCCTTGACTGGACACTAATTGCCTGCCACCTCCAAACCTGAGCTATTGAGAATGTTCCCTATGATGTATTTGTATGATCTAGGTTAAAAGTTTTTATAGGGTAAACTTGATTATGTTTACCTTATAAATAATTTGCATAAACAGTGTTTCCTTGATTAGATAAAACCTATTTGTATAACGTTGGTTTTGTAAGAAGAGAGAGGTGAAAAGGATTTCTCTAAATAGTTTTATTCATGTTTTATAGACGAACAAGAACTTTTCCCACTTATAGCAGACTTAATTTTGAAGATATTAAGATTCAGTGGCACATCCAGGAGTTTACTTAGGGGAGGGTGGGTATGTGTGTCATAGCTATTATTTATATCCCCTGAAAATATTCATTAAATTATTTTAGTTTAATACATCTTTCATTTTAGAGAAATTACACACACACGCGTATATACAGGTTGTTAAAAAAAGGGGTTCAGAAATTATGGATCTTGTTGTACACATTAACATGTGTGGAATGATTTTAATGATGTTACATGATCTCTAGTTGTGCCAATACGTCGGTAAACTCAAATAATAATTATAATACAAATAAAGGTGTCTTGGAAACTATAGGTCCACAAACCTACTCACATAGAGGTAAAGGTAATTTTGTATTTTAGTAATAAAAAATAAATGGTACGGTGCACCACACAGACTTCCTCTTGCTTTTATCTTGAAATATACATTTACTAAAAACTCGTTAGGATTTGTGAAATGAAATGATATACACTGTTACTTACTCTATGCAAGGGTGGCTCAAGGGCCGTGCGAACCGGGTGGCTACCCGGGGCGCCAAACATAGCTAGACATGACCAAACGTAGCCTGGGCGTGATTAAAATAATCCTCAAACCTAACAACTTCAAACCTAACATAATCTGGGCGTGATATGAAAATAATCCCCAAATCTAACAACTTCGAACCTAACGTAGCCTGAGTGTGATCTGAAAATAGTCCCCAAACCTAACGTAACCTGGGCGTGATATGAAAATAGTCCCCAAACCTAACGTAACCTGGGCGTGAAATGAAAATAATCCACAAACATAACAACCTCAAACCTAACGTAGCCTGGGCGTGATATGAAAATAATCCCCAAATATATAACTTCTAACCTAACGTAGCCTGGGCGTGATATGAAAATAATCCCTAAATATATAACTTCTAACCTAACGTAGCCTGGGCGTGATATGAAAATAGTCCCCAAACCTAACAACTCCAAACATAACGTAGACAGGGGGTGATAGTGGAGTTGCTAAGCTTAACAATCGTTCAATTTTTTATACTAACATGAAATTTTACACATTTCTTTAAATTTGTGGTTAGTAAAATAGAATCTAATGTCACTCTTAAAAAGTTATTTCATATTTTCCAGCTTGAAATAATGGCGCCATTAAACTTTTTTTTTTTGCAATTATAACACAAACCATTCATAATGTCAAAGTGTTTGTTAAACTTATAATAAAAAATAGAGGATGACATTGTCTACAAAACAGGTTCTTATAGTTTTATTTGTAATCTTAACAGTTTTTGTACAATCTCGAAGTGAAACGTTTAACGTATGTTTAACATTTGTGGAGTTTCCCCTTCACTTTTGTTCCTATCACGCCCAGGCTACGTTAGGTTTGGAGTTGTTAGGTTTGTGGATTATTTTCCTATCACGCCCAAGCCACGTTATTATTTTATTATGGACTATTTTCATATTTTCCGAGAGTACAATCACCATGAGAAATGTGATAGCTGGCAGCTAGCAGAAGATTTAAGAACTGTCAAAATAAAAACCAAATTAAAAATAAAATTGTTTTTGTGAGTGTTTTGACTGCCAAAAATGCCAATAAATCAACATAGTATTATGGTCATTGCAGATAATATGATTTGGCAAATTGATACATGAGATTTGATTTGCTAACTTTTGCTAGCTGTTAGCTACCTACACTCCTATGGTTTTTTTTTTTTTTTATTTATTTAGCACCGCGTCTTACTACCCGTTCGGGTTATACGCTTAAGTACTAATTACACTAATTGATTAGGAATTGGGAAGGTTGAATTTAGAGGAAGTGAACCCGCATTTGCGTGGAGGGAGAGTGGAAAACCATTTAGGAAAAACCACTCCCAGTTCACCCGACCGAGATTCGAACCTCGATCTCCCCGTCCTCGGCGGTCTGGCTCAACACGACTGACGCGTTAGCCAACTACGCCACCGAGGCGGGTCACTCCTATGGTGAATGGATTATATTATCCACCGGTTACGTAAATAGGTGCCAAAAAGCAATACCGCATGGGTGCGAAATTTACCTCAGGCCGCGCCTGACTCTATGGCTTTAGGAACAAGGAACACTGTTACAGAAAAAATGAGGAAAAAAGAAACATCTTTGTCAACTAAAGAGCATTAGAATCAAATTTATTTTCAAAAACCTGTATTAAAAACAGTGGTGTAGTCGTAAATTTAGCAGTGCCGAAACGCAAGGTCGTAGCAACCCCAAAGTTGAAGTGGGGGTTTTGGGACCCCCAACCGACATAGACGAAAGAATTGCACAAACATAATTGCCTCTAAAAGCTATTTGGAGCATCTTTTAATGATTACTAAAGCAGAAACTTACTTAACGCACTTCCCCTAAAATTCCTGGAATTCGCATAGAGCACTGTTAATTTCATCAGAATTTATTGATTAATAGTATGAAAAAAGTTTTAACATAATATTGATATAAAATCAATTAGTTAACTTGGAATTGCAAAGTATAAAACTTTACTAAACATTTTAAAAAAATATTTTGCCACGAAAAGCAGTGCCAGAACGGCGTTCACCAGGGATCCCACTCCACTACACCCCTGATTAAAAAGTATATATATATATAAATAATATATATATATATAATTTTGAGCTATAAACAAATATATATATATATATTTGTTTATAGCTCAAAATTTATTGGTTTTATTAAAAAAAATATTTTTACATTTCATAGTATACTACAACTTTAAAATAATAAGATATTACGAGTCTCAAATAGTTACGGAGAAATGATGAAAATTTGAAAATCTGTCCTATGTAAAGTACCCTCAAAGTCATGTTCATGAGAAAATGAAAATGTCCATCTTGTTTATAATGATAAACTATGTTTAGATATCAAATTTAATCAAAACCATTAGGGTAAATTTCAATAAATTAGATTTATTCTCTTTTTGCCTTTCAATAAACTAGCCCTAAATTTAGGGTTAGATATTAAATTTCAAAAATCCCTCAGGGACGGGGGAGGGGGGCTTATTTAAACCCCAGATACAAAGTTTTAGCCCAAATGGTAAAATGGTTTCGGTTCTAGTCCAAACAAAGGTACAAACAGTCAGATGGCCTTGCGGAAACAACTTTTTTTGTTTCAGGGGGCTATGAAACGTCAACAATTTTCAAAATCTCGGTTTCGAATTTTTGACGATCACAATATTTTCACTCCAAGGTGTCGAGACAGAGTAAATATTAGTTTACAAAGTTTAGTTACCCACAGCCGTTGCTTGCCGTTGGTTTGATCGCCATTGATTGGGAGGTCAAGGTTCGAATCTCATCTGCGTGAACTGGAGATGGTTTTTCCGTTAAATGTATATATATATATATATATCTTTAACGGTTTTCCACAAGTGATATATCACTCTGGTTTTCCCATCTTTACTCCATGCAAATGCGGGTTCACTTCCTCTTAGCTACCTTCCTCATCTCTACCCAATCAAATTAAGCCGTTAATAACATGTGTTCTGAACGTAGCAATAAAAAAGAAAAGATTTGGTTTTGGACGGGTTATAATCATATTATAGTAATAAATTAATAATTTTAAATGGAAACATGGTTTAGCGAGCTTTATTTAATTTTGATTTTTTTTAGATAATAAAATACAATGTTCTTGTTAGTAGGGTGTTCGAAAAAATTTAACAGTAGGGCCTATTTGTAAAGTGAAGTAGGCGTACAGTACGTAAATTATATTTAATTGAAATAAAATTTTAAAAATTACAATTTTTCACCACCTTTTTCTAACTCATTAATTTTTTTAAAGATATTTCAAATTTTTTTATCGGGCAATCACCTAGAACAAAGTGTGGTTTTCACTTTGGTTCTTATATCTTCGTTACAAACAAATTGTGGTGCACTTAGTTTAATTCTAACCTCCTTATATCATGTATTTAAATAATTAGCGTAAGTAGTGACCGTAAAAACTATGTCATTGAAAAAAACAAAAAGAAATGGCTATATATTTTTTAGTATAGGGAAGAAAATATATATTTATATATTCCTACAGTAATAGATAAACTAAATAAAAATGTAACAATTTACTGTAGATAATGATTTCCCAAGGTAGCTCAGAAACATTATACTTTGACAGGGATTCGAGCCCTAGTCCTATGACTTTAGACGTCATTCTACAGACCCCGAGATATCGGCTAAAAACCCGGCATCATGGAAATAATAACGGGATAGGGGGATAGATTGTCTTTTGTTGAGTAGCAAGTAACAAAGTTGAAAGGATTGTTGCTTGGGGGGGGGGGGGAGGTCTGTCTGTGGAATGTAAGGACACTCTGAAAAGGGGTTAAAATAGAGGGGGTGAGAGGGGTCGGTGAGGTGACTGCCATAACTACAGCAGCGCACCTCTAGTGAGGTGATAATACATGGAACTACTTGGACGAGAGATTTGCAAAACTTGGAGATGTCCATCCGAATCTTAAGGAATGGACCTAACGTACGACAGGAGGACCATTCCTTCTATCCTCCTTCTTCATAATCCCCTCTTTCCCTCAACCTTACCTTATATGACGTCATACAGAAGACAGTTTCTCTCAAAGATATGTCCGATCCCTTTTGCTTTTACCGAAGAATCCCATCCAACATGTTTCTCTTCTCACCCACTCTTCTTAGGACCTCTTCATTTGCCACCCTGTCTGTCCACCTGATCGTCTTAAGTTTTCTCCAGCACCACATTTAAAGCTCTCCAAGTAAAAATAATATATGTCCTTGGTTAAATTAATTTGTATTTTTTTTTTTTAGTATTTTGAAAGTCTACGAAAAATCACGCTAGTAAATAAGAATGGGCCTACAATGAAAAGTCATGCATGTTGACTGTAAAATCTAAGCCTGTGCAAATCCATCATTTTCAATTTAGAATCGAATATTTCACATCTCATGCCTAAAAAAACATTTCAAGTCGAGTCCGAATTCAATCTCATGCCTAAAATAATTTAGAGTCAAAGACGAGTTCAATCTCGTGATAAATTTATTTTAGCGAATCGAATCCTAGTCGTATACCATGCTTGAAAAGAAAATTTTGATCTAATATTTTATTTTTTAAATAAGTTCATATCTAAATCTATTAATTTATTTTTAGTTTATTATTATAATGTTTAAATCAAATTTGTGTTTATATTTATCTATCTACACCACGTTCCACTCTAGCCGTTAGGTTTATACGCAAAAAGCAAAATATTAATATATAATATTTCAATAGTGAATTATTTTGTATACATTGTCTCTATATGTAAATAATATTTAAGCACCTCAGATAACGTGTAATTTTGAATAAACACGAAATAACACCGAAAAGTGAAATTAAAAAAACAAAATTTAATTAAAAATAAAACAATTTTTACGGGGCTCTACTCATAGGGCATGCATCAAAAATAAGTATAATGGCGGAAAAAACACGCTAAACTGAATGTCGAAAAATAAAAGGATACTACTATTAATATTCTTATTATTATTAGCACCATGTCTTACTACCCGTTCGGTTTGTACGCACTTACGCTAATGTGTAATGGTAGGGTGATTGTGAGATGAAATGGAAGGCCTACAGTTTAACGTGGGATCCGAACCACAGTGGAGGCCTGGCATTCCTCACATTCACAAGTTGTAATTAATACACATCTTGTCAGAGTTGAAGGAAGGGTTTGGCAATCAGATAAATCTGTGCCGGGACCGAGGATTGAACCCCGGACCCCCAGCACAGAAGTCTGACACCTTACCCCTAGGCCACCAAGTCACCTATTAATATTATTATAGGAGTCTCCAGGGAGTCCTTTCCTTCTCCATCTTACTCTCTCTAATACCTATTCTACCCCCTACTTTCTCACAAATTTAAGGACGTTGCCTACCTATGACATCACGTCTGGTCAAGATATAATTTCACATGTTAGTTAATTTACGTTTTATTCAGCGAGTTTTAAAAATATAACGTTGAAACTAAAACCATACATTCTTAAATATTTCTAAAAACAGTCCTACAGTGTCACAAAATTACTATTTTTATCTTAAGTATTTTTTTATTAACGTATTTTTATAAATCATCTACAACTTAGGCTATTTGGCTTTGTCAAGAAAATGGCCGGTAAGGGTTTCCTCTCATGATGTAAATTAAAAATGTCCTTGATAGGATGTACCTATATAGATTAGGAAGCAATAAAAAGGTAATTTTAAAATGCAAGTCAATTTCAAGACATAAATAATATAGTGACTGTGTAGGTTCGTCAGAGGAAGAGGGAAAGTTTTATTAGTGTATAATACAAGAGGCCTCGCAGGGTGAGTTTTTTAAATTTTCTTTATTCTCCTTCTATCCCGTACATTGGTGTCTAAGCGTGATAATGCTTAGACGGCTTAGGTGCTTCAAGTTATGATACAACCAACTTTGCAAAATAGCTCAAAAATCTCCAAGTAGGCATCGTCGTTAAAAACATGTAACAAATTACCAATTCTCCTATAATCTATTCCTGACAATCGTTGTCTATACACTCGGTTTACCTTGATGAATTACACTATGCCCCTATCTTATAAGCAATCTCATAGTGGAGTAAAGCAAGGTAAGATTAATATCGTACAAGGTAAACGAAGAGTACACTCCAATAAACAACATTTACACTAAACCATTTACAATTTATTTAGAACAAACTGACCCTTAGGAGCATGCTGGTTGCTGTATCAACCTACGGGTAAGTAATAAGGAAATGTTTATTAAAGTTTTGTTGATAAAGGACTAATAAATGGAAGTTATGCGCAAAGGGGGACCCCTACTGGGAGTAGGGGTGAGGCGTTTTTGAAAGTTATGCAGGAAAAACATAATTTTTATGCAATTTACATTTTAGGATTATAAATACAAGACAAACATTTATTTGGTAATTTAAATGTAGAACACAAATATATTTTTACGTTGAATAAGTAAGTAATTATTTTTTCGATTATTTTTCAAACTATAAAAACCTCATATTTTTTAATTAATAAGTGCTTATATTTGTTGACTTAAGGTTGGTACACATGTACTGTACTTTCTTTTTTTTTGCTACTTGTGTGTACCAAGGAAAGAAATATATCATAGTATGGATATTTCATATTGATAATCTTTTAAATTTAAAACTTTTGAGCTATATGTAATATTTTTATTTTTTCAATTATTTGATGTATTTAACGATCATTTTATTAACTGACTTTTTATATCAGCACGTGATAATTTCTATGAGCGAGAACAGATGGGCATACCAATTTTGACAGGAAAGGTATATTCATATACTTTCTAGAGTTCTTTTACATATCACAATCGATATGGTAGCGACAGCTTTACTTCCCCTTCGAAGGAAGTTGTGCTACGGATTTTTATCGCTCAAGAAAAATCCGTCAACCCCAGCTGGGTTTGAACCCGCAAACATTGGTTCATGAGGCAATAAATTTACCCAAAGACACCCAACTAAATATAATCAGCATTCATCACTTCATTTATATTATAAAACCTCCTTGAATCCTGTGGGCCAATTGATAGGACATTGTGGACCACACTTTAAGAAACATTGCAATAAGGGACTTTTTACACGAGCAACTTTAGCAGCACAGCTTCCAAGCTACCTTTACTCCCTCATATAAGAGCCAGTTTCAAAAGATTTTGAATTAGAATTTTTTTTAACTCATCAGTAAACTTACTAAGGTATAGCCATATAAAAGTTTAAAATCAAGTTTAAAAAATATCCATCAAACCGTTTTAAATCTCAGCTAAGGGTCAAACAGATACATGGGATTGGTGTCATGAGACCAATCAGAATTTTTTTAAATCCACAATTTTTGTTTCGGGGGCATATAAAACGTAAATATTCATCATAATCTTTAAGTAAAAAATGTTCACGATTACAATACTTTAACTCTGTATGAGAAAGTAAAATTTTAGAGCAGTACTAGAGACTAATTAGTGGCAGAACAAATTAAAAACACACATCGTCTGCTGACGTATCGCCTTAAACCCGTTATGTTCTTTGGGGAAAAATTTCGTTCCTTTATTTCAAAATGTTTCTGTAACAGTGTGTATCATTCCATTTATACTCTTTGGCAAAATGTGATGCTCTTATTCACATTATCTTTTTGTAACAAAAAAATACCAAGAGGGCAAACAGCCACGCACAGAATACCCGATTACATTAGTCTCTTACTAAAGTCCCATAAACCTTACCAGAAAGGAACAAACTTCTATTGTTACGGTCGCGGATCTCCTTCAGGTGGTTATTCACTTCACGATCATTTTACCGTCGACCTGTCCGCGGATGATCACTTCATCAGTCCTAGGTTGAGGAGGAGATTATCTCGTCAGGACACTAATGAAGGAGGGTACAACTCTGTAATAACTCTCTGCCGGGCCTTTAGGAGTTGACGTTGATGAAACGACCTTTAGTTAATTAACAACCGCGCGTCCTTTTCACGTTTGAAAAAAAAAATTAGAAAAAGAAGGAAATGCCGCTGCTACAGACGTCTTGTTTAGCCACGTCGTACTTAGTTACTTTTTTTTTTTTCGATTTATTTTATAGACGCGCCCTTGAGGTAAGTATTTAATTTTCGCGACATGGTCCGTCGAAGAGTCAAAGAGATTGTCGACTCCTGTTTTTTACTGTAGGGTGGTGGGTTGAGCGCTATAAAGGCAGGATGACTGGAATGGAGCTCAATTTAAAGTAAATTATTTTTAAAGCTTATATGACCAAAAAATACTTTTTTGGGGTCATAATAGATTAAATAATTCTTGAGTAGGTACGTTTAGTATAAGATTAATTAAATTCATGGTGATTTAGTAAGGATAGTTATGATAGTAATTAATTGAAAGGAACGCCTAAGAATAAGTTATAAATAGGTTTAAATAAATAAAAAAAAATCCGGTACATACTTTAAAGTAAAACTAGAAAGCATATAAGATTACCAGGTTATACGGTGAATTGAAGAATAACCTTAAAATATAGATCATAAAGAATTTAAATAAAAATTGTCAGAGAATAAGTATAACATATATTTTGTAAGACACATATTGAATAAAGTATTTAAAAATGATAAAAGACTCAGTTATATTTTGTGAGAGTTAAACTGGAGTAAATATAACCAATACCAATACCAATAGTTCACTATTACCATGTCTTATTCAGTTATTCGCCAATCTAATATTTTTATATGTTTTTAATTCTTTAACCGGTAATCTTTAATATCAATGTATTTGTTAATTTTGTTATAATTTTAATATGTTTAATGTATTTTAACCCATTCAACTGTCCTGGTTATATTTACTCCAGTTTCTTAGGCGTTCCTTTCAATTAATTAGCGTTTAGTATAATTTTCTGCGCATAGCAATCTCAACAGCTCTATGATATTTGTCATGAGCATAATGGCGTTTGACCAGGAACTTTTTAAATCAAGAGAAAAAGTCCTGAAGAAGTCACGAAATGAGCCGCTTCAGTGGCCACATAGTCTAACGCGCTACTCTAATGTTGGACTAGACTACCGAGTGCGGGGAGATCGAGGTTTGATCACGGTTGGGGGCACTGAGGGTGGTTTTCCTTAAATGGCTCTCCTCTCTCCCTCCACACAAATTTAGGTGTATTTCCAATGAATTAAGCTTTTCTAATCACTAACTCATTAGTGTGGGGCTAATTAGTACATAGGAGTACAACCTGAACGGATAGTAAGACATGCTGCTAAAAAAAAAGACAGTCACGCAATGTATACGACAGATATTCAAAACCTATACTGATTAATATGTGTTGAAAATATGTAATAGCGCGAGCTTAATTTTTCAATATAAATTATACACTTCTTCAGTTGATATGTGAAGTTTAATTTTTTACACATACTAATATTAAAAGTACTTTATTATAGGTTATGGGCATAGCGGCATTTGACAAGAAACCAAAGTCCTGATCAAATTACACGATGACCATAATCAATATTCTGTAACAGCATAATTATTTTAAGGTTGTTCTGGCAGGATGTTAGCCTGAACTTGTACATTTCCTTGGAAGTCAAGAGTGTTGGGTTACCATCCTGTTGAGAATAGCAAATAGCTCATATAGCTTGCATCCTGTTGACGAGTGAGCGGAGTGACCGATGGACCTTCCTGGCGGGTGAAATATCGAGATCAGAGAGTGGTGTGAGAACCAAAGGAGGTTGTTGAATGTTGGACGCCATGCGGGGTGCATGTGTGTCGGTCGCGTGTACGACTGAGTAGTGATAATATTAATGTGATCTGTGGAGTTCACCCCCATGGAGGGTCGATCGCGGGTCTGCAGGAGGGTTACGAGACCGTTATCGCGCCGGCTCCCTCGTCACGGGATATTTAATAGATTCCCATGTAGTAGTTTAGTCTCTTACTATTTTAATAAATATAATTTCTTGGACTACTTGCGAGTCTCACTCCCCACGACCATCCATTGCAACCCCTACCGCTCGGGGTCCATCCTAACCATGTAAGTCCCTACGGTGCCCCGGTAGCGCGTAGAAGGGTTGGCTACCGGGCACCCAGACAAAACTAGTAACCTTGCCCAGTTCTGTCAGAAGTTTACAACGTGATGACAAAGTGGGTTACAAAGTGATGTCAAAGTAAGGGATCTTACAAATTGGTGTAAGAAGTGAGGATCGGGACTTAGCAAAGTGCGTCCAAAGTGAAGACTGAGTGATAAAGTGTTATCAAAAGGAATAAGCGATGTGTAAGTGATAGCCTGTCGGGACATAACTAAAAATATTATAAAACTGATGTCAAGTGAGCTATCTGATTAGATGTTCTACTACGCGTGCTGCTAGCTTGATTATGCTAGAGGTGGAAGAAAGGTGATATGAACTGATAAAACCTTGTACCGCAAGTCACGAACGGAGTGATAAACGCGCGCGTGTGTGTGTAGCAGCTGCTATCGAGGAAAAAGATGAGTCGGAAATCTTAGCCAGCTGGGATGGAGAGTAGTGACGTCACAACTGTCAGTCACAAACGTCATTCAAAAACGTCATCCCCAACGACAACAGCAACAACAAGGTAGGTAGTTGTACTGCTTTGATATGGTTTGGCCTATTTGTGTGTTCAATTATTATTTTAAGATGTATTTAAAATTCTGAAGTTTCATTTTTATATTCGGACAAATATTCCAAAATTTAAAATATTTCATTGCAAAATTGTTATCATGGCTACCCCCCCAGTAAGAGTAGAGGGTCGAGACGTCGACTTACAAACAGCCATAGATCTTTTAATGACACAAATTCGTGATTTAAAAGTAGAAAACGAAACTTTAAGGCAAGATCGTATGAACCATACTGCTAATATGAGTCAGGGAAGCGAATCAGTAACAGCCACCATGTATGTTAGGAATTTCTCTCTTATTCCTAGCATACCAGTATTTCAAGGCAGAGCAGAGGATAGTGTGAACACCTTTTTCACAAAGTTAGAGCAATCGGCAGAGCTATGTGGATGGACTGATAGTGAAAAATTAGCAGTAGCCAAATTAAGGGTTTCAGGGGAAGCACAGGATTTTACCTTGTCGCATAGTGAATGTAGGGAAGCTACGACTTATGAAGCCCTGAAACAAGAGCTTGTGAAGCGTTTCAAGAGGAAGAATACTACCAGGTATTACCGAGAACAGCTGACCCGAAGCAAGTTACGTTCAGATGAAACTGTAGAGCAATTCGCGGATAGAATAAGAAAAATCAACGTCAATACGTATGATTTAGGGGATAGTGAAGAGGGTAATGCCGCAATAAAGTTTGAGGCGGACCAGAGAGCGTTAGATGCGTTTCTAAATGGCTTGTCTGGAGACTTAGGTAGATTGACACGACTTTCAAAGCCTAAATCATTCCAAGACGCAATAGAATCCGCAGTTGACATAGTAGAAGGGGACCGTCGACCTGTTGAAGACAGACGAACTGAAAAACAAGTTTTTACGAACTACAATGAGGTTAAATGTCATAAATGTAGGAGATACGGTCATTTAGCTAAAACTTGTTCAATCAACAAGTTGGTTTGTTTCCATTGTCAGGCCAAGGGACATATATCCAAATTTTGTAGGAACAGGTTTGAAGGGAAGAAACCTCCCCCAAACGATCAAGGGATTGGGCTAAGCCACGACCCCCAGTCCAAATAAAATTCGTCCCTGTAACTTCCGCTGACAGTGAAGAGACTAGTGTAGAAGAGCTTATAGTTCTTGCAAACTATGAGGGAAAACCATGCAGGTTGTTAGTCGATACAGGAGCTCAAGTTTCAGTAATGTGGCAAAAGGTTGTGGGAAATAGGGGTATTTCCAAACCGAAGTATGAAATTGCAGGTCTAGGAGGACGAAGAATTTCAAATTTGGGAGAAAAATCTGTGACTATCAAGTTAAACCACGATGTTTATGTAGTAAATGTACAGGTTGTAAATGCCAGCTGTCATCGTTATGAAGGCATACTTGGATTAGATTTCTTGTTGAAAAACCAGGCGTCTATTAACGTAGAAAAACGGAAGTTGAACCTTCATCATAAATCTTATGATTTAGGAACAAGAGCCGAAATAGGGCCCCAACGAACTAATGCAGTTGTAAATATGAGATTAGCTACCTCATCCTGCGCTGTGGAAATGGTTCCGGTTCTAGTACGTTTAATGCACACTGAAGAAATGCCCCCGGGCGCAAGAAAGATAATTCAAGCTGAAGTTAAACTCCCCGAAGTCATTGACGAAAAGTTACTTTTAGTAGAACCAGTTATACAAAGTGATACACAGGAAGATAAACACTGTTATGTGGCTAGAAGTGTTAGTGTTACCATAAAGGCGGGAAACAGGGTCAGAGTCCCTATAAGTGTTGTCAATATGAGCTCTGTGGCTGTCCAAATACCACGAGGGGCGGTATTGCTAGCGTTTGTTATGTAAACAAAGATGACGTCATCTGTAGTGAAAAAAACTCATGTGGAAGTTTGTATGCCACGAACCTTGTATTACCTCAGGGTAAGGGTCAAAATAAAGTTGTACGAGCTTGTGAGGTTAAGGAGACTGCAACCCCTAAATTCGAAGCGGCACTGAATAAAAAACTAGATCATTTGTCAGAGGAAGATAAAAACATTTTGATGCCTATTTTACGAGAGTTTAAGGATATCTTTAGGGAAAGAGAGAAGTTACCTGCTACCCAATTAGTACACCATCGAATACATACCGGAGATGCGAAGCCTATTTCACAGAAACCATACAGAGTACCTTATCACCAAAGGGCCTTAGTTCAAGACATGGTTGAGAACCAGTTAAAGGCCGGATTTATACAAACCCAGGGAAATACATGATCCACCATGGAGCTCTCCTATAGTGCTTGTAAAAAAGAAGTCTACAACAGGACAACCTGAATTCCGATTTTGTGTTGACTATAGACGTTTAAATGCAGTAATTACCCCAGACCTTCATCCGGTACCAAATTTAGTGGAAACAATTGAAAACATGTCTAAATGTAAAGTCTTTTCGTGCCTGGACATGACTAGCGGCTACACACAACTATGTGTTCATCCCGACGACCAAGCAAAATCGTCTTTTATAACTACAACAGGGGTGTACAAATGTGTTAGAATGCCTTTTGGTCTTAGAAATGCCCCGGCTACGTTCCAAAGACTGATGGATGGTATATTGTATGGGTTAACACCTACTCAAACACTGGTTTACCTAGATGACATAATAATATTTAGCAAGGACATGGTAGAACATGCTGAAAGACTGCGGGCAGTTTTGAATCGGTTGCACCAGGCCAATTTATCCTTAAATATTGATAAATGCCACTTCGCGGCCTCTCAGGTACATTACCTAGGTCATTACATAAGTCATGAAGGACTAAAATGTGATCCCCAGTTAGTCGAAGCCGTCCGAAACTACCCCATTCCGAATAACGTCAAAGAACTTCAATCATTTTTAGGGTTGTCAAACTGTTATCGTAGATTCATTGAAAACTATGCGAGTAAAGCGCAGCCCCTAACTAAACTACTAAGAAAGGGAGTAACGTTCGAATGGACCCCAGACTGCAGTGATGCTATGGAAGCTTTAAAAAATGCATTGACTTCGTCTCCAGTATTAATTTTCCCTGATTTTGAAAAACCATTTATCTTGTCTACAGATGCTAGCAACTATGCACTTGGTTGCGTGTTATCTCAGGAGGTTGAGGGTAAAGAACACCCTGTTGCTTTCGCATCTCGCCAACTGAACCAAGCAGAAATTAATTATAGCACCACGGAAAAAGAACTTCTAGGAGTCGTGTGGAGTGTCAATAAATTCCGTTGCTATCTACTGGGCAAACCCTTTACGATAATTACGGATCATGCCGCTCTTAAGTGGTTATTGGGTCTCAAAGACCCTAGCGGTCGTTTAATGAGATGGAGTTTACGTCTTAGTGAATATGTATACACGGTGTGTCATCGACCAGGAAAATTCCATGGAAATGATGATGGACTAAGTAGAAAAATAAGAACCATCGAACTCAGTACCCCAGAGGACCTAATAGAGCAGCAATCTCAAGATACCGATTGTCAAATTTGGAGAAACAACCCAAGTTTCCAGGAGGTTAATGGCTTACTCTTTCGAGAAACCAAGTACGGGAAGCGCATCGTGGTACCTGAGTCAAAACGTGATGACGTACTAAAAGAATGTCATGACTCAGTTTTGTCCAGTCACAGCGGTAAGAGAACGACAAACTACAGGATGGCACGAAAATACTGGTGGCCGAATCGACGTCACGATGTAGATAACTACGTCCAACGATGCGTCTCATGCAATCAGAGAAACAAATATGGAAAAACAAAAGCACCACTTCAAGAACTACCCGAAACAAACACTCCGTTTGAACGGATAGGTTTAGATATAGTCGGTCCCTTACCAAAAACCAGAGACAACAAGTATATTTTAACGATGATTGACCATTTTTCTAGATACTTAGTGATGATACCTATACCGGATCAGAGTGCAGAGACCATAGCGAAGGTGTTTATTTTTCAGTGGGTGTTGAAGTTCGGGACACCCTTATTTATTATTAGTGACCAGGGTTCGAACTTCATGTCAGAAATAATGGTGCAAGTTTGCAAATTGCTCAATGTCACTAAACTTAGAACTACACCAGCACATCCGGAGGGAAATGGCCGCGTTGAACGAGTACACCAAACGATTTCTAAAATGCTGAGTCATTTTGTAAATAGTCGACATGACAACTGGGACGTGTTTTTACCTTATGTCGTTACAGCTTATAACACCAAACTACATTCAAGTACAAAAATGACTCCGTATGAAATTGTTTATGGGCGACCAATGATGACTCCGTTTGATTCTGTGACGCTTCCGCTGAACTCAAACGAACACGTGAGCGACCTTGCTGAGAAACTGCAAAGTGTGTGGAAAATTGTCAAGAAAAGAAATCATCAAGCGTTCCAACAACAGGCAGCTCAGTATAATAAGAAGAGTGTAGTGTCCAAATACCGAGTTGGTGACTTAGTGTATCTTTCTAATCCAGTTTTAAAACGTGGTCAGATAAAAAAATTCCAACTTCAGTATAAGGGACCCTATTTGGTGTTAGAAGTGTTGTCACCGGTAACCCTTAAGGTGCAACTACCCTTTCGCACTATTATTGTTCACACAAATAGGGTTAAGCCATATTTGGGTAAGTTGTTCCCTGTACCTTGTGACGACGACGCTGAGGTGCGGCCGAGAGGTCGTCCAAGAAAGACGCCACTGGTTGCCAAGGACACCAGTAGGTCAGGTGGCCTTAGCAGCGGTTCGAGGTTCGATGCCAGCCGACCACGACCAGTCACGCTAGAGAGCCAGCCTTCCAGGAGGAAGAAGGACACCAACCCCCCTACGTCACCGGAGCACTCCTCCCATTCTTATAACCTCAGAAAGCGCACGTAAAATGTTCGCTTTAGTGTTTTATTTTTGTGTATTTCACAGTGCATTAAGTGAAGCAACGAAAATTAGTGAATTACCTAATGGAGTCATGTTTGAAAGGATAGGCATGATATTTTTAACTGATAGCAGTTTTAAAGTATTAGTAAATTTTGATTTGATGGAATTAAATGTAGTAAACAATAAACTGTTGAACTTGGTAAACAAAACTGTTTTGGCACTTTAGATTCTTATGAGTTGTATGAAATTAACCAAAAATTCATACAACAGCTTGCTAAGAAATATCTCTCATATTTCAATGTCATTATAGTGAGCTCAGCAAGGGTGTAGATGGACTATTAAGGTCTATACACGTAATTAACTCTCACATTGAATTAAACAATTTATTGCTTAGGGTAAGTGAATGTATGTAAAATGTTAGATTAGATCTTATTAATCTAATACAATCCATAGAAAATAGTTCTAACAAGAAGTTAAGTAGTGAACTTTTAACTCCGAGGGTTTATGTCATATTAAGGGGATGGATCACCATGAGAGATGAGCGCGGCCGGTTTCTAAGGCGATTTCTCTGTACATGATTACTAAGAAAACTATTATACATATTTTAATCAGATTTTTACTACTGTAAATATCAATTCATTTACATGGTTTATAGTTTATTCCTATCTACCCAGCCAATTCAAATTTAAGTTTTAAAAAATAATTTAAAGATCACTGCATGAAACAAACTGGGCTTGTCATTTAAATGTGGGAAGACTTAGGCTAAAACAGTTTTCATTTTATTACAATAAACACATTTCTCTATCATTTAGTATAATTTAACGCCAGTTAAAAGTTAAATATTTGTAAGCAGCTTTGTTTAAATAATTTTTGCATGATCGTATTTTCTTGGTTTAGTGTGTTTTTTTTAAAATCTGCAGACAAAGTATAAACCGAGTAAATATGATTGAGAATAATTATCCATTCATTTTTCAGCATACATATTGTTCTAAACTAAAATAAAGTGGTACAGTTTTATTTTGATTCAAAAAAGTGTTGTGGTGCAGTAGCCTGTGACCTAGCGGTGTAAGGTTGAACAAAATGAACCTCTCGAGAAAACTCATGGCAGTGATGCCAAGCGTTGCACGGTGACGAACAGATGTTCTCAGGAAAAATATCAACTCGACTGCGTTCATTTATTAAATCAGTTGTGTGAATACCACGTGTTTTGCAATGGAAGCCGTTTCTGTAAAAAGAGATCGAAGAAAATAAAATAAAAAACTACTTTATCTCTCAACCAGACGAAAGAAAAATAAATGTTCTACTCTTTTGAATTGGATAAAAAAAAGTGTCATGAATTTATTATCATTTCTGCATGAAAAATACAATTTTAATACTGTAGTTTAAAATCCATCCATTAATTTCAAATAATGTGCGTAGAATACCTAATTAATATAATTACAGGACCCGTTTTGGTGACCTCATGATTTAAGGCACTACTCTTGCAAAAAACTGGACTGCTGAGGACGGGGATTGGTGTTCGATCCCAGTTTGGTGCTATGAGGTTATTATTCCTAAAATGTTTTCCACTCACCCTCCCCGCAAATGTGAGTGTAAGTCATCTAAAAGCAACCTTACCCTTCTCTGACACATTAGCTTAATTAGTACATCGGCGTAAAACCCACACGGGCTCGGTTCACTTTGGTGTACCAATCAAACACTTTGGCCCTACCTTTGGTAATCTGATCTGTAAACAGAGTCAATAATTTGGTATCGATAATACGGGGCTAACTAAATCATTTTGGACTACAGTATTGACAATTTGAACAAGAAATACACTTGTCACAATAGATAAATATCTTGAAACTATTTTGCTATCAATTGTAAAGGTGGATAATGAAACGGGGTGGGGGGACTATTGAACATGCCTTGACCACCGCGCTTTTAAAATTAATAACATTAACACAGATACATATTTAATTTTGACAATTATTATTTTACAAAATAGTTTCATCACAAATATAATTTTTACTTTCTCGCACCCCTCGCGTGCCATAGTCAAAGATTTGGAAATAACGTAAGCCTTAGAGAGGAAGGAAAGGGGGGAACACAAATGCTAAGAGGAGGATGTTACTCAACACATATAAGAGTGTGCAGTGTAAAGATTATTTCCATGTCTTTTTTTTTTGTTCTTGTGATATTAGAAATGCTTCACTTCTTAATATTCTTTGATGTTATCCGTAAATTTACAATAATAAAGTAGGGTAGATAATAAATACGGTAATTAAGAGAAAGTGTTCCCACATTTGCGTGGAGGAAATGAGCAATCACGAGGAAAAACACCTCAATTCACGCGGTCGGAATTCAACCAAAATTTATAGCACAGGTCCCTAATAAAATTAAAAACGTTGTGTTCATTGCAGAAGTTTTGATGAAGGACTTTGAATGTATAAAGTTGTAGAATGGATGTATTATTATTATTATATAATGTGTGTAGCTAAAATTATAAAATAGCTAGTGATGTGTATATATTTTATGAACGTCCTTGACACAAAAGTGATTGATAAGGGAGAAATAGATTATAAAATGATCATGCTTCAATGTAAAACATGTGTTCAAGCCTATCAATTTTGGTCAAAATCGATGGATGGATATTTTCTATACAATTGGGTGAAAAACATTTTCTTGCAGTATATTTCTTTATGTTTTATTGTAATTTCAAATACTTTTTTTAGAGTTAGTGTTTATAATTTTTGAAGTACAGGCAATAAGTGTAATATTTATTCTATAAAAATTATACATTTTTAAAAATAAAATCTTTCTTTTTGCAGAAAATTGTTCTATATGCTATCTTCAAATTTGAATATATATATATATATATATTTATTTATTTATATAGATATATAATATTTATTTAATAATATAATATAATATTTTATATATATTATAATATATTTTTATATATATTATAATATTATATTATATTATATTTTGATTTACATCACATTATATATAAATATATATGTATATAATATTATTTAATCTGGTCAAAATATTTTCTTTCAGTTCCTGAGGTAAATGGTCGGATTAAAATTTTTGTCAAATAAACAGAGAATTTGTGAATAGATTTTTTTTCAAAAATTGTTTAGTGGTTTTATGGATCAGGAAGGTTATAATCATAGAAATTGTACCTGCATTTGCGTGGAGGGAGCGTGGAAAACCAGTTTGGAGAAACTAACTTTAGTACACCCGACCGAGATTAGAACCTTGATCTCCCCATCATTGGCAGTCTAGTCTACTGTAAGAGTAGCGCGTTAGACCATGAGGCCATCAAAGCGAGTGTTATACATGTTAAAATATGTATAAACGTATAAAGCTATATTTGATTATCGAATATAATTAATAAAAAAATAGGTTAATAGAGTTTGAAATTCTTGATAGCTACAAGTTCATTGGTGTAATTATAGGGTGGTGGCAGAATGCCACAGGCCCACGCTCAAAATAGGGCCCATCACGCAGGTCCACCCACCCAAAATTAATTTGGTAATATATGAAAGCGTTGTCTTTCAGACCTATCATTGTTTCGTAAAGATCTCATTATTCAATAAAAAATTACTCAATAGTCATTTTATTGCGCATAATTTATGCTGTACAAAAATGTATGTACATATTTTTCTGTAAAATCAATAGAAACAGCTGTCAGGTCATTTTCAAAACTTTACTAAAAATTATTTAAGAAGCACATGAATCAATAAAGGCTGCAGGGATTAGATATGTTGACTGTTGAGCTACTACCCGTAGCTTGACCTTGGAGGAAAGTGTAGACAATTTCACAGAGATCAATGTTTGTTTAGCCTCTATAAGTGTTAATATTGATAATTGACTATAGATTTGTTTATAATATTTATTAATATTGTTTTATTCAATTCAGATTAAGTTTTTTACATTATATTGAAACTTTTCAGCAAAAATTTTATCAAATATTATGGCTGTATGGTAATGCACTTAGAGTGGTTTTTCCTCAATGGGTTTACACTCTTATCTCTCCACGCAAATGTGGGTACACTTCCTCTAAATTTAACCTACCCACTCTATATTATTACGTATTATAAAATAATTCCAATAATAAATGCATAAATATTTTTTAATGATCTACAATTATTCATAAGATTTGGAGACGGTGGTGTATTTTTTCCTTGGGGGCACCCATCGTGGGTCAATTACTGCATAGTTATGTCTTTGTACTTGTTACAAGCTAATGTAGGTCAAGCTAGTTTTACAATAGGAGATTTTAGTGCGTCTTTAAGTTTATATTAAAATTATTATTAGTAGTAGTATCTGGATGATGTAATATAAGAAACTAAAGTAAATAATAAAGTAAAAAAACACAATTTCTTATTTATGTTTTATACATATGTGTGTGGCCCCCCTGCCTTTTAAGGGTTCTAACACTTTTAAAGAAGGGTACATCTCTGACCCCCAATTTTCTGCGTCCATGAAAAAAGATATAAAAAAATAAACACTTTTTATGTTAATTGATAAGATATCTCTATCACCATTATTATTATTATTATTATTATTATTATTATTATTATTATTATTATTATTATTATTATTATTATTATTATTATTATTATTATTATTATCAGACACTGTCCTCACCCCTCATAGCTTGGGTTAAGTCAGATGCTGAGGAAATGATCTACATTCTACGATGTGTCTGTCGATAGTTTTATATCCAATGTTACTCATTGAGGGTGAACTGGGAAGGGGGGAGGTTTGATAGGGCGGGGTATTACCACCAATTTCTTCTCCACCCTTCCCCCCATCAAAATGTGTCTTCCTCCAGTTTGTTTGGTTCCCTCTGATATACTCTAGTTTGAAGATGAAAGATGGTTTGCATCAAATTTCAAATAGGTTCTATAACAATCTATTATTATTTTTAAATGCTTAAGGGCCACCCCAAATAGCTTTTAGTGGCATTCCATTTTCAAACATTTTCCATTGGCTTTGAGTCATTCCCCTAAAAACTCCTCAAAAATATATTTCTTTACAACTGCCTTGCCCGAAACTAATAAAGTTTCGCCGACACTCTTGGTAGTCATCAAAATAGTTTTTTTTTTCATTGTGACTTACTTCCATTTTGAGTTGTACACATGCATGAACTTGGAATGAGGAAGGTAACATTTTAGATTTAATGTACCCACATTTGCGTAGAGTGAGATTGGGAACCATTTTAGGGAAAAATACCCTTATTGCACACAACTGGGATTTGAATTTCAATCTCCCCACCACCATAGATCAAGTCCAATAGTATGTGCTACTCACCGTGTTCAACTGACATGTTGAAGACGGGGAGATCATGGTTCGATTCCGGTCGGGTGCTCACAGGTGGTTTTTCCTAAATAGTTTTCTGCTCTCACTCCACGAAAATATGGATGCACCTCCTCTTAATTTAACCTTCCTGATGCCTAACACATTATAGTAATTATTACATAAGTGTACAGCCCGAACGGATAGTAAGACGTGGTGATATAAATAAATAATAATAGCGTGTATAAAAAACCGTTTTAAAAAAACACCCTCAGTATACACTACTGGGATTTGAACCCCAAACTCGTCACCAGCAAACCAGTCTAATACGAGAACGTCAAATTAAAAATGTTTTCTTCCGCTAGGTAAGAAATATTAAGAAAACCATATTACTGATTATATTAGTTCAACCTAAAAATAAAGCAGCAGATTTCTGCATAGTGTGGTCTTTGATAAAAGCCGCACTCTAGCCTTTCCCTTCCAAGAAACTTGACCCATGTAAACAACAGATTAGCTCGCTCCCCCTCACTCTTTTAGACCAAATTTGACAGATATGACAACACCGCAACTCAAGTTCGGTGTCGGCTAGACAGTCCAAATAGTTCAATATATGGACGTTTCTTAGGAGTTGCGCTGATAGCGCTTCTCAAGTTTTACAAGGTAGTCCATCCACTTAAATGCTAGTAACTGTGACATGATTAGTAGAGACTTCAAGGTATTAGCGTCAGTTCATGGTACATTGTATTTTCATAATAAATTGCCCCTAATATATATTCCAGATCTAGGAAACTTAAATTTTGAATCAAATTTAAATATTTCTAAAAACGTTACTTTTTCTAGTGAACTAATAAACGAGATTGATGCCTTTGTCAAACAATCGATTAATCCAGTGGACTTTAATCAAGTAGTAGACAAAATTAGGGCCCATAGTTTCAATGGAAACCCTAGGTCCTTGTCTATAATTTTAGGCTCAACTATAACACCTTTGGTATTGCTTGTTATTGTAGCTGTAGTAGTCTTTAATTTTAAAGGGTCATTGGTTAAATGTTTTAGTATGCCTGCTCCTAGCATTGTAACCCCAATACCTACGCAGGCACAATCTATTGTTGTTACCTTGCCAGACTTATCTAGTAACTAGTGTTAAGGGTAATAACCACCTAAGACAAATAAGTGTCTCATAAATGTTCCACTTGTTTTTCGGAGGGGGGTGTAATGTAACAGCATAATTATTTTAAGGTTGTTCTGGCAGGATGTTAGCCTGAACTTGTACATTTCCTTGGAAGTCAAGAGTGTTGGGTTACCATCCTGTTGAGAATAGCAAATAGCTCATATAGCTTGCATCCTGTTGACGGGTGAGAGGAGTGACCGATGGACCTTCCTGGCGGGTGAAATATCGAGATCAGAGAGTGGTGTGAGAACCAAAGGAGGTTGTTGAATGTTGGACGCCATGCGGGGTGCATGTGTGTCGGTCGCGTGTACGACTGAGTAGTGATAATATTAATGTGATCTGTGGAGTTCACCCCCACGGAGGGTCGATCGCGGGTCTGCAGGAGGGTTACGAGACCGTTATCGCGCCGGCTCCCTCGTCACGGGATATTTAATAGATTCCCATGTAGTAGTTTAGTCTCTTACTATTTTAATAAATATAATTTCTTGGACTACTTGCGAGTCTCACTCCCCACGACCATCCATTGCAACCCCTACCGCTCGGGGTCCATCCTGACCATGTAAGTCCCTACGGTGCCCCGGTAGCGCGTAGAAGGGTTGGCTACCGGGCACCCAGACAAAACTAGTAACCTTGCCCAGTTCTGTCAGAAGTGTTACAACGTGATGACAAAGTGGGAGGTTACAAAGTGATGTCAAAGTAAGGGATCTTACAATTCAATAAATTTTGGGATTACCATGACTATAAAACTAAACTTAACGTATATACTACTATACTTATTTTGTCCAACAAAATGTTTTTCGTCATGAAAACTACAAAAAATATATAGACCTTATATTGGGATAACTTACAACGCAACATAAGCGACCGTCTCAGTCGGAGAGAAAATGTCAATCGCTGTCAGGTAACGCAACTTAAAATAAAATGGTCTGTGTCGTTTAATGGAACTACTTCTCTATTATATTTAAACATTATATATTCCTTCCTTCCTCTACATCCATCCTTTTTCATATTGATAAGAAAGAGGTTAAAGAAAACTACGAAACTTCTTATCTCAAGGTAAAAAAGAAAGCTCTCTGCTAGTTATCATTAGTATCTTCAAATCTTATGTTGTGAGACTATCATACAATTACTTTATTTGTTAGAGGAAGGCTAAATCTAAAGCCCCTTTTCATTAAACCTAGTATTATAGCTTCACAAATATGATTAAAAATTAGTTTAAAATGAGATATGGTTACATTTTCATTAATTATTTGTAGTTAATAAAGCCCCACTTTGGGTTGTTAAGGAAAGAGCCATGTTGATCTTTCAACTCATTTTGTCGTCCGCTGAGGACGGGATCGAGGTTCGAATTCGGTCGGGTGAATGAGGTGGTTTTCCTGAATGGTTTTCCAATTCCTCCACGCAAGTGCGGGTTCACTTCCTCTTAATTCAACCCTCCCAATCTAATCCATTAGAGATAGTACTTAAGCGTATAACCCGAACGGTAGTAAGAGTGGTGCTAAAAATTTGTCGTGAAGCATGATTTGAATAACGTATCGTAGAATTAATTTTAATTAATTAATTAATATTGCGTTATTACTGAACGTAACTCTACCATTTGCACCTGGACAGCATTGACTTTCATCTCAAAACTATAATTTGCTTGTTTGCTAATCTAGATGACATAATATGCTTCCATAGACTTTTTAAATCTACATCCTGGCCACTTTCATGAATACACCAGCCTGAGCTGTAGAGTATTTGAAAACATATGCTTACAAAAAAAACTACTTCAAGACAAAAAATGTTTTGTGACAATGTAAGGTTATTTTTAAAATTATTTAAAAATGTATGTCTTTTGTTTGAATGTAATATTTTTAAAATAGCAGATAGCAGCAAGTGAAAAGAGGACAGTGGAAGAGAGTGCAGGAGGAAGAATGGTGGAAGGAAAAAGAGAGATGAAGGCATTTTATAAACGGACCTGGCCACAAGATGGAAACAGTTCAGGTTGATGATAAGATGATGATTTTTTAAATCCTGAAATAAAACGTAGATACATTAACATGGGGAGTCCTAACTTGACTTGCCGTGACGTCACAAGTAGGCAAAGTTTTTAACTACTAGCCAGTTTGGTGGTGTTCTCTCTAAGGCGTTAGGCTTGAGATATACTTATTGTAGGTTGAGGGTAGGTCAAAGTTTTAATACCGCCCGTGCACTTGAGTTAGTTTTTCATATGTGTTTCATTTATTTATAACTATGACTGTCCAATCCATTTATCACGCAAAACGGGACTATATTTTACTTAAATATCCCCCCTACTTCTTATCGCCAAGATTAATTTAACCTACTTGTTCAGCACTAAATAAGTCGTAATTTGGCTTCTCAATCAGAAAAAAAAAAATCTAAGTGATCTGAGTGTACTAGGCTCGATTACCGTTAGATCCAATAATAAATCAATACAAAATTAGTTTTATTCAAATTGAGTAAATGATAAACGAATGGATAAAACCGTCTTTCGGTGGGCACTCAAACAAAAGCGTCAATCACGTGTTATCTGGTTCACTGGTGATGAGAGGTCAGCTTTAGAATCCCTGCAGGGTGATATAGGTGTATTTCGTTTTTTCCTAAAAATTTCACACATATCCTCCACGCAAATAGAAAGACTATTCCTCTGAATTATATCTTACTCATTCTTACTCCATTAGTGTAAATTTATAAATAGCCCAGATGGATAGTACGACACTAAGCATGGAATAAAATCGAGAACGCTTTTCGTGTTTTTCATATAAGTAATTAAGGTATGATGTTAATATTAAAAACAGTGACATTAAATCTTACAAACAGATAAATACTTTAATCTAAAGTCTTAATTTATCTGCCACTAGATGTAAGAACTGATAAGTTCTTATGTATATAAAAAAAATTGGGACAACTTTCTTCTGCGAATCTTTCCAACCGGGAAAAGTTGGCAGCAACGAGAGATTCTAATCTTGTTCCATAAGTTCATACAGTGTACGCCATTAGCTTTCAACAGGTGCTAAAGTGTAGGACAAGATAAAAATTACTACGCTAAATGAGTACATTTGCAATAAATAACAAAAAAATTTGGCATTTTTATACACCATTAAAAAAATCATAGCTTCGTTACCACGTAGATTTTCATTTTTAAAAATAATCACTAATTATATTCGAATATATAAATCTTGGCAAACATTTATAAAATATAATAAAAATAAATTTAAAGGTGATATGTATAAATCTTTCCATCGTCATCTTGTTCTATTTAACTTTATTTATAGTTTACAAACTCAGAAAATGTCTCGACGGATACAAAGCACAACAAGAAGGAAGGGAGGTTCAAACCGAAATGTAACACAAACCCTCTCATGATACATCAAGACATCTTCAATTTCCCGCTCTGAACTCTCCCTCCCCGTACCTCCTCCCCTCATTCCGTTCTCACAATGTCGTTCCATCTACTAGGCTACTATACCCCACCTCCTTTCCTTTCCCCTTCGCAACTTGAGTGGCATCACAATTCACCCTCTCTCACCCCAACCCCACCAACTTGATCGATAAATCCGTTAGTCGCTTCTCTCCGATTCTTCCACACACACACACACACACACACACACACACACACACACACACACACACACACAACATACACTCTCTCTCGCATTTCTCTCTCGCATTCTCTCTACCCCTTCACTTCGTCTCGCCAAAGAGAAAATTCACACTCTCTTTTTTTTTTTCACTCTTCCATCTCACTATAATTTTTTTTTTGTAAATATATATCTCTCTCCCGTTTTACCTTTCTATCTTATATTTTCTCTTGCTTGGTGTTTAGTTTCTCTTTCTTTTTACTATTATGTACTATTCTCTCTTCTCTAACTTGAGGGTTAACCTCTCTACATTCTTCCCGTCTGTAAGTATTCCCAAACAAATACATACAGTTCAATCTAAAAGGAAATTCTTTAAAAATTAGAAACTTTTTTTTGCATTTAACACTCTTGGGTTTTTTAAATTTTATTTAAGTTATTTTATAGGTATTGATAATATCAATCAAAACTGACACATACAGATAAAAATGACTTGATGTTTGAATATATAAAATAATTATGAGGGCGAAGAGTTAAATGCGCATATATATATATATATATATATATAATATATTGAAAGAGTGAAGTTAAGGCCAGCACCTTTTCTTGCTCTTAGCCACGTATTTATAATGCAAAATTATAGTTATACTTACGTACTATTGATAAAGTAACCAGAAAATAATTTATAGTATGGATAAAATATTGGAATAAAATATTGTAAATATTACTCTTCACATATTTATTGAAATGTTAATTGAAAATAAATTAAGAAACTAAAACTAAATAAAAGACATAAAATAATTAAAAAACACAACTACACATTTTAAACATGATGGAAATATCAAAGGATTAACAAAGGAACGACTGGTGCGTTGCATTGCACAGACTTCTTCTTTATTTATATTAAATTACCGCCTCTGTGGTCTATTGGTAAGCGTTCTTGACTACGGAGCCAGAAGTCCAAGGTTTGATCCCCGTTTTTTTCTGTGGAGCAGTGGGTAAGGAACGTGGTCCACTCAGCCTCCTGAGGACAATAATGAAGAGCTACATGAACGAAGAAGTAGTGGCTCTGGTCTAGAAAACTGAAACTAACAGTCGTAGGGTTCGTTGTATTCACCATATTACACCCTCTATCAGCAAATGTTGCCACTATATTTGCCAACAGACGGCGGCCGCTCGGTCGGTATAACTCACTTGTAGGATGACGCCATGGAGTTTTTTTTTAGATCGTAAAATATACATTTTACTAAAAGCTCGTAGTATTTGTGAAATGAAATAGTATGAATTGTTGAAGGAATACTCCACCAAAGAGCATACATTATAATATACACTGTTACAGAAACATTGAGAAGAGCAAAATCTCTGTCCACCAAATCAATCAATTTCAATTTTCAAATATATTTATAAAAATATTTATATATTTACTCATATCTCAGAAATGGTTTTATAAAAATATTTTCCAAATAAAGGATGTTAATTTTTAATAATACTAAAACTATTCAGTGATAAGTTATTTCGTATCTGAAATAGTTGTGGAAATATGATAAAAATTTTATGTTTTCGCTTATGTTAGTTACTCTCAAATTTATTTTTTTGGGATGATGAGAACTACCATTTTGTTTGTAATGTTAAACAGTGCCTAGAAACTAAATGTGATCAAAACCGTTATAACTGATTTTTATAAACTCATTTTTTTATATCTTTGCCTTTCAGTGAACTAGGTACCATTAGTTTTAAAGTTAGCTATATCTAATTTAAAAAATTCTCCGGGGAAACCTTGTTAAAACCCAAAATACAAAGTTTTAGCGCAATCGGTAAAATGTTTTAGCCTCTAGGCCAAGATACAGAACAAACGGCATCGTGAAAACAACTTTTTTCTGTTTCAGTGGCTCATAAAACGTTGAAATTTATCAAAATATTGAGCTCGATTTTATTTTACGATCAAAACACTTTTTTCTCTAAGGGGTTGAAAAGAAAGTACAAATGCTGATAGTAATAATAATATCTTGTAACTCTCAAATAAGGCTCTTCCTTTGAAAATCTGACTATACTCTCTCCATGTATATATGTATATGTTCTTCCCTTACCCACTCTCCCAACCTTCTTATTTATCGCTCCGTTTCCCTCCATCCACGTACCTTTAGCAGACAGAAGGAGCTAGGCTGGGAGACAGATCACACACATACCACCCCCCCCCCCCCCCACACACAGAAATGAGGTAATCCAGAGGGTTGAAGAGAACCACAAAGCGCACCAAGGAGAAAGCATGTCGTATTGACTTGTATTCCTTCTCCGGAAAAAAAAAAGGACCAACCCGGTGAAACCTAGCCTCCTCTCACTCTCACACCACCCTATCTTTCCCCCCTCCTTATCAAACGAGCGAGAGAATACAGATGGAGATGGCAATCTTCTACCAGAAGTGAAGGGGAAAGGACAGAAATCTCTAATAATAACTGATTTACAAAGGAGACGACTGAGATTAAGTCTTCTGCAGTAATATTATTCCAAGACGTCTTCTTGTTTTTAGCGGCAATAATGCGTCACTGACATCAACACCTTTTTTTTAAAATTACCTTTTGTTACTTAAATTCAAGCCAAACACCTTGGATCAGGTGGTATCTCTTAAGGAAGTTACCTCTTTGAAGGGAAATATATACTAGATTCAGTATCTACTTTGCGAATAATGGAGTCTAACGAAGATAGTTAAGAAAACACTAAAACTATCAACTGTCTTAAAATTTGATGTAACAAGCCATTCAAATAATAAAGTTATATGTTTTAGAGAGGCTAAGTCTATCCCAATAACTATTTATTTTTATCTAGAAACTGAGAGATTTATAGGTAAAGACTGTTCAGCTTAGGAGTGTTTTTCTGAAAGGCCTTCTTCCCTACCAGAAATCTATAATATAGTAGGATATTGGTAGGAAAAAAGACCTTTCAGAGAGTAATTCCTACTATGAATGGAGTTTAATTTCACCCTTTCTATTCGTTTTTTTAAAGTTGTAAAATGTACAGCTTAAGGAATTTAATTCCATAAGGATAGGATGGCTTCCTTTTCCATTATGGGGTGACTCATTTCTGGACGTCTGGTAAGCGTCACAGCGTTATGGTAGATGACCCTTAAAGATATCTCTTGGATCTAAATGGGTCATAGGTGGTTTATTTGAGAGTGAATGCAAATTATATGCACCTTTGAGTACTATCTATTTTTAATTATTTAATTTTCTTGCACTATGTATTGCTATTCACTCGGCATTTTGTTGTTATTACGATGTAGAAGTGAGGATGGTGACTGCCAAAAGGAAATTTACCCAAATTTACCTGAAGAGTAGGAGTGAGAAACAATTGAGGAAAATATAGACATCCTCATAACACTAAACATTGATTCAAACACTGACCTTCACGCACTATAAAACCAGATGAGACGACGCCTTATTCCACATGCCCACCATTGAGGCTATAAGTAATCTCGACATCAGCGCAAGGTTCAAATCACCAAAATAAAAGTCTGTTCAGCGTAGGAATTGTTTTCTGTAAGGCCTTTTTCCCTACCAGAAATCTATTTTATAGTAGGATATTGGTAGGAAAAAAGACCTTTCAGAGAGTAATTCCTACCGTGAATGGAGTATACTAACGTTCTGCTCCACGGTCGAAATGGCTCACAAATTGACCTCTCCTCACAATATGACCACCATCTAGGGGTGTACGAGATCGACCTTTTTGGTTCGAGTCGAGATCGGGAACGGGAGTTTTAGAATCCCTCACTTCGAGACGAGAACAGGAAATTAAAAATGTAAAACTAATTATTTATACATTTTCTAATATTACGTACCTTAAAACACTGATAATATTTAATTTGTTAAATAAATACAAAGGCCCTAATCAAGGAAATTTAAACGAATATATATAATGTTGAAAATTTAAGCAATTTTTAGTACTTTTGCTATAACTTAGGCTACTTCAATTTTTACCATTTATGAAACACAGATTACATCTAAATTTACATCTAGAATAGGCTGACATACACATATTTTATATTTAAATACTAAGTAAAACATGAAAAGCAAGTTTAAAAGTAAATTAAATATAGAAAAAAAGCCATTTCTGAACTTTTCCCGAAATTTTTGGCATTACAGAATATGCGTCCTGACAATCGGTTCGGAAACGGTAAATATTTTTTCCCACGGGAATCCAGAAATTCAGGAATCCCACACACCCCCACCGCCATCTGATGTAATGGATATTGAAGAGAACTAGTCACCAACCTCTCTCCTCCTATCACACATGTGATTGTCAAGCGTGATATGTCATCGAGCCTCTCTGTGGTGCTCCTTCATCCACAATGGGGGATGACAATGACGATTATCAATTGGCACTCATCACACCCACCATTGTCCATGGTTGGTATTTAGGACAATTGTAAGGTAAGGTAAGGTAAGGTACTTAGTCAGGCCCAGAGTTGGGCACGTGTATAGGGGGAGGGGTCGTGTTATCACTGGCACACATCTTGTAGGTGTATGTTGTGTATATACTCGAAGAACACACTAGAAACTGTACAAAAAGCCCACCCAAGCCCGTCCATCAAGACCGTCCTCAGGGTAGAAAGAGTGACCCGCATTGAACTCAAGTCTTCAGATTCAGAGGCGATAGAGTTAACTGTAATGGGTGACCTGGTGGTCTAGGGGTAAGGTGTCAGACTTCTGTGTTGGGGTCCGGGGTTCAATCCTCGGTCCCGGCACAGATTTATCTGAAAGCCAAACCCTTCCTTCACCTCTGACAAGATGTGTATTAAACACAACTTATGAATGTGAGGAATGCCAGGCCTCCACCGTGGTTCGGATTCCACGTTAAACTGTAGGTCCTCCATTTCATCTCACAATCACCCTACCATTGCACATTAGCGTAAGTGCGTATAACCCGAACGGGTAGTAAGACGCGGTGCTAATAATAATAATAATAATAATAGTTAACTGTAAACTTTAACCTTGATGGTGAAAAAGTAGCGGGATTAAATAGATTCAATAGAGAAGCGGGAAAACAAAGAGTTATGCGGCAATGGGCCAAAAGAATAAAGAAATAAAAAAAGGACTGAAAAAAAAGGCTCTTGTAACCATGGCAACGACGTCTCGTCCTCGACGCTAGAGCGCTGAACAATGGACTTAGTGTTATAAGCGGTGGGTAGTCGGCCAAACTTTGGCATCAACGACTCTACCGGGGCTGGGTTGGTGGTAAAGAGGATTGTGGGGAGAGGGAGGGGGAGACGAAATTGGGGGCTCTGACGTTGCCAGGCTATCATCATACACATACCATGTTTTTTTTTTTTTTGCTAAAGAGGTTGATTATCGATAGATGGACACTCAATGGAATAATCACATACGTCACAATTTGTGGCTGAAGGTATTTGGAGAACTCATCTCTCCACGTAGACCGTTATTTTAATATTGAAAATTTTCATCCTCCAGAATATGATGAATTCTTACGTTCTATGTATGTTTGAAACCCCTCAACCCCCCAATTCCTATTCTATTATTTAGTCTGTCTCTATAACTGTTTGTCTCTGGTCATATATCTGAAACGGCTCGATGGATTTTGTTCAAACTTTATACAAATGTACTTTATACAAAATTATTTTGATTTTGACCTTAATTTGAGGAGTAATTGATTTTTAATCAAGTTTTTTTAAAAAATGATTTCAACTATTTAAAGAAAAATATTTATTTATGGGGAGCATTTGACCTGTCAAATAACAATATATACTTGAACTTTGGGTAAAATTTTGTTAGTGGTTTATTTACCGATGAGTTATTTTCGAAAATTTCACTGGCAATTTTGTTTAAAATGTGTTTCTTGGGAGTGTTTGACTTGACAAACAAAACTTCATACTTTGTTTTTGTGGGAGAAATTTGTTTAGGGGTGGTTCAACGAATACTTTTTTTAATTGGAGTTTTTTTACGAAATGACTACCAGTGATTTGGTTCAAAATGGGATATTCTATGTTGTTTGTATTAAAATAATTTTATTCAATTGTTTTTAATAAAGATACTAGCTTATTAGTAGTTTATTGATGATAGTTTTTTTAAATTGAAAATGTATTAAAGTAGATTTAAAGAGTTTGTTAAAACTTTGTAGTAGGAGATTAGTCTTACATGATAATAAGTGTGTTGGGTTTTACTAAATTAAATTAATTTAATGGTATTTTACTTATGATGACATTTAGAAAATTTGAAGTATTGGGAAAATGGATTTTAAGGTTGAGTTCAAAATGGATATCTGGGAATAAGTTTATCAAGATAAACAAGAACAATTTTTATTTCTACAAATATATATATAACATTTGAGGGTAGTTTATAAATGACTTATTTTTGAAAATTTTGTTCCAAGTTTTGATACATTACATGAGTAATTTTGTACGATTGGGTGGTACCATTTATTATTTAATAAATCAAGTGAAGAAACATGTTCTGAAATTAGGATGGCAACCATAACGAAATAACTAGCAGAGTAACTTCCACGAAATATTCTACGTGGTCATTGTGATCATTCTTGTTTGATGAATAGTTGATTCCAAAAATTAAGGTAAAATTCCTTTCATGTGAATGGTATATTTATTTGTATGGTTAAAAGCTTAGGGTATATTTTGAAACAGTCTTAAATATTTGTTCAGTTATCGTTTATCTATTAAAACTCGTTTATTTTAAACCCTTTCTATCATATATATATTTATTTTCAATTTAGCTTGAAAGAGATCAATGATCAATTTGTTCTTAAACGAATACTATTATAATCATTATTTTGATAGTAAGTCCATTCTGGAAGGCCTTATTTCATACACGAATCTTACTGTTTGGCAGTATTTAGAAAGAATAAAAGGCCTTCCAGAATGTACTACTTATAACCTTTATGGAAGGCTTTTTATCATACGAAAATACTATTATACAGTAAGATTCTTGTACTAAATAGGGCCTTCCAAACGGGTTTCCTTCCAAAATCTCTGTCATCGGCAAATTAGACCAAGTGAGCTCAACATTTAGTCCACGTTTCCACCTAAACAGGCGATTACGATTGTTTATGGCCCGTTGACACGATTTTAGAGGAGTAATGCAAGTTTGTTAGTGTTAGATGACTAGCATGCATTTTGTGTTGGCAAGTATTTCCACTTGTACAAGTAATTAATGCTTTTAAAACATGGCTAAAAATGAATTGGTGCTCATTGGTGGGTTGATTGTAAACAATATGTTAAGTGAAAACTTATAAAAGGATATAAAGGAAAAGAAACAATTAGTGATGACAGCTAATTTAGGTAAAGGGATGGGTAGCTAGAATAAATGTTCTACGTACTATCTACCTGAATTTTCGTACGTTGATAGAAAAATATTAAATATACTTTTTAAAAAATGAAATAACAAGAACTAGTCTGTACAGGACAACAAAACACAACGGCTAATGGGGAAAAGCGGAGCATTCTGGATGGTTTTAGAGCCAAATTCAAAATATCGTGTTTGTCCAGTGTGTTACTTGGGGACAAACAAACATTGATTAAAATGTCGAAATTCAATTATAATTTATTAAAATGGTTTCTTCAAACGAAAATAACAATATTACTATAATTTTTTTTACCGTGGTTATATATTTTTTTACTCTTTGTCTTTATTTTTTTATAGAACTTCAAACTTCAAAATTCAGAAGTGGTTACAGTTATCGAGGTGATGAAAAGGACCTTTAATAATTATTTAGTCTAATTTGTTTTTAATATTACCATGTTTAAATTTTCTTATAAAGTTTTATATAATTTCTACTAGTAAATTTTTTTGTTTGCTTGTTTTAAAAATAACAAAATATTTATATAGGCAGGATACATAAATTGTGTCTCAAATTTGAGAGTGATCCATAGAGGTAATTTAATCCTCTTTTTTTTTGGAGAGATGTTCAGAAAACCACAGAGAATATCAAACCCCTGTTTGAAATTGAACCAAGTCGAATCTCGATTTAATTGTCAAAATAATCTATATACAAAACAGCTTTAACATTTCACGGGTGCAAAGTAATTACTTTGAGTCAAAAAATGCAGTTATATATACAATTTTAAACATTTATATATGATATTATTTAAATTTAAAAATGACACCCGGGCACCGGTATCGAACTTGGGACATTTGGCTTAGTACGCCAATGCTCTAACCCTGGGCATGGGACGACTCCTAGATAGATCAATGGTTAGAGCTTTGGCGTACCAATCCAAAGGCCCCAGGTTCTATTCCTGTGTCTAGACATCATTTTTCAATTTAAATAATATGATATTTAGATGCGGCTATAACCGTAGTTATCAAATATAATAGTTTAGTTATTTAATACATCTAAATTTTGGTCAACACACTTTTCCGAACCAAGATGTCAAGGGTTTGATCCCCTTAGGAGCACCAATTTAATTTTTCACAGCTTATTTCCAAAGAAGCTGGACGTTTAATCTGCTTTTGTTTATAACGAAGCTGTACTACATACTTAACTTAGATTTTACCTGCTTTGGCGGCTGCGTGATCTAACGCAATACTCTCGTGTTGGGCTAGACTGCCGAAGACGAGGAGATTGGGGTTCGATCCCAGTAGGGTGAACTGAAGTTTTTTCATAAATTGTTTTATAATCTCCTTCCACGCAAATGCGGGTGCAATTCCTCTCCAGTAAACCTTCATATTATCTAAGCCATTAGTTAATTAGTACTGTGCATAGTAGTATAGCCCGAACGGGTGGTAAGACGTGGTGATAAGATAAACTAGAATTTTAGTTCGTTACTGCAATATTCCGGAGTATCAAAACATTTGAAATTTCCAATAATGCACTCTCTCCTGAAATCCTATATTTATAAAGTTTGTTTTGAATTCCAAAGGCCCTTGAGGTTTTTTCGTAGCACTCAAATAATTTAAGCGTGTCACGTCTACAAGCTGCAAGTTGTGAGCACGCAGCCTAAATTAGCTGACTGGCATTTCAACTAGGATCGTGTCAACGGGCCTTTACGACATTGTCTACCTGTGACGTAGTATTTCCCACGTTAATTTATTTACGTTCTATTCGGGGAGTCTCAAAGATAACATTGAAACAAAAAACATAGATTCTAAATAATTATAAAATTAATCCTGCATTTAATTTTTTTCATCTTAAAGTAGTTTTTTAGAAATTATTTTATCTCTACAACTCAGATTAAATCGGGCTATTCACTAAATCGGCCTTAGGAATCCTCCTGCCAGGATATAGAGTAAAAAATCCATGGTAGCAAATTTATCTAATCTTGTGATAGGAAACCAAGAAAAAGGAAGTATGTTTTTTAAATTAGTGGTCATTTCTATACAACTCCAAATGTTAGCGGAATGTACTGTGGTATGCTCCGTCTATAGGAAGAGGGAAAATGTATAAAGTATAGATAGACAAGAGGGCCTCACAGGGTGAACTACTCAAGTTTTTCTCACTCTTTCTAGTTCATACATTGGTGTCTAAGTATGACAGTGCTTAAGTGCTTAAGTGCTTCCAGTTAGGTTCAGCCCACTTGGCAAAATAGTTTCTTAGTACTAAGTAGACAACGCCGTTAATTACAATTTAAAATAAATTACTACGATAATGTTGACATGTTTTATTATAGAGTTGAGAAAGATTGTATTAGAATTTTGTCTAACATCTCTATTACCTCCGTCCAGCTATACGTATAAAATAATATCTAATAAAGCTGTAGAACTGCTTGGGCAAAGGTTTCCCAACCATGGGTCGCGATCCAAATGAGGGTCGCATGAATATTCCTAAGATCGCGTGAAAGTTTCGAGTTTATTTTTCCAAACATTATGAAATATTACAATTACAAACTTTCATAAAATTGGGACATATGAATAATTACTTGGATACTGACAATAGCAACAGTGTTGAAACAATGTTTTGAAACCCTCCTGTACTCGGAATTTTTGACCCAGCTCAGAGACAAACACATTCTTCTCGGGGAAGCTGAAAGGGTTCTTTTCCCTCTTTGACAACAATATCTACCTCTGTGAACAAGGGCGATTAGATCTTATAACACTCGCCTCGGTGGCGTAGTTGGCTAACGCGCTGGTTGTTGTTGAGCCAGACTGCTGAGGACGGGGAGATCAAAATTCAAATCTCGGTCGGGGAAATTGGGGGTGGTTTTTCCTGAATGGTTTTACACTCTCCCTCCACACAAATGTGGGTTCACTTACTCTAAATTCAACCTTCCCAATTCCTAACCCATTAGAGTAATTAGTACTTAAGCGTATAAACTGAACGGGTAGTAAGACGCGGTGCTATTATAAAAGATCTTTTAACGATAAAGATCTTCAGAATGATTTGAGTTGTACTCTGCCCATCAATTTATGACTCAAACTCGAAGAGCTCAACCTACAAAATGAAGCAGCATCATGGTTGTCACTGAAAAAATATGATTTTGTCACTGAAATATGTTTCACTCACAAAATATTTCTCAGGAAAATAAATTTATATGGTTCAAAAAATTACTGAAATTGATTCAATTTAGTTGAAAACATTTATCGATACAAAATTAAAACTCAAAAGTACTCGTACTGCCCCAAGAATGAAAGAATATTACTGTAGCCACTGAAATAGTATTTTTCGCTCACTTATTGAAATTTGTAATAAATTTATGTTTTGTTTAAAAAAAATTGTGATTTTCATTTTGTTTGATTATAAAGCTATTGAAATAATTCAAATTTTTTAAATTAAATGTTTTAATAAACCATATGAAAATAAAACGCAATTTAAACTAAATGACCCTATGGGTCACCAGGCCATGAACATATTACATTTAGGGTCGCAACCAGCAAAAGTTTGGGAAAAACTTTCTTATGTCAACTCTCCACGTACGCCTGATCGACGGGGCCAGCTTGGACCAGCCGGTGATCGAAGCCAAGTCTCGTTACGTCACTGCCTCCCCCCTCTTCCCCTTGCAGATCCCTCACGGCTGACGGACGGACCCAACAGACTATTAATAAGTCTTCGCCGCCGCGACGAATCGAGGTGACGCCGAGTGCTTCTCTAAACTGAATCGACTACATCCGATTCACTTAATTTAGAAGGGAACATTTTTTTCACAACCTTCATTTGATTATAATTAGTGAGATAAGTACTTGATATCTGCTTGGGTGGCCGCATATCCTAAGGCGTCACTTTTGTTTTAAAACTAGACTTCGATGACAGGTAAATCGAGGTTAAAATACCCGGTCGGGTGTACTGAGGGTGGTTTTTACAAAATTGTTTTCCACTCTTACTCGGCGCAAATACTGGTACACTTCCTCTAAATTAAACCTTCCTCACCCATAGCACCTTAGAGTAATTAATACATAATTATGTGTATAGCCTGAACAGGTGGTAAGACATGGTGCTAAAAAAAATTACTTGATTTCCCGGCCCACCACCCTCCAGCTTCACTGAGCATGGGGTAAAAGGCGTCAGTCTAGTCCTGTCTGGTTTGCCGAGGATGATAAGGACAAGGTTCAAATTCGGATTAAGTGTAGTGAGTTTTTTTGAATAAATAATTTCCAAATTTTCATCCGGCGAAAAAATGGAAACACTTTCTTTCAAATTCTATCTTCCTCATCCCTATCTCATTAGCGTTAATATGAGGATACCCTGGATGGGTAGTAAGACGTTGTTTTTGGTAAAATGTATGAATATTATATATTCAAGGGTCCTTGGTTTCATTCCACGTGTTATCTACTTGTGTCCTAAGATACAAAAAACCTGAATTTTCGTTTCTATGATTCTGTTTGTTTTTAGTTTTGATTGGAGTGGGTTAGCTCAAAGCATTTATTGGTACTTGTCTCCGATTCCTGGTCCCAAGTTTCACTTAAACTACATAAACTTATCTAAAACTATTTTGGTCTCCATTCTTATTGACTTTTGGTAACTCGTATGGGAACATGGAACATAATTTGTAATCTGGCAAGCCAGTAGAAATAAAAATTGAGAAGAATTTGCGTATTGAAAATTAAAAAGTGTTTTATATCAACTGTATTAATTTTTTTTGCATGTACGTTTTTGTTAAGATTGTTTTAAGCTTATATAGTCAATAACTTAGATATTGAGAACTGACATCTTAGAAACCAAAACTGGCTCCAGTCAGTTTTGAACCCCATATCACATCTGATTAACCAGGATACTAAATACAAGAGTAGTCTTGAACCATAAATATTTATAATATTTAGCACCGCGTCTTACTACCCGTTCGGGTTATACGCTTAAGTACTAATTACGCTAATGGATTAGGAATTGGGAGGGTTGAATTTAGAGGAAATGAACCCGCATTAGCGTGGAGGGAGAGTAAAAACCATTGAGGAAAAACCACCCCCAGTTCACCCGACCGAGATTCGAACCTCGAGCTCCCCGTCCTCGGCGGTTTGAGCTCAACATGACTAGCGCGTTAGCCAACTAAGCCACCGAGGTGGTTGAACCATAAAACTTATCGAAGTACTGTTTTGTGCTATCTGGGGGGCTGGGACGGTCTCATAGACGTCTGGTTAGAGCAATATTAGATACCTAATTTAGAAGCTATCCGGGTTGTGAGACGGGCTCTTAAGATGGGATGGAAGGGGATGCAAGGAAAGGCCAGATATTTTGCAGTTTTTATGGCAAAACTTTTTTTTTCAAAATAAATAAAATATGGCTTTAATACAAATATAGAGTTTAATTTTCTTCAAATGTTATCAACATTTGTTTAATACCTTTCATTAGCATGGTGGAATTATCCAACAAACTTCTTAAATGAAGAGAAAATGTTGTCATTAAATTCCAGAACACTCATGACTGATATTCAACAGCTGTTGATATCACCATGTGACGAAAATTAAACTCTGTATGTTTCTACTGGAGCAATATTTGATTTATTTTGTTAATAAAAACTGCAAAAACCCTTACCTTTTTCTTGTGTCCCTTCCATCCCACCTTAATGTGTATATTTTGAGCTGTATTACCTACCTATTGTGGAGTCAGATGGGCTATTACGATATCTGGTTCTAGTTGTATTACCTACCTAAGCTATGTGCTATCTGTGGGTGATACTTACTCTTAAGTTATTTGGTTAGAGCTGGATTACCTACCTAAACTATGTATTAACCATATGGTGAGACAGGATCATAGGTGTAGAACTGGCAGAAATAGTTTTGGCATTAAGTGCTATTTATTTTAAAATCTTGTAATTTTTACAAACTTACTCTTGAAAAGTTCAAGTTAAATTATTATAGTGTGATCTAAATTTAAACTATAATGCATTATTGCATTTTAAAACCAACATATATTTAGTTGACAATCTAGACTTATAATTCTTGGAGCTTTTCGATTACAGAAATCTAGATTTCAAATTTGCATTTTGACAATTTTCTATAAAACTTTTTTTGGGATGGGTTTAAAAACGCCATTAAATGAACCACATATTAATATAAATGTATTCTTTAATTTGGTTTTATTAATTTTACTGTGGCGAGATTTACATTATAATGACACCTTTGTTAAAATGCACAGTTTTAATCAAATTAATTTTATCCGGTTATTTAACGTGCACACCCAGGATCAACTGATAACATCAGCAAACTACTTGAAAAACAAACTTAACCCAGAACAGACAAATAACGACATTCCTTGAAAGCGTTAATTCATAACTGTGAAAGGGAAAACTAAGTTTCAGTAATGATGCATTATTTTATCACGCAGGGAATCGATCACGTGATTATTAGACATTAAGCAGACAGACCGTCAGCTGAGATTAGGTCTGAATTATAAATATTTTGACATTATAACGTTTAGTATGCTAGCATACCCGGAAGAACAGGTACTAAAACTAATTTTATATATTCATAGCCCGCTTAGGTGGTCACGTGGTCTAACGTGCTAATATTGCAGTAGACTAGACTATCGATGATGGGGGATCGAGGTTCAAATCTCAGTCGGGTGCACTGAAGGCGATTTTATTAAATTGTTTTCCCCTCACCTCCACGCAAATGCGGGTACACTTTCTATTAATTTATCTTACTAATCCCTAAAACCACAGAAAAATTAATACATAAGCGTATAGCCTGAGTGGGTAGTAAGACATGGTTCTAAGCATAAAAAAATATGGAGTTTTAAGTCCACGTTCTCACAATATGGTTTTTTTGATACTACTAATATAGTAAAATGCTAGAATGTTGATCCAAAAAAAAATATTCATATTTCATTTAAATTTCCGTCCTACAATATAACTT
Source organism: Timema podura (assembly GCA_033556935.1). Lineage (NCBI taxonomy): Eukaryota > Metazoa > Arthropoda > Insecta > Phasmatodea > Timematidae > Timema > Timema podura. Next base: position 28,701,218 of record JAVRXN010000013.1, on the reverse strand, counting down.
TTATACGAAGGGCATTAAGGTGCTACATTAAGGCACTGAGACGTGCTGCAAATGTTTAGAAATACCGGATTATTTAAGAAGTGATGTAATATGTTTAAATATAATTTTCAATAAATTATAGGGGAGGATTATCAGCCGGCTTCAATTGAAAATTTAAATTTTGAATTTATAATTTTAGAAAAATCAACGACGCCTTACACGAAAATTTGTGCTTCTGATATTAAAGCAAACATAAAGCCTTTCCTTTATCAAGTAAAGTCATGTGATCATAGGTTCACAACTGAAGAATTTGAGATAATGTGAGAGCGTTTAAGATGGTTTCATGTAAGTTATCACACATTTTTAAAATAATTTAAACCTAAAATTTAAACTTTTTAACTGTTCAGTACTTTTGCCTACATTTTGGTGAAACAATAAAAAGTACAAACACTCATAAATAAACGGGATTAAAAGTCTGCAGTTCTCGTGCTCTGCACGATCACCCTTAACTGTTTAATTATATATATATATCACCCTAATGTAATATATTATTAACGACCAAGTTCTGCAGTTCCTCTGTGCTCTCGCACGTATCACCCTTAACTGATTATATATATATATAGTATATATATAATCAGTTATATATAACTGATTATATATATAACGTACATTCCTGCAGTTCCTCTGTGCTCTCGCACGTAGCACCCTTAACTGATATATATATAACGCTACAATTCCTGCGTTCTCTTGCTCTGCACGTATCACCTTAATGATATATATTATTATATAAACGTACAAGTTCCGCTTCTCTGTGCTCTGCACGTATCACTTAATGATATATTATTATTATAACGCTCAAATATTTTTCACGTTTTGATACGTTAGGTAAATGATGATGTTCAGCTGTCACTTTTGATGGATGTAATCGATATCTATAAAATAGCACTAATAATATAATAAAATGTAATCAATTGTGTTTGTATTTTCAAAAGGGCTCTATCTAGGAATAGCAGGATATTCAACCCCCTTTCATAAATCATCATACAAACTAAATCAAGACCTGGTCTGCGCCACAATCACAACAAATCTACGATGATCTATCTATCTATCTCTCTCCCGTTCATTCATCACTTTTAAACGACTACCACTTCTAGAATTGTTTGTGAGAAAACAAAGGGGCAGAGGTTGTAGGAGGGTGATAATGAGTCAGGGGGTTGATCGAATGATGAATGAATTTATAATCCTTACGATCAAGCAGACAGACTGAAGAGAATGAATTAAAAGGAATCCGGCCGCTCCCCTATTTACCCCTTCACATCCCAAGTCAGGGGCGAGGACTGTTTTAACACGAGAGGTGTGAGCGTTAATCAAAAAATAAGGGTGAAAGATTCGTTCATTAGAATAAAGACTCCTGGAAGAACGTAATAAGTGACATTGTTTTGGTAATAGTTGGGGCCTCGAATGATCGACATGTTGGGTGGGTGAGGCCATTTTTGTGGCCATGTCTCAATAAACGTTAGTGTTATACACCTATCAACTAATTACGCTAACGTTATTAAAGTTTTTACCTTCGCGCAGCGTTTACAATCCGTTATTTTAAGGTAGGGTTAATATAATTATTGATCTGTAGTTTGGTAACGATATAATTTGCTCTTGTTCTCCTTTCAGTAAGCATTATAGCATGTTTTTGTTAGTCGGTAGTCGATTCGAGTCTTAAAGAAGAGGAAGGATTTGTTTTTAGAAGAAGTACACCCGCATTTGCGTGGAAGAAGATTGGAAATCCATTTTGGAAAAATAATATAAAAATGACATTAATTTAGAAAGGACACCAGCGTGTCCTCCTATTATAAAAATATAACATAAGAATCAATTTAAAAACCAACTAATAGATAAATTAAATACAAGATTATCCACTTTGCTGGTTGAGTGGTCGGTGTTGGGATGTTAGTTTTTCTAGCACTGTGTCTTACTACCCATTCGGGTTTGTAAGCCCATTAGGCCTAGTAATTCGCTAATGGCTTAAGGATGATGAAGGTTATATTTGGAGGAAGTGTAACAAAATTTTCATGGAGGTAAAGTAGAAAATCATTTTGTAAAAACCACCCTCAACACACTTGAGCAAGATTTGAACTTCGATCTCCCCGTCATTCGTCAGTCTAGTCTACTGAGAGAGTAGAACTTTAGAATATGCGGCACTGAAGCGGATTATTCTAATTTTATTCCAAATTAAAATAATTTCATTTTTTTAAATAATCTAATTGTTTGGGCATCTCCTTGATATATAAAGTTTCTTTTTTTTAATTATGAAGAATTTGTAGGATAGAACCCTGATATATTTTGTTGAAAAGAATCGCTTTATTAATATTTAGATAATTTACTTTCACCTATATATATCAACTTTGATCTAATGTTCAAATTTTTGTAGGGCTGATACTTAAAATTCCCACCAGTGGACACGAATATAAAGGCATATGTCATATCGTGAGTGTTTTTCTAGGGATGGGGATTGGAATCCCATTCAGTTGAACAGGAAGTAATTTTAACCTCGTGGTTTTACCATAATCCATTTCAATATGAGTCCACTGACTGTATAACTATCCGTTTTCTCTCAGCCCCAGGTTTTAAATTAGACCATTAATTGTCTTGATGTTAAAACTTACACATCAACAAACAATCACAGGTTTAGTTCACACGTCCATGTGTCATTTTTAAATTATATTTAATTACTTTAATTAGAAAGAAATAATTTTAAATTTTCTTTTTATTGAAGATTCCATTGATGGTAGAGAGTTGTACTCACTACACCTTCTCAAACTTTTACATATTATATACGTAAGTTGTGAATTATCTGTCCTTGGTTTTTAATGTCCAACATTAGCATTGCACATGTGTTGAAACAAGGCCACATGTGTCGTGTTAATGTATTACTCTTAGAAGGCGATGACAGGATATTTCTTGTCAAGTATGCGGTTGACAGAGTGGCTTCATAGAATCCTCTTGTAGGTTTCCAACATCCCATTTGTCTGCAATCAAGGTAAGGATGAGAGAGACGAGGAGGAAGAGGGGACCAAAGGGTGATCGTGTCAAGGATGTCAACAAAAATAAACAACGATAAGAATTTTAAAAAAAATAAAAAAATGCGGGAGGTTTACTTGGACATGTGTGGAAGGGATAATTGGCTTTCTTCCGTAATAGAGATGTTATATGTTGTAAGGACGTTTACCTACCTCTGATGTAGCGTCAAGTTAAGATTAAAATTTCACATGTATTTACACTTTATTCGATGGGTTTTAAAGATACAATAACATTGAAACAAAAAAAAACCATGACGTATTAAATAATTCTAAGAAACAGTCTTATTCTGTCAAAACCTATTCTTTTGATCTTTAAATAGTTTTTTTTTTGTAAATCTGCTTGCTTTTTTTTAAACCTTCTACAACTCAGATTAGTTGGTTTATTCACGAAAACATTCAGTAGAAATCTTCCTGCCTGGATGTAGATTAAAGAGTTTCTTCGAAGCATATTTATATATAGAATAGGAAACATTAAAAAGTTAATTCTCAGACTTATGTCAATTTTGTACAGGCACAAATAGTAAAGAGAGTGTTTAAGCTCGTCAGTGAAAGAGGGGAAGTATTATAAGCACATGGACAAGAGGACTTACTTATTCCCCTCCCACCCCCCTTCAACACACACTTGTGGTTAAATCATAAAATTTCGCTATATTGATATTGTTAATTTATAGATATCAGTTCTAACTTTCAAAAGTGACATTCACAGATCATATTGCTTTACGTATGAATACGTTAAAGAATATCTAGTAATTTTTTCTAGCTTTCAGCTTTCTAACTTTTTAGATAAGGCCTTTACTATGTGAATTGGACTGTAGATATGTTTTTCAAACGCTTGGTTTCAATATTTATTGGGCGAATAATGTCTAACTAAATGGTACGTATCAATAATCCCCGTGTCTTTTTTGTCTTACTATTTTAAATGTTGTGAAAACACGGGTACTAAATTATTTCCACACACACACACATACAAAAGTATAATATATAGGACCCAGGTGGATGAGCCAAAATCCAAAATCTTCTTCTCTGCCACTTTGTTCCCTCAACGTGTAAACCGTCACTCGTAACAATTTTGCTTTGAATCGAAACAAGTTTGGGCAATGGAACTCGGAGGCTGTCGGGAGAGAGGAATTCGCAGATGTTGACGTTTTGAAAAGTAGAAGGAAAGAAGATAGAGATGGCGAGGGAAAGAGAAAGATATACAGTGATATAAAGAGAGAGAGAGAGAGGTGGGGGGAGGAAAGCTAGATATATTGTGCGAGAGAGGTGAGAAATATTTTCTGTGCCATGAAGAGTGAGAGGTAGGTATATATATATGTATTATTAGAGAGAGAGAGAGAAGAGAGAGAGTAGAGAGAGAGAGAGAGAGAGAAAGAGGTGAGAAAGGGCGCATCAAAAGTTGGCAACGTTCTCAGTAAGGGTGATATAGGAAGGAGGTTGGTGGGGGTAGTAGAGAGAGAGCAGTGGGCAACGGTCCACATCATACGCAGCATCTGGGCGCTGGACCCTCCCCCCCCCCCCCCGCTTTGGCGGGTATCGGACGCCTCACGCCACTGAGAGTGATGAAGGCTAATTATATACAGCGTCTTCGCGCCTTCTTCACACTCTTTATTTATAAATCGCGTATGCGTGCTGGATGGCAAGTACGCGCAAGCCCATATTAATATATATATATATATATATGTGTGTGTGTGTGTTTGTGTGTGTGTGTGTTACACTCCGTTTACATTGCAAGATAAATGTTTTGTTTTAAAGGGCGTAGCGCCAAGTCAAGATAGTATTTTTCATGTTAATGTATTTATGTTTTATTTGAAGGGTTTCAAAGAAATACCTCCCAAAACTTCCATGGCGTAGGCCTGCGATTGAGCTATACCAACCATGCGGCCGTGCCAAAATTTGCGGATAGATGGTTTCATGTTGTCAGCACAATCTCAGTCAAACACAGTCTCAATATTCTTTACTGGGGCTGCTAATTAAGTAGCTCCTCATTCTAAAAATAGTCTTACACAGTCACAACTGTTTTTTTTTTAAATTTTTGAATAGATCTATTGCTAACCTATTTATTTTAAATCGTCCTTAGCTCAGTATAGTTGGTTCATTTTCAAAAATGGATAGTAGGAATCTTTTTTTTTTAAACAGGATGTAAATTAAAATTTCCGTGGAAGCATATGTGACTTACATCTAGAATAGGAAACAAGAAAAGTTATTAAGTAAATAAAAGTCAATGCTGTCCAGTTACTAATAGTAGCGTGGGTGTTTATACTCTTTGGAAGAAGAGGGAATGTGTTACAGGCACATAATCAAGAGGCCTCACAGAGTAAACTACTTATACTATACTCTCTCTTTCTATTTTCCAGATTGATATCTTAAGTGTGATAGTGGTATGAGTGCTTGGATGCGTTAAGTTAAGGTGCAATCCGCTTTACTAAATATATTTCTATTCACCAAGTAGGCATTATCGTTAATTTAACTAAAATCATTTATCCCAGATGGTTAATTTACACTCATGGTGAATTCTGAACATACACAAAGTAACACCCAATATATTCTAAGAGCAATAGTCCTGAGAAATGGGGCTTACAGTATTTTTCTTAGCGAATTTGCTCTAATATCCTCTCCAAGGAGTGAGCCCACCATTGAGCTATACCAACCAAGGGGCCGCCGTCTGCTGTTGAAGATAGATCCAGCTTCTGGGGATGGAGGATATCATTTAGTCAGCACAGCGAGCCCTCCAACCGTTTATTCTAGCTATATAGACCAGAGCTGATACTTTTTTACATTCAAGTAGCTCCTCATTCGACCTTATGGGGGTCAATTGACCCCGTCCCAGACACAATGTTTCACAGAAATATCTGAAATCACCGGGGATCAAACCCGGGACCTCTAAAAACTAGGAAGGAACTCCTACCACTAGACCATAGAGTCGGTCCTTTAATCTCTTCTAGGCATTTTAATTGAGACTTGTACCACGTGGGGGAAAAAAAACGTGGTTTTAAAAATCTTTCCTTGGCTGCAAAGAACAAACTCCCTTCCTGTCAAGATCCAAAAGATGCGCATGCGCTCCTCCACACAGCTCCCAGTAGTTTATTTTCATCTCCTCGCAATTGTTTCTTCATTTTCTTATTTTTTATTTTTTTTTTAAGAAACGATAAAGGCTGTAAATTTTTTAAGTGCAGCGTTTGAAAAATGGAATCCGGCCAAGAAGTTCGCTTTTAAATTTAGACTCTCGGGTATATGGTTAAGAGTTTAAGTATAGCTTTTCTATTGTCCTTCCTTCGTCCCTTAAAAGACGGTACACTCCAAATCAAGAAGCGGTTGCCTGGATTAAAGAATATAGCTTCTTGAAAGATTGAGTAACATTTCGGATGTAACAAAAAATAAATAAAGCTTTTTCGTGCGGGATATGAAATGGTATCAATCTATTTACTGGGCGATATGAGTGAGACGCAAAAAAAAATAAAAAAAAATATATATATATATATATATATAGAGAGAGAGAGGTGTATATATTGTGACTCGTTTATCTTTCATTCGAAACTGAAGGAAATTTTTTTCTCTTTTACTTTTTTTATTTGTTTACCAACCTTTCGTTAAATTCGGTTCTGTGTGAAGTCTACTTTGTTAAACTTGAAACGAAAACGATGCGAAGACATGAAATTTGAACGTTGCCTAGTCTAAGTTAGAAATGTTTTTGTTAGTTGTTTTATGATTGGAAAATATATTATCCCTATTTATATAACTTCAGAATTAATATATATTTTAGAAAATGTTCTTATAGCAAAACTGTTGTAAATGTTTCGTCCTAATATGTTTAACTACGTCACAAATTTAATAAATTTTATTTTCAAATGATCAAAAATTTGTAATAAGAATAACAGCGTTGAACATTTACGTATAATTTATTTGTCAATATTTTTATTGGCAAAGCAGGAGTTTGTTTTCGAAGAGAAGTTGAAGTTTTATAATACTTGGTGCCAGAAGAAATATTTTAAATAAATGTACTCACGTTTGCATGGAGAAGGAATTGTAAATTGTTGAGCAAAAAAAAAACACAAAAATATGAAAATACGCCCCAGTCGAGATTTGAATCCCGACCTCATCATTTCCTGCAAACCATACCAGATGATACCGACGTTAAAGACCATATGCCCACTGGTGCGGGCTTTTGTGTTATATATTTCTTAAATATGTATTGAATTAAATTTCTAAGAATGTGTTCTATAACATATTATTATCTACAGCCACCTAAAAAACATCGTGGTGTGGACATAAATACTTTACTTTCGTCAAGGTTCAAACCCTTAAAACCTTTATTTACTGTCCCAACTAGCTACATACTAAACTATACACTTAGTTTTGAGATAAAGCCGATTTAAGTTTTATTTTAAATAATTTATAATATAATTTATGTAACTCTAAAGATAATACCACTACTAAGCTATGATACATAATACGCACTATTATGTTTAAAATTTGCAACATTTTCCTCCATTTTTTAAAATTTCGTATAAGAGGTTTATTTATAATAAATCAATTATCATAATATATATTTAGTAAAATCAGGTGATAGAACAGCTAACACTTAACTACCCTACAACGCTAATCGCGATGTGTAAAATGAGAAACTGGTTATTTGACAAGGTAACCATTGACGGGTAAATTGGGATTTGAATCCTAAGCTGGTTCACTAAAGGTGATTGGTCTACCGTAATTTATTCATCACCATGGTTTAGTTTTTTCCCTCCCGTATAGCTCCTCCATGCTAATACGGGTGCACTTTCTCTTCCTTCCCTACCTTTTTAGTAATAAACCGTGCGTTAAACGCACTCATTCCCTACCCCCCTCCGCCCATCCGTTCGGGTAGCATGCACATAATACAGCCCATACGTGAATTTGCCCATGCTCATTAATCGGGCAAATTTCTGCCCATTCTTTGAACTAACCTCTCCTCATGACCATTTCACGATCTTGGCATAAAATAATCCATTTTATTAACTGTGCAGAGCTTGTGCTATCAAGTTCATGAACTGGGAAGCTCCATTTGTTACACAATTAATGAACTGGACGAGTTTTTGCCCCGGTCCATCAAATGTACAAGCGAAGAACAGGTTTAGTCTTTAAGTTAATTTAGCTTTTAATCATTTTAGAATGGAAGGTTAGGTTTAGCTAGGTTGGGTTAGCTTAGTGTAATATCTTAAAACGTATTTCAGTTAAGCTTGTAGTAGATAGTACAATAAGTTCCAGTTCATGAAATGGGTAAGAGTTAATGTAATTTTTGCCCAATTATGGAAATGGTACAAGTGAAGAAACCAGTTCATAGAATGAGCAGAAACTTGCCCAATTCATGAAATGGGCAGTTTCACTATTGGGGGGAGGGATATAATACATACAATAATTACGCTTGTGAAATAGGGATGAGTCAAGTACAAAGATTGTATAGAGGAAATGTGCCTGCATTTTCATGGAAGGAAAATGTGAAACAATTTAGGGGAAAAAAGAAATCCTCAGAACACCCGACCAAGATTTGAGCCTCGATCTCCCCATCACCGGTGATTCAGTACAATAAGATAGTGACGTATCAGACAATGTGACCATCGATTTTGGTAATGTACTTAATAAAACATCAATAAAATTTATTTTGTAATCTAGAATTTCAATCTAAATTCAATACATTTCAAAAGCCTCGGTATTTCGGGTTCCCGACCTCGTTCATTCAACCGAGTAGCACCCCCATTCCCCCGTTTCCCTTTCCTTCCCTTGGCATCGAACCGAGGGACCAGCCGCCGACAGACCCCCCCTTCCCCCCCGGAGGTTTCCTCTAATAAATCTTTCAGCTAAATTGAGTCCCGAACAGGTGGATTATTTAGTTCACTTGCAGAGCAAAGTACGCGAAGATTTTAAAACGGGTAAGAAGGGGAGAGGAAGGGAAAGTATGGCAGAGTTTCAATCTGGGTCATGACAGAGACGCTTCCTCGGAAGAAAGAAAGGATGGAGTAAAAATGTTGATGAAATGGTCGAGAAGAACAAGAAGAAGGAGGGGGATTGAAGGGTGAAAAATATCCAGAGGGATGAAATCGTGAGAGAGAGAGAAAGAGATATACTAAAGGAGGCAAAAAAAAAAGATTGAGAAGGGGTGGTAAATTCAATAGCAAGAGGGGTAGGGGAGGTTGACGTATGTTGCATCTCGAACCGAGTACGTGGGGAAATGAGGGATAAGAAACGAAGGGGTGGAAACTAGAGAGAGAGAGAAGGAAGGACGTGCGGAAGGAAGGAAAATCCGAAGAGAAAGAGTGTGTGTGTTTGGTGTGTATGGGAGGGGAGAGAACTAGCGAAAGGTAGGTAGAACGCATGCGCACACCGCTATGGAATAAGTGACATCTCTCGAGACTTAACAGGGCAGCACAATGCCACAAGGCGACGCCGGCAGCGTCGTGTCAGGGAGAGAGAGAGATAAAGAACAAAGGAGCGAGAGAGAGAGGTAACGGATTCGCCAAGCCAAACCGAGCCGCGGCAGGTCATGCTGTTGTGCTTAGAACAAGAAGGGCATAAGCTAATTGGTATTCGAGTATAGTAGCTAATACATGAGTACTCATTACTTTATTTACTATTACAAATTTAATATTTGTATGACAATTATAACCTCGAATACTACTACTACATTGATTACTATAACTACACTTACTACTACTACATCAACTACTATAACTACTACTGTGTGATGTATTTAAATTGGCCGTAGCTTAACCATTGACAATTTGATCAAACAAAAGAAAAATTGACCACTGTCGATGGGCACACGGACTAAACGTCAGGATCATCTAGTCTGGTTGGCCTAACAGGGGTTTAATCACGACGAGGTATCCTGAAGTTAAATTTCAATAGATAGTTTCCCATTAACTCTTTACACGCGAATTCAAGTAAATTTACTCTAAATTTACTAGACTGCCGATGAAGGGGTGATCAAGGCTCGAATCTCAGTCGGGTGTACTGAGGTTGGTTTTTACAAAGTGTTTTTTTCGATCTCTCTCGCTATGCAAATACGGGTACACTTCCTATAAATATATTCTTCCTAATTCCTAAAAACCATTAGCGTGATTGGTACATAAGCATATAACTCTAACGAGTAGTAAGAAAAAAATAATATAGGTTCTAATTCACCACAAGTAACAAAGTATCCTCAACGGTGGTCACTCAGTTTAGGGTGTCTGTAACGCTATATATCAGATGGCCGATGTTATGAATGTGTAGTTTAGAATCTAGGTCAGGTGAACAGAGATATTGAACACCTAAGATAAAATGCATTAACTATATATATATATATATATATATATATATATATATATATATATATATAAAGTGCTCGTGAAAAACAAACAAATACACAATCACTTTTGGTAAGATATTCGTGTCCTTTAAATATATATTACAAATCCAAATTTCATAAAAAGATTCGGAGCTGTTGAAATAAAGCGATTCTTCCCTCGCTCCCCACCCCCTCCCTCAAACTAAACCCCTCAATTTATCTCTCTCTCACGATGATGAAGAGTTAGCTAACACTTTTTGACTAGCGAACAAATGCATTCAACAGTTGTCACATTCAGCGCGACTCGTAGCCAAGCAGAGCTTTCAACAAAATAGAAACTTCATAAAAAATATATATAAATAATATCAACTTAGTGGATATAAATCAAATTAAAAAAGAGACTTGCGTTTGTTATTTTAATGGAGTATCTTGCTAATGTTGCCTCCTATTATCTACGGCTGAGTGCAGTAACTTAAATCTTACATAATGTAAATGTTCTGCTGAATTGTAAAAGTTCCTATAAATTTAAAAATACATTTTGATGACTTTTATTGGTCGATTCATCTATTTTTTTAAATCTTATTCTTTATTGTAGCTATAACAACAAAATAAAACCTAATTTAAAACCAAATAGACAAGTGTGATTAGACAAGACAAATGGCTGAGATCATATGGAGACCGATCATTAAATCTTTTAAAATTATCGGTACAGGCATAGATTTTTTTATTTAGCATCTTGTCTTACTATCTGTTCTGGTATGTATTAATTATGATAATGAGCTAGGGACGAGGAAGGTTGAATTTAGAGGACGTGTATCCAAATTTGCATGGAAGGAGAGTGGAAAAACATTTAGGAAAAAACAAACATCCTTGGCACAACTAACCGGGATTCAATCCCCGATCTCCCTGTCATCGGCAGTCTAATTTAACACGAGAGTGGCGTCTAAAGCCAAATAGCCATCTAATCAGGTTGACATGACTAAAAAAGGCTAAAAATATAAGCTATAATTTTTGTTGATTGGAGGCTTCCCCCTTTCATAGTGATTAATTAAAGTCGACTTCGGTGGTCTTGGAGTAAAGTGCTACCCTCAAGACTGGATGATCGTGAGTTCAAACCCAACTGAGGTCAATGGATTTTCCCTGAGCGATAAAAATTTGTAGCACAACTTCCTTAGGAGGGGAATACGAGAATACATATATATATGTATGAGTAAAATCAACAGGGCCAATATATTTGGTCGGGAAAGGTATTTTCACATACCTTCCAGTTCTTTTATTGCCACAATCTACATGGAACCAACGACTTTATTTCCCCTCCGTAGGAAGTTGTGCTAAAGATTTTTATCGCTCAAGAAAAATCCGTTGACCCCAGCTGTGTCTAAACCCACGAACATCGGGTCTTGAGGCGAGCACTTTACCCCAAGACCACCAAGGTAGGCTGTAAAATACCTCAACGCGTGCTTGAATCCACTTAATCATTTTGAGACACTTTCAACAAATTTGTCCAGAAACTTACCACTAAGATTGAACAAGAAAAAGATTCCACTTAGTCTCATATGCCACTTTTGTTCCGATTCCTGCCTAATATGTCCTAGCTGATTTCTAACTAGTATGCGGGCTCAACAGCCACTTACACCTTAGGATAAGAACGATATAAGGGAAGATTACTAGTTTAATTTAATAGTGAAAGTAAATTATTAAATCAACTTAAAAATCTTATTTTCGAAAGGAAAATTTAATTATTGCTTGGAAAGTATTTCCTAGTAGTGGTTATATATGTCGTTTTCGAGATACATTCATGTATATTTTTTGACCCGCTTCGGTTTCCGCGTGGTTTAACGTGCCACTCTCGCATTAGACCAGTGTGTCGATGACAGGGAGCTTGAGGTTCGATCCTAGTCAGGTGCACTGAGCGTCGTTTTCCTAAATAGTTTTACACTTTCCCTCCACGCTAATCTGGGTGCAATCAAGCCTTCCTAATCCCTAATCCATTAGTGTAACTATTATAAAGGCGTATAATCCAAACGGTTAGTAAGAAGTGGTGATAAAAAAAGACTCTTAAAAAGAATCCCCATCAAAACATATGAATTATAAATAAATAAATATAAATATATATATATATATAGATAGATAGAGAGAGAGAGAGAGAGAAACAGCTATGTGTGATACATAGACTGGTTAAATTGACTAAAGTGTTTAGTTAAATGTAACTAAATATTTGTGATAACCGCATCAGTTGAGTAATAAATTTTTATATAAAGGGAATTTAGTAAATATCAGGTTTTATATATATATATATTTTAAGTGATAAAATATTTATTTTTTAAAACTATATTATGTTCAACTACTTTTTTTGATGCAAGTTAAGCTTATACCAAAACAATAATATTATTATTGTTTGAATTAACTATTATATTCAAATGATAAATACAACAGCTATTAACAGTTTAATAGGAGTGGTAGAGATTAAAAGGATAGCTTAGAACATTGGTATTCAACCTGGGGTAAGCGTATCCACGGGGAGACGACAAAAATAACATGGATATTATTATAATAATGATAAACACCGAATAATCATGGCGAGATTTATGGCTAGTTTCAAAATACTCTGACGTTAAGAACATGTGATCTGGGAGTGTCAGTTTTAATTTGAGAAGCTACAATATGTTTATCTTGCATTATGCATCAACAAATGTATTATTTAGCGTATGTCACGTGGGTTTGTCGTCTAGACATTATTGCCTGGTCTTCTACTGGTATTGGTGGATATATAGCCGTCTTCTGAGGTTGGGGCACCATTTATGTACGGCTACTTCGTCCCGATGAGATGATGTGATGATAATGACGATGATTATGTGATGCCAGTAGTAGTCTTAAACCTTACCTAAGCCTTCGGGGAAAATACATATGGTAACACTGGGAATCAAAGCCGGGTCCTCCAAATTAGTAGTCAGGAAAACTTACCACCATACCAATATGCCGGACTCTTTGGGGTACAAAGTTTAAGGTAAATTATATCTGGGGCTACATGAAGAAAGTAATTGAATAACACTGATTTATGGAATGTTCACCGTTATTAGCTTGGGGAAACCCGCCCCAAATGAATACTGATGGTATTCTGGCCACAGCCTTTCAATAAACCAATCACAATGTGAGTCTACTTGCCTTTGATCACTTATCCAAAGGTGTGGGTATAGTATTTGTAGGAAATATCTGGTATTTTCCGTAGTCTAATCAGATTTGGGTTCTAACACTCATTAGAAAGTTTGAGTGAATATTAACTTGGTAATGTATTGCACACCGCTTTTACCCTGAAACTATGTTAGGTATGATTTTGGTAGGGAAAACCTTAGAAGTTAGTTAATAAGGTTACTAAAATCCTTTTAATTTATTCATACATAAAATCATGTTATCTACAGCTGTCACTTTTGGTAGATATTATCAATATATATAAAATAATACTAATAATATTATGAAATGTTATCAATGTTGGCCGCAAAGAAATACGTTTGAATTTTCTCTACTGTTCTTTAAACCAAAATCAGGGTATAAAAAAGCTTGCTATCTTTCAGGGTAAACGAAGATTATATTTCAGTGGCCTTACGTCTTCTATTCTTAGGAGGTTCCAGGTGCAAGTATAGAGTGTGCAGAGGTGGCGCTACCGTCCATAAGGCGAACCAAGCGACCGCCTAAGGCCCAGCGTCTTCAGGGGCCCCACGCCGTGATTGAGCGATTGATTAAGAACTTATTGAAGTTAACGGAGTTAGATGAAAATGTTTTTACTATGTTTATGTAAAATCAAGTGATATAAAAAGAAAACTGATTTTTTTGTAACTCTAAATATTATTTGTTTCAATTTTTTTTTTCCAAAAAATTATTGTAAAAAATCAAAAATCTTCGAATCTTAAAAATGTGTCCACATATCACTTACTAACATTATGTTGCTCTAAGGTTACATAACTACGTTATTTTCCTCTTAGTTATTAGTGAGCCAAATAAATATTCAAAATTTAGACTAGTTGCGCAGTTTTGTTTATTGAGGGGGGAGGGGGGCAAATGACCCACCTACATACAGCTTCGCATACCATAGAGCCGCTTCTGACAGTGTGTAAAGAAATAATATTATTAGTGACAGTTTGAACACATTCTTGGGGGTATTTAGTGAAAGGCGTCATTGGGTGAATTAAAATGTGTAGCTTGCTAAATTTGGGATAATCGGTGTATGTAATGTGCGTTAGACCCTTTTTATCCGAATGAATCGCTGTGTTGTCCTGTCCTGTTGCACATTGGCAGATAATTCATTCCACCAAGAGTAGGGGTGACGAGGATGGAGAGAGGGGGGGAATTCAAGCGCGCGTTTCAGGGGAAGATATGACGTCATACCTCTCCCCTATTCCTATTTCCCTTCCACCCTGGTCTCGTTATCCCTCCACCCCTCTTTATCAACCCCACCACACGACGCCAATCCTTCGAAACGACGCTGCATGGTGGGGAGAAGGTGGGGATGGGGGGATGGTGGGACGTTTCCGTACGTTCTGTTACTTGCTTTCCCATCACTTACTTCGGTCTTGGAGCCTCCGACCACGCAAAGCAGTGGCGTGGTTAGACAGATAAACATGAAGGGGTGGTTGACAAGGCGTAATCATTTTTTAAAAGTGCGTGACGTCAGCAGACAGTTATCATGGTAATTAGTCTTGCACCGAAAGTAAAAATGTTGAAACTGAAATATAAAGGCATTTTTAATTTATTTAATACATGCCAGAAAATAAAGCTAACTTTTTTATATTATATCTCTTCTAAAATTAATTAAAATTTTAATAGAAGATGCTCTAACTTATATTATTTGTTCTACCGGTAGTCAAATGTATAGAATATTCTTATTAAGTTTTTTTTTTGGTTGTCATGATCATTGATTACAATATTTATATATATATATATATATATAAAGAATATATGTGAAACACATTTTAGACCAATTTATTATTGATTTATAAATGTGAACATTATTTTCATGTGTACCGCATTTTAATAACTACTTGGGATACATGAATATTTAAAATAATGGGATAGGGATGAGTAAGGGAGAATTTTAGAGGAAATTCTCCAGCATTAGCGTGGAAGGAGAGAAGAAAGCTGATTAGCAACAAAAAAAAAATCCTCAGTAAATTCAGCTACTGTCACCGCAACTTTAATCTATTTTGAGAGTGATGTCTTAGATCGTGTGACTTTGAAATGTGTGTAATGAAACACGTATGTGTTAAAAAGAAAGAAATAAATCCATTGTAATTAAGACTGAGCAACATTTTCTTTTGAATAAATTTTTTTTAAGTTACCCGTAGTCATTTTTATAGACACTTAGTGTGGTGCTAAACCCTAGAAGTATAAAATTGAGCCTTTATGTGTGTTCTTTGAAAAAATGACCCTTTTCTAAATAACTGTTTACTTCGATAATCCGATAATCGATACCACAATGTAACATGAAACGTAAAAATATACAACAGATCTTACGTGTAGTATCTAAAAATAATATATATATAAAACACATAAGAATTCAAACCTCGAACTCACGCAACGCAAAGAATAAAATATTAATAAAACCGCCTAAGGCGACCAGAAGAATGTAAAGATTTTTTTTATATAAAAACGCAACAATCTCTTTCCCAAACGCAACCACTCTCGTCGGTATGAATCCATCCCTTCTCTCTATCTCTCTTTTTTTGCGTCCTTCGTGGAAAGTCTAGGCACGCAAAAAAAAAAAAAAAATTAAAGAAAAAAAATTGAGTCGCATTACCCCTCAAAACCACCACCCCTTCTTTCGAAAATCCTCACCCGCTTTCTCCCAAACAAACTGACATTATATTTCTCCTCTTCCCGTCATTCTCTCTCTCTCTCTCTTTATATAATATATAAAATCATCCTTCCTCCTCTCTGGACTAAACTCGTAGCATCTCACACAAGCACTTCTTCATTTGTTGACTCACAGGCAGAAGGCGACACCGACACCGCACACAACTAATCAATACCTTTAGGTTCGGCAATATTCGGTGACCCTCGTGTATATTCGGACGGAAGCGTAGAGTAGGAGGGGGGGTTACGGCGGCTGGCCTCCCTTTCCCTCCAAGGGGTGAGATTTTCAAGAGGGTTGTAACACAGAGTAAAGATAGTGTACAGTGAAATAGGTTGGCGCGGTGGGAGGTTAGGGAAGGTGAGATGGTGGGGGGGGGGGAAGGGTAGGACCTCACAAGCGAGAAAAGGAAGAGGAGGGAGTTGGTTATTAGCTTTAGTTTAGTAAGCCAATTAGAAAAGTGTTTCGAAAGTGGTAAGATTTTTGGTTATGCGTAGAGCCAATGTAAAATAAGTGAAATTATAACATTTGAACGAGATTAGACAGCGCAGTCTACTTCGTAATGAGCCCATAGAAACCAAAACTAGTTTTAAAACGAAACAATTGTTGGAAGAAATTGGTAGAAAGGAGCAAGGCGAAATAAAATAAACCAAATATAAATTAGACTTTAAATAAATACTAAAATAAACGGTACAGTCGTATTTACTTTCTTGTAAATTTTATTATAATTTGGAACAAATGAAAGTCTTATGTGTGTTTACTTTAATTCTTATTATTTAAAACGATCTCAAAATCTATATTTTGAAAAAATAATAATGATAAATTTCAACAGTCCTCAAGTTTAAAAAATTCAATCATAAAACACCCTTAAATAATTTTTTACCTCCTAAAAACAAGTATAATAGTATTACTTAACATGTAAAACGATCCTCAGATAACCAATTTGAACAAAATAATATAACAATTTTAAAATAGTTTGAAATTTTTAAATACAGTCATTAGTAAACTCGTCTTAATTTGATATCGAAAGTTAAAATCGATTCATACTATATAAATGACTAGGCCCTTTATAACATATAAATAAAAAGTTGAGCTAATCCTCAAACTGTTTCGGCTGGAACTCCCTGGACAGACAGACAGACATGGGGACATACCGAATTTTGATAGACGAATTTTTGAGTTTTGGGGCACATACAATTGCAAGATCCATCATAAGCTCGGAGTTAAGAAAATGTTCGTAAATTCTGTACTTTCTCTATACTGTATTCTATATTAGAAGATCCGAATATATAACGGTTATCATTATGTTTATCAGAACATGATCATTAATTAAATCTGCCTAGTTGGGCAAGTTTTGAGCAGGTTACAGAACAGCGTGATAAAGATAAAGACCGCCAAGGCTCAAAGTCGAACTTGAAGAATGGAAGTTGGGGGTCGGGGGGGGGGGGACATATTAATTAAATTTATGGTTTTCTTACAATATCTACGTGTTAATGTGGGTGCATTTTATATAAGCTACCCTCACTTTACACAACGTAAACATTAATTCGCTAATGATCCTCTTTTTGTGCAGACTATTTCTTTTTTTTTAAACTAACATTGATCTTAGAACTCAATATTTACACGATTAGCTTGTGTTCTACTTTTTTTTTTTCCACACTTCTTACTACCCTTTACACTCATCAAATCTTGATGAAGCCATTAATAAACCTGTGATGTTGAGATTACCAATAAAAACAAATCACCAACCATATTGACTATGTGAAATGATAGTTTTTGTATAAAGCTTAGAATTTGTTCTCCATTTTAACGCCGACTCTTTTTAAAACTAGATTTAACTCCTGAGGATCAGACAAACCATGAAACTTATTTAAACGCATTTCATTGTGTACATCCCTCCCCTCTCTTTTACATCTCCCCCCCCCCCTCTTCCCACCCTGCTAAGTAACAAAACAAGCAGCTTCATTTCGACTTTGATTTAATTAAACGAAGCGCTCTGGCCGGACATTGTATGTTCGTAGGTGTGGGTGAAGGGGATGCGGGGCTTAGCGGGATGGGAAGTATGCCGAGTTAATCCGCATCGGGGAAGCTATCAACCCTGACAACGTGCGAACTAGGGTAGGGGGTGGGGGGTGGAGAGGTAACTGAGTAGCGATACTTGAGGGGGAGGTGTGGGGGGTTGGAAATAGAGGGAGGAAAATTGCAAGCTTTATTTGAGAGAGTAAAGTGACCGTCATTGATTACTAGGCACGTTTTAAACTGAGTTCTCAAATCCCGTAAACAACAAGTCATTGATGATTGGGGAGTTATTTTTTTTTTTTTTTCTAACGCGTCTCACCGTTAGGGTTATAGCCTTCAATTACGCTAATGTGTTAGGTATGAATAATGTATAATCTAGAGGAAATGTACCCACATTTAATCAAAGAGATAGAGTTGGTAGATATTTTATTAAAAAAATCATTATACTTGACTGGGACTCGAATACGGACCTCCCCCTCATTTGCAAGCAAGACTAAGTAAACTTTACATCCATACCACGTGACTATTGTTTTGGTATAGTGGTTGGTAAAAATATTTGTGTTGTTATATTTAACATACACTTTCTAAACATAGATATTAGAAATTAGCTGAGACAGCACGACTAACTAACTATACATTAGGATGAACCCTTTTAGTTAATATTAAGTAGGTTTATCTTTGACAATGCAATCTGTAATCAAACCAAGCTCCAACAGACGTGTTTTTGACTACTCTAACACTCTAGCCACGGTGACAGGTTATATTTACATATACGGCTAGGCCTTTATGTTCATTGTTTTATTGTAAGATTTGTTTTTGGGTTTTATTCTGATAAAGTAAGTGTGTTTAGAAATTGCATGTTGAGTACTAGAATACCATTAATAAATTAATTAATAAATTAATAAACTTGGATTCTCGCAGAAGCAAGCGGTGTCTTTATAGACATGTCAAATCAGTCAATTAAAAATAGAAGGTACCCTATATCAATTAGAGATATTGCTTATGTTTTGAAATTATCACACTCTAAATAGTTTTTTTTTTACATCCATTACTGTTTCCAGCCTATGAACTGGGTTAGGTTTATTCCAGCTACCGACTTGCTAGGTCTGTCGTATGCCTTATAATTAACTTAAGATCAGGACAGGCACAACATCCAGTCCCCGACCGTCATTTTATTAATGTGAAAGGGTAAAGCCACATTTCATCAATTATAAATATTTAGCCATGCCTGAAATGGACGCTGGGACCTTTAGCTCAGTAGGCAGAAACGCTACCAACTGAGCTAAGGTGTCGGACCCTCTAAATACATATGTATGGATAAATATATATATATATATAAATTGAATATATGTTATAGTCAATAATGTAAAAAATTGATAGATATCCATTTTGAAACCAATCATTAGCACCATTCTTGAAGTATGAAAATTAAAACAAAATCTTTCATCAAGCAAATTAATTCTTAAAATAATTTTTTTTCCGAAAAAACAATATATGGCTTTATTTATCAAATAAAACAATTCCCAGAGATCTATTTAAACAAAATATTTAGAGCAATTTTCAAAATGTTTTGAATCTTTTTAAATCACTCAACAGTAGACTATCCTTAAACAAACGTTTACCCAAAAAACAAGCATACAGTGTTATCTATCAGATCAAATACTCCCTATATTTTAGTTTTAATCAAAATCACTAGAGCCATTTTCGAAATATTTATAATTAAAAAAAATAGTTCATCAGTAAATTACCCTTAGATTAAGGGCTAGGGTCAAATTTAGAAAATAAAAAAATAAAAATGAGGTAGAGAGCACTATAACATCTGAACATCAAGTTTGAATAAAATCCATCCTTCATATATCTGTACCCAGGGAATGGTAGACAGATAGACTGACATGGAACTGACGTAATTGTAACCTAAAGTCCACCTTATTGAGTTGAGGTGCTAATAAAATGTAAATGTTCATCCTAATATTGAGGTCAAAAGCTTTCACGATTACAATGCTTTCTCTTTATAAGGAAAAGTAGGCCTAAAAAGGTATTTCCAAAATGGAATGTCTAGTGTTTCTCCTCCACCCACTACTAAATATATTACCGGTACCTGCCTGACCCCATTTACATACGCCATTACGCCATTCAACATTCGTTTGGACAGTTTCACATACATAATATGTGAGAGATGGTATGAGTGACTTTTTAGTCTGCAATATTTTGTTCGTTTCTATTATGCGCATTGGGAAGTGAGCTTCGCCACACAACTGCCTCCAGTTACACACCTAGGTCAATCTACCTCCCTCCCTTTTCCACCCCACCCCCCGCACCTAACCATCCTTTCCTCCTTCTCCAATAATAAAAAACAACAACTTCCGTGCCCTTTTTTTGACGAAATTGTTTGTTAGAAATATCTTATTCCTGAATTATTTTATAATAATGGAAATTGATAAAAATAAAGAAATAGGAAAAATAAACTAATAAGTGTACATTTAATGAAGAAAGCACAGATAAGGAAATACAAAAAAGTGGGAAGAATTTAATGCAAAAAGATGACATCTTCTTTTTTTCTTCTATCTTCTATAGTAGAAATGGTACACACATTTAAACACAATTTTTTTAACACAAATGGAGTAATATTTTGACATTGTTATTTTTATTAAACAAAAATAGAAGATAAAGGTAACAATGCTGAAAGATTACTCAATTTGTGTTAAAATTTGTGTTTAAATGTGCGTATGACTATATCTACTATAGAAAATAAAATAAATAAAGAGGATGTCACCGTTGTGCACTGGATCCTTCACAAATTTTTCCTATTTCTCGAAGTGGGCTTTCTTAATTAAATTTACACTTATTAATTTAGTTTTCCCTTTTCTTTATCTTTATCAATTTCCATTATTATCATTGCTAAACATTATTCCTAAATTAGAAAGATTACTTGTTGGATGATCACAGCTTTCCACCTAAATTTATGTGTGCCTTTTGACTGAGGTTCATATTAACATATACAGTTCAAAATTTGTAGGAAGAATCCTATCTGATAGTTTAAAAAATAGGTTTTGTTTATTTAGCCCCGCTTCTTAATATCCACTTGGAGTACACCCATACTAAATCCGTTAGAGTTAGGGGCTAGCACATTAGAATTTGGAGGGAGTTTATTTGAATTTTGATGAAAGGAGAGAAGAAGATCAACCATGACAAAACAACCCTTATTAAAATATCTGTGGTTCTGACCCCAATTTACCCATTACAATAAATACACTTTTCTCATCTCTATTTCATTAGTATAAATATCCAAATAGCTCAGATGGGTAGTATGATATGGAGCACCCAATACAGATACTCTAAACATAATTTTAAACTACTAAATAAATAATGTATTATTTTTGAATGTTCCCTGGTCCCTCCCCTCCCAACCCTCTGCTCATGCATGCCCTTTACTTTACTTTCTCAACCGATATGTATCAAACTGAGCACGTAAAATTCTAGATTAATAAAATGAAGATATATTGTATCTTTTAAGAGCATTGCACGATATCTATCACTCCCAGAGTTCTGAAATTTTAAAATTAGTAGACCCTGTGAACGAATATTTGCACTTCGAAACAGGAATTTCAAAATTTGGATTAAAATTTTTTAATAATAAAAATCTGTATTAGAAGAAACAAAATGAGGAGTTTGTTTTCTGTCTGTTTGAAGCAAAAAAAAAAAAAAATCATGGCCAGGGTTAACCACTCAAATTATTGCGTGGTAAACCAGGGCAAAACCAAGTACTTCTGCTAGTGGAGAATATGTACAGATCAAGTTTAATATGAAAAGACACATATGGCTTTTAGAAAAGTTACTAGTTCTACTTTAACATATTCTCACGTCAAAAGTATTGTTCAAAGACCCGCTTCGGTGGCCGCATGGTCTAACGCGCTACTCCTGGGTTCTACTAGACTGCCAAAGATATGAAGATAAAGGTTTGACCCCGGTCGAGAGCACTGAAGGTGATTTTTCCCAAATTGTTTTCCACTCTCTTTCCCCTCAAATTCCAGTGCACTTCTGCAAATTTAAACCTCCCAAATCCCTAACGTATTAGTTTAATTAGTAAATAGGTGTATAACTCAAACGGGTAGTAATACACGGTGCTAAAAAGAATGTTCAAATTCCACTAAGCCCATGATAGCTATATTCAGGAACTGTTGAGATTACTGTGTGTAGAACATTAGACAAAATGTATATAGGCCTACCTAAGAAATATCTTATTTATTTTGGACAAAATGGTTTTTGTAATAACATTTGCAATTATTCCTCTCTTAGCTCACGCTCCTTCCCACTCCACCATTAAACATTTCATTAAAAAAATATATATTTGAATTATTTAACGTGCACGTTCTGAAACGACTTCAGCACACGAGAATTTCTATGAGCTAGAGCAAAAGGACCTGCAAATTTTGTCAGGAAAGGTATGTTCAAATAGCTTCCAGGGTTAATCTAATGTCACAATCAACGTGGGACCGACGGATTTACTACCCCTCTGAAGAAGTTTGTGCTATGGATTTTAATCGCTCAAGAATCCGATGATTCCTGCTGGGTTTGAACCCACGAACATCGGGTCCTGAGACGAGCACTTTATCTCAAGACAACCGAGGTAGACTCACCCTTAAAAAATGAGTGTACTATAATAATTTAAATTATCCTCAGCCCCTTTAATTTTTTGTCAAAATCAGGGAGACAACATCACTACTTTATGTGTAAAACATATTCTTTTATCAGCACGTCTTTACTAGCCACAATATACGTATATAAACTAATTACGATATTGTATTTAGTGATTAGGAAAGTTTAAATTTGAGGAAAAGTACTTGAATTTTACTGGAGAGACTTACCTTCGCTTCACCCGATTGGGATTCGAACCCCAGTCTCCCCTTAATCATCAGTCCATTTTATTGAGAAATTGACTCCTTTAGAACATTCAAATACCGAGACGGGTATAAAAAACTATTATTTGTATGTATTTTATTGATAGAGATTTCTTTGTTACATGAAAAAAAAAACCATAAGAAAAGGAAAAGAGGTATATAAGAAGAAGTTGTAAGGAAAGCGAAGGGAATCAATACGAAGTAGACAAGGTGGTAGGGGGTTGATAGGGGGACTAGAGGGGAGAATACAACACGGAGATAAAATAAAAACTGTCAAGGAGAAAGAACAAAAAAAATACGGGGAGGGGAGGCAAAAATAAATAAAGACCAAAAATAGCGACCCCTTTTTGCAATTCGTTCTTGAGTCGCTACTTCGCCACACATATTTGATTTAGTAGACTAGGGTCAGTAAGAGAAAACCTCAGCTCAGTTTAACCAAGTAGGAATTTCTTATTATTATTATTATTATTATTATTATTATTATTATTATTAGCACCGCGTCTTACTACCCGTTCGGGTTATACGCACTTACGCTAATGTGCAATGGTAGGGTGATTGTGAGATGAAATGGAGGACCTACAGTTTAACGTGGAATCCGAACCACGGTGGAGGCCTGGCATTCCTCACATTCACAAGTTGTGATTAATACACATCTTGTCAGAGGTGAAGGAAGGGTTTGGTAATCTGATAATCTGTGCCGGGACCGAGGATTGAACCCCGGACCTCAGCACAGAAGTCTGACACCTTACCCCTAGACCACCAGGTCACCAGGAATTTCTTGAAAATGAGTTTTAAGTTGGAAGAAACACTCTTTTAAAAAATGCTTTCATTTTAATCTCACAAAGAAATATGAAATAGTCGCTTTATACTAAACGGAAATTATTTTCAATCTTTACATACATGAGCTTTTTACAGGCCACCAAGCAAAAATATTTCACTCATTTTTACTTTATTTCGACACTTCGGAGAGAAAGTATTTTGATCGTCAAAAATTTATAACTCAAGATTTTGATAAATGTCCCCCTGAACAGGTGTTCTAAAGTTTGTTTAGCCTAAACAGTTTATCACTTTACTTCCACGCAATTCCGAGTGCATTTCACCTGAATCATAATTTCCTCATCCCTATTCCAATAGTGTATATATTCAAATAGCCCGGATGGGTAGTAAGACCCGGAACTATAGTGGTAGGTTTTTGTCCCTAGCTGCGTGGGAACAGTTTCTTTACTTTTTATAAAAAAAAATCTCCAGGAAAAATCGAAAAGGAATCGGTAGAGAGAAACTTAACGGAGAAAAGAAGCTCACGGAAAAATAAACGAAAAGTTTTCAGATAATCTTGGGTAGAATATTGGAAGACTATATATATAAAAAGTACTATTGAAAAGTGAAACGAATAAAAGGAAATGTCAAAGGGGGAAAAAAAAGGAAAGTAGAAAAGTAGGTACCGTAAGAGGAATGTTGTTCAATTTCCTGGAAGATCCTACCTAGCTCTATAATAATGGTCCATCCAATATTTTTAGGATCTTTTTGACCTTGATTAGGGATTTTAGATATTTTCCCAAGTAGTAACATTGGATATTAAATAGATTATAATGGGCTTAGCACACTTTTTACACCTGTAGACAATCTCTATGATCGTTATCTTAATTCAACAACCCAAAAGTTGGTTTGATTTATTTTCATCCAGAGCTGGGCATGCTTTCAACCATTCATCTGGTTATTGCTTACTGCACCATCTGGTAGAAATACCATCAACCGGGAGTTCAGCCAGTGTGATGGATTCTTCGTTGCCTTATACACCCAATTTCTGTGGGCGCGTGTAAAAGGTTCTACCAATTTTGGCAGAAAGGTATTTTCTCGACATAGGACAGACGGATTTATTTCTCCTCCGAAGGAGGTTATTCTAAGGATTCTTATCTCTCAAGAAAAGTCCGTCAACCATGGCGGGTTTGAACCCACGAATATCGGGTCCTGAGGCGATCTATTTACTGCAGAACCATCGAGGTCAACCTATTTTATATAAAACACTTAATACTTTCTAACAAAAGTTGGTGGGAGCATGGGTGAAACGTAAAGATGGTCCAGTCTTCTTTACTGATGTCATAGTGGAAGGGGTTTAAATCACTCTTGGATGAGCTAAGATAGTTTTTTCCTAAATCATTTTCACTCGACTTCTATGCCAATTTGGATCCATTTCTTTTAATTTAACCTTCCAGACTCCCACGCACTAGGATAATTAAATGTGAGCAGCCTAGATGAGTGATAGTATGTTTTTCAAAAATAATAATTTATATTAGAAAATATTATCACTTGAAAATATGAAAAAAAAAATTTTTATTAGAATATTTAAGAAATTTTTTGAAATAAATCAAATTGACCCTACCACATCTTTCAAATAAGTTCAAATTTATTATGTCAAGTGTACTCAGATCTTGTAATATGTTCCCGAAATTTAGGTTTTATACTAAGTACACATGTGATAAGGATATTCAATGTGGTGGCCCAGCTTGATGTTGAAGTGGTCCACCCATTTTCAAAATAAAAAGCTTACTATTTATTGTTCACGCCTTTGAATCAAAAATAACCGTCTTTCCATGAACGCATTAAATATGGCCCTTCCTTCTGAGTTATAAGCTACTAGCTTTCAGAGTAAAGAAGTGCATGTTACATTTTGTTAACACATATATTTCGTGAGCACATGACTTTTAAATTGACTTAACCTGGGAAAAACACACTAATCTCTGGCACGTAGATATTTACTGATTGAATGGCAGAATGAATGAACTCATATAAAATAGTAAAAATTAGAGGTGTACCGATTCATCAAAACCATTACCGATACCGATTACCAATTGTTTAAAATAATTGTTCATGTTACGATTATTTACACCGATTAGTCCCGATTATCGATTATTTATCAATAACTATTAGGAAATATGCTTAAGAGAAAGATAACAGTTAATGTAATTAATACAAAAAGATTTTAAAAATAACAGTTAAAGCTTTGATAAACTTATTTTTTTATTAATCGTTGCATAACCATTTGATTAATTTTGCATAACTGATGAAAGTTGAACTAGATTGCTAGTTTTATCAACGATATTGAACTTATATTTCTTTATTGGTTATGGAATCTCTGCATAGCCCACAACCCAGATGAAGTTGTATTTAAGTGTTTTTTTTTTTAATTTTTTATCACTAAACTCCTAACTAGAAAATTTTGCTTTAAATTGTACTTTAAAAAAGAATAATCGTAATAATGATCGCCGATGGCACTAATAATTGTCGATAACGATTCATCGATATCCGCATTGCCCCACCCCTAGTAAAAATCCATACAGGACTTGAAATCGATCGGGGACTCCTTATAAATGATAGCCGCCCAATTCTAAAAACTTATCTAAATGAATGTCTAGCTATACAAAATTTCAGCCCCATATATTCGTTACTTTACCTTAACAATGGTACGCAAAAAGCATAAAATGACAAGTTTAACTCTTCATCACTCGTGAGCTCTAATTATATATGGCTTAATAATTGAATCAATATTTATGCTTATAATGATACACTTAACATATATGTACCATATTTATTTTATTTATTTGAGATATTTAACGTGCATTTTCTGAACTAATGGTTGTATCAGCACACGAGAATTTCTATGAGCGAGAACGAAAGGGCCTACTAATTTAGCTGGGAAAGGTATTTTCACATACTTGCTTGTTTTGTTTCCACAATCTACATGGGACCAACGGCTTTGCTTTCCCTACAAAGTAAGTTGTGCTACAGATTTAAACCTCATTCAAAATCCTTTGACCACAACTGGGTTTGAACCCACGAACATTGGGTCCTGAGGTGAGCACTTTACTAAAAAGAATCAAATAGTCAAAGCTATTATTTAGGCTTTTAGTGAGGATTATCAATCTAGATATCATATTCTGAAAACTGAAAAATTATATCTGGACACGGGAATCGAATCCGAGACCTTTGGCTTAGTACGCCAATGCTCTAACCACTGAGCTATCCAGGAATCTGATAGATCGTGATTTTAATAACGACGATTCCGCACGTCCATCATAGACTATGCCTTAAAATATGAGTGAAGAATGATCCTGTGCAAGGGACGATTTCTGGATATCTAGTGGTTAGAGCATTGGAGTACTAAACCAAGGGTCCCAGGTTCGATTCCCGTGTCCAGGTGTCATTTTTAAATTTCCAGACTTAACTAAAAAACCACGAGGTCAATAATTGGTACAATTTTTTTTTTTCAAATGACCTTAATTCACCACTGTGAAATTGATACATTTCTCGGCCATGCCTGTAATCAAACCAGCAGCACTTAGCTTAGAGGGCAGGCATGCAACTGATTTAATTATATTGCTGTTTGTAAATATTTTTCTTAAAATCCATCTTAAACTGATTTTTTTCATTAGTCCAATTCATTGTGAAAATTGACCTCATAAGTACTAAAAAGCTCTTTAAAGCGAATTTTCTCCAACACATGTATCGGAAACCAGTACAAGAAGCGAACACGTATAGCAAATAAAGTAGATTACTCCATATTAATGACAGCTCCACTGGAAGTGTAAAGCTTAAGGCTTCAAAGCAGGTCGGTCACAGACTAAGGAACTGTAACCGTAGAGCTGTTTGGGTTCCTCACGGTTCGCCTGCTCTCAGAACTTGCAACCCAACACTGCACACACACACACACACACACACACACACACACACACACACACACACACACACACACACACACACACACACACACACACACACACACACACACACACAGGGTTCATGCACGCCAGCCCGAGCTATCGAAGTCAAGTGTTGCAACGGTAGGTTCTACGGTGATGGTTTTAAAACTTCCTGAAGCATCGTCAAAACTGAACTGCTAAAGATCCGCATCGGTAGGTACGCGGACTAGATATTAGTCTCATCTAGTCTGAGCTTACTGGCAACAGGGAGATCAAAGTTTGAATCCCTAGTACGCTGGTTTTATTTTTTCCCTCTACGAAAATGAAGAGATTCTCCACTGGTTTTATTTGCTCATGCCAAAAACCCATTTACATAATTAAATGCGGACGGGTAGTAATCCACGGTGCAGTAAATACAAATATTATTTGAAACGACTAACACCATTATAAGAAGGGGAATGGGGTATAAACATTCCTAACCAATTACTGTGAACTCAGATCTGTGACATTTCTCGTGAAAAGTTGATAAAAAATAAGCTAATCATACAATATTATATAATTTTATTTAATCTTACTAAAATATTAAATATAATATTTATTATCTTGTAGGTGCGTTTAATCACCCTTTCGCGTGACTAGTATTTTGAAAATTCAAAAAACTTCTTAAATAAAAAATCTTTCTGAACGTTTGCAAAGTGTATCAGAGCAAAAGTTGGAGGCCACCTCTGGTATGAGGGAATACTAGTTAAGGCGGCTGCCTCAATCCTGAAGTGAGAAAGTATAGTTTAAAATACAATGTTGTGTGTCATTTGATGGAACTACCTCTATATTCTTTATAATCTTACAATCCCTTTCACCCTTCACCTACAAACACCCTTTGTCCTATGCATAAGAAAGAGGGGAAGGAAAATTACGAAACATCTTATTTCAAGGTAAAGAGAAAAGATCGCTGCTAGTTCTCAAATATCTTAAAATTTTATGTTATAGCCTTTACAAAGATAGGAAGGCTGGATCTCTGGATCCTGAGCCCACATTGGCATTTGTACGCAAAAAAGGTTTTCACAACATGGTCCAGCTTCAAGGCATAGCCTCAGACCATGACCACATTATTTTATAATGTACATTCTCTACTATGTAAAAAGTATTCAGATGAAATCTTTCCTTGGCCTATTCTCAGCCATAAATCATACAGCCAACGATGCCAAAGTATTAAGGTATTACAACGTGTATTTCAAGACGTCAGCATCCGGCCACCCCCTCAAGAGGTTGCGTCCAATCAACGTGAGCTATGTATTCCACCTCTGAAGGGTATAAAAGAGCGTCATGATGGTGAGGAGTTATGAGTCCACTGGTACTCGTCGTAGTGATCACACTCCTAGTCAGAGTCATCATAGAATGCCAACTTGAAAGTGTTTGCATGCACAAGGCGAAAACGACCAAACCGCTCGCCAGTATCAGAATTTTCAACAGACTGTTTCCTTTGGACGTTTTTGACACTAAACGAGCAATCATTGGCATGAGTGTCAAGAGCATATTTACATTCTTTTCTCCAGCCTGAGAATTACCGTGGGAGCTGTTTGGTGTTTAGTCTTACGTAGTGGCAAGAGCTTATCAACTTCAAATTGTTCACTTTGAAAGTTTTCAACAACATCCAAACTTCTCATAAGATATGCCTGAATGATCTTGAAACCTCTCCAAGAAGTATTTGTGGAGACCGTATGGCTGTTATCTGTGAGAAACAGGATGCCGAACTTAGATGAGTCGCCTATCTCACCCCGAATTGGGTGCATATCTGTGGGGTGTGGAGCTTCATCGACGTCACCATAGGACGAAGGGAGATGTGATAGATGCCCGTCGCCAGATATTTCAACGATTTGATCGACACACTCATCGTTGATGTTTGCTATACCTTAAGAGAGACCGAGGCTGTCGTTGATATTGACCAAACTACGGTGGGAACGTATATTAGAAACCTGGATCTTATCAGTGCTACCTACTATACACATCAAGTCGTTGATTTAGACTATTACATTTTGTATTGTGAACTTAAAACCATTTTACTAACGCTTCTAAGGGACGTTGTAGAAAATCGTATGAACAGTTATATGCGTTATTATTTTAATAATGTATGGTTATTTTTGTTTTGTGTCTTGAAACCGTCTTACTAGGGGATGTTTTATAGTTTTATTTCTTAATTAATATAGTGTATCAAATATGTCTCGACTTGTTTTACTATCCTCGATCCTATATATTCACATCATGATTTCAGAACAATTGCTGCTTACTTGGCATGTTTCCTGATCATCAACAAGGCCAAATTACTTAAATTGTTCACGCTTGTAGTGAGTGGGTGGTTATTTCACTTTCTTCTTTCTCAATCTGCTGTGAGAGCTCACCAATAAAGAATACAACGAACCAGAGACCTTGCTTTTAAGCACACTGTCCAAAATGTTGGGGTGGCCATTAAACATGTGGTGAAGGAAACCTCTACCCAAAACATCACTAGCGTGAAATTTTTGGGCCAAGACCACCCTACATTTTTAAGGCTAGGACCCAATGCCTTGGCCTGGTATTAAAACCTAAAGGTAAGACCCCTGTCAAAAATGTTGGGCATAAGACCCCAGCCTAGGGTTAAGAGGTAGAGTCGAAAATAAAAAGGGAGGTGATAGAGATCAGCACCCTGGGGCTAGGCCACACTTGTGGTTTAATTCGAAAATATATAGCATTATTAAATACTTGTCTTCCTACATGGAAGAAGCACATCGTTTAGTGAACATATTTAGCAACCCCTGGAAAGTGAAAGTAACATTCCCAAAATACCCCAAACCTATCATGATTGCGTAACTAGTCCACCTTTCGTATTTTATAGCTCATTGTGGAGGAACATTAGTCTCGAGTGGGAGGTAGGGTATCTAAGTTTTTCATCGGGGGAGCTAGGGTTGCGTTACTATGCAGATTGAATACTCCATAAAGTAAATAATCTTCTATATATACTTCTGCACACTCTCCTTCCTACACGAAATTAACACATCATTTTGTGAACATATTTCACATCCCCTGGAAAGTGAAAGTCCCCCTTGTCTCACTTCCTGGTAGGACATTTTGGATGGGGTTGGAGAGTTCAACCTCATTTGACAACAAGCAAAATTAGAAAGCAAAATGGGTGTAGAGGTGAAGGTAGACGCCCAGAGGCGATGGATGTGTGGTCCTATGCAATACTTCTAAGCTGTAGATGATTTATAAAAAGTAAGCTTACAATGAAAAACTACTTAATAATAAAAATGTTGTGATATTGTAGGAATAATTTTAGAACTATTTAAGAATTTATGGTTTTTTTTTGTTTCAATGTTATATCTTTAAGACTCGCTGAATAAAACTTAAGTTCATTAATATGGGAAATCCTCTTTTGACCTACCATGACTTCACAGGTAGGCAACGTCTTTAAGGCGATTGACCCTTTTCACTTGGCGTGGAAATTCAGATCCATGGGAACAAAGGGTTATCTTCAAGAATTTTTATTGTTTTGCAATTGTCTTTTCAGAAACGGTTTGTTCAAGAATAGAAGCATGTTGATTAAGTTATATTTTTTATATTCGCATCTCCTATATAATTTTAACAGTGATCAAATATCGATAAAATTGTCATTTTTCAATAGGAAACTGCCGGCTTCATAACAAATAATAATAAAATGTAACAATTAATAAACATCGATACATTATCTTAGAAGGCGTGTTGAAAATATTAACATAAACATTTCACTCGTTCCGAGAAAACTGGGAGTTTCCAAACTATGATTTTTCCGCAAGACCGTCCGGTAACTAGCGTCATCCACGGTTTCTGTGAACCGTCTGCTCTTGTTGGCGCGGAAGGATACTTTGATTGGTTTTGAAGCCACACCACGTTTTTCATCCTCCCACCCACCATCCCTCAAAATAGGTTTTAGACTTGCACTCGACAGGGCCAAGGGCCTTAACTTGCGTTGCCTTTCACCCCAGCTCAAAATGAGAACTCCTCCCTCCATGCCTTTGTCGTTCACACCGTCACTCTTTCTCTCGCTCTATCATCTCCAATGTTCACAGAAAGCAACCATGCATCTACCCTAAGGTGTGCTACACTATTGTATTCACATTTATCCCACACTTCCCCTTCTTCTCTAGTTACCCCCTTCCCAAGGTGCTGAGGTAATCTTTCCGGTCAACCCCTTCCCCCTCCCTCTTTCCAAGTTCTTCTTCCTGTCACATCCTCATCCTCCCTAACTACGCATGCGCAAACACCGGAAGTGGAAAGAGTTTTGTCGCGTGGGAAAACGTGACCTTTAGAGAGATAAAAATAATATTAATATAAAAGAAATGAGAGGAGTATTTTTTTTTTGTGTTTAAAAGGGGCTAGCTAGTACGTTATGCTTCCCTTTATATTATTCGAGAAGTGGTTGGTATACATTTTCGTCTCGGTTTAAGGGTTTGAATTACATACGTGGGAGGAACAATAGATCAGGAAAGACCGCCGGTCTTTATAACGGTCTTAGTGGGTGGTTTTTTTTATCGAGGGATCGTGGAGAAGTGGAGAGATTAAAAGAAGGGCTGGATGATCAAAATGACTATCAATAACACATATATTGATCAATGATCAGTTACCATAGTAATTTTTTTTTTTGTAAATTAAAAAATTATATCTATATGCAGGAATTGAACCCAGGACCCTTAAAGTAGTACACCATTTCTCTAACACTGAACTGCCTTTGATTCAACCCGTGTACGGGGGCATTCTTCACTCATGGCTAAAGGCTGAATCTGTGACGAACGTGTCTACATCTTTTTATCTTCGTTACTGTACAATCAATTAATGTAACCCGCTTCGTTGTCCGCGTGGTCTAAGGCGCTACTCTTGCAGTAGACTAGACTGGCAATGACGGAGTAATCGAGGTTTGGATCTCAGGTAAAGAGGGTAGTTAAAAAAAATGTTTTCAATCTCTCTCCATGGAAATGCGGATACACTTTCTATAAATATAAACCTCCTCATCCTTAAAACCGTAATAGTAATTAATATATAAGCGTATAACTTGAACTTGTAGTAAGACACGGTGCTAAAAGTAGTTGTTCAAGCGTCAGATTTCTTCCATGATATATTTATTGTTAATGTAAGATTATAAATATTATCTGGAGTACTCTGTCGAAGATCAACCGAATAACTGATATTTAATATAACTTACCCATTCCTAGTTTAAAGTTACCATTAGACTCTTATATTTAAGGGTGTTACCTAAAATTAGACCAATGTCACGGATTAATTTGGTCCCCGATTTGTTAAATAAATGAATTACATTTCGTTTAAATAAATATGCTTTGATTAAGTCAGTTGCTATCGAATATAAATTAAAAATCAGATTCTTGTTGACTAGATTTATTCACTCAGCTTTTGGATCTAAATGAACTTTTTGATATTTTATTTACAAAGTGGTGGAAACCTACACTGGACCTAATTGACTTCAAAAACTGCATGGTGGCAGCCCGCAATCGTCCCATCTTGACCAAATGACCGACCATCTGTTGGAAAATATAGTTATAGACACAATACTCCACAGATAATCTGAAAATGCCAAGGATCGAACTCTGGATCTGTAGCCAGAAACAATGACCACTACCCCGTACAGGCAGTCCCTTATTAATTGAATTTTTTTAATAAAAAAGAATATAAAAAACATGACAATAGGGTGTATTACGTACTATTAAAATTATAGCAATGTTCGCTGCATCCCACAAAATTTTTTATAACGGCAGTCTACAAAAATGCCAAGAAAAAATTTGTTTCTTAATTTTAGCACAATTTTTTTTCTTAATAGAAATATTATTCATAGACAGCCAAGAGGATTGAGGGCCATAATGATACACCATTCCTTTGCGCGTATCCCAGCTAGGGGCTTTCCTGTTCATGCACAACGACCAACGTACGAGACGGCAAAGAAAAAAAACCATAGATTGATTGATAGGCAAGATATTAATGTTGTATTGTGGGTAATAAATTGGGGAATCCGTGGATCGACAAAACTGGTCAACCACGCATCTGTTTGCGCATACCCAGTTGGCAAATATTTCACTCGCAAGTCTTGATTCATGTTTGAGTAGTAGCTATATGACTTGTTAAATACAAATAACCAAATGGACTACCTACATAAATGGTTTTAAACTAATTAAGTAATGGAGTGGGACATTTTGTGGGTTAACACCTTTGAATACATGAACATTGAACATTGTCGAACGCGACTAGGTTATTGCAATATTAAAAAAAAATATTGTAAGACACAATCGCACTAACTTTCTCTTATTGTGTATTATAGCTTAAAAGAAGATTTTCAAAAATAGGTTTTTAGTACATTAGTCTTAAATAAGTTTTAATCATAAAAACAAACACATAACTTTGTTAATCATAATAATCACTCCTTATATATTAATTTTAAACAAAATTGTTCAAATAAATTCAACAAGATTGAAATTTTTAAAATTAAATTATTTTTAAACTACTTCAAAATTATTTATTTGTAAAAATAAAAACGTATTTTTATTTAGCATGAAAAACTATTAAAAGATTCCCATTTTTAAATCAATCTTCAAGGTCAATTTCCAAAACATTAAAAAAAATTATTATTTGTTGTTTGTAAACCACCCTTAAATTAATTTATTTTAGATAAATAAAGATAATTTTATAAGAGAGAAAGAGAGAGAAAAGGGGGGAATAGAGAGTTAAAAGAATAATGAGGTTAGAAATAGTGGAGAAGGGGAAATAAACAGAGTGAAGGGGGAGCGAGAAGAAGTGAAAATAAATATGTAGGGGAAGGAAGTAAACAAATAGAGGGAAGATAAGTATAGAGGGAAGTGGGATAAAAGGAGTGGACGATATATAAAGTGAAGTGAGAAGATATATAAAGTAGATTGGGTGAGATAGAAAAAGTGAAGGAAATAAAGAGGAGAAGAGATGAAGAGATATAGGTGAAGATAAAGGTAACTAGGATAACAGGAAGATGTATAAAGGAGAGAGAAAAAGAGGTAGTAAAAGAGCAAAGATCGACATATTACATACAACAGTTCCATTTCTGGGATGCAAGGAATAGTTTTCTCCTCGTAAGAATGTGTAAGTCAGGTTTGTTAGAAACAGTGTCGAATGCCACCTTTTGCCCTGGTTCCCCCCCCTTAGTGTCACGGTGAAGGAACACTCATTCGTCGGTGAACATCCACCGTCACACTCGAAGCTTCATGGCACAATGAGGTACACTCACTTTACAGAAGAAGGAAAAAAAAATGGTAACATTTTCATATTCGAGATTGAATCTATAGGGCCAATGCCGTAGTCGGGGGGGGGGGTGGTTTCGGGGTTCAAACCCCCCTCCGAAATTTTATTAACAAAATATATATGGTTTTATTTATGATTCAAAAAATATCAAAATTAAGGTACAAGTAAAAATTAGGGGGCTGTGTTACCATAAAAAGCACTTTAGAGAGCTTCCAGAGGTGTTTGTTATTTATAATTTTTTCTAGCCTTTGGCAGTTATGGTTTTATGTTTTCATGAAAAGAAATTCCGATACCTTCTAGAGGTGTTTAATATTTAGAATTGTTCCTATTTTTCGGTGGTTAGGGGGTTATGTTGCCATAAAGAGACACTTTAGAGAACTCCTAGAGCTGTTTAATATCTGGAATTTGTCCTAGCCTTCAGCAGTTGATGGGTTATGTTACCATAAAAAAAACTCTTTAGAGAGCCTCTAGAGCTGTTTAATAATTATCATTTGCCCTAGCCTCCGATAGTTAGGGGGTTGTGTTGCCATAAAAAACACTTAAGATAGTTTCTAGAACAGTTTTTAATTTAGAATTTTTTCTAGCCTCCGTCAATTGGGGGTTGGGCCCACCAAACCCCCCCTGAAATGATTGGCTGGCTACGGCCTTATATAGGGCATCCGTGGTTGGAAGGGTGTAAGGTGGCAGCTAGCGTAAGGTCCTTAATTGTAAACAATGACTGAAAGTGATTAGTGTCAGCCCATTCGGAGATAATTATTATTTGCTTAGTGTTATTATATTATCAAAAAAAGTGTTATCAAACGATTATAAAAATACTTTTCTAAGGATTACCGTATAATTGGAGTTGTCGTAACTTATTGAAATAACAAACTATATTGAAACAGCTATTACATTGGTTGTTTTGTGGTTGTGGCAGTTACATATATTATAGTAAATGAAACCCACTTCGATGACCACATGGTCTAAGGCGTTACTATCGTGTTAGAGTAGACTGCCGAAGCCGGGAGATTGGGGTTCGATCCTGGTCAGATGCACCGAGGATGAATTTTCTTCTAAATGGTTATCCACTCTCCCTCCACGCAAATGCTGTTACAATTCCTAAAATATTAGTTACAAAAGGAAACGTTTTTATTTTGTAAACAGTACATGAACACAACTGACAGTCGGTTTTGTTTGACCTCATCAAACGCCCTTGTTTCCGGCCGATTCGCCATCTTGATTTATGAAGAGCACGCACGCCTTTTAGAAACTCTCGTATGAAAAGGATTTTTAAGTGAACCACAGACGATACTTCCATCAAAAATAAACATCCAAAAGTTCATTTTCATAAGTCTGTTTTTTGATCATGTAAGAACTGTTACTAATTTTAAAATAATTGTTTTTGTGGAAGTTTTGACTGACAAAAATTATAAAATCTCAAAAATGGTCTTGTAAATCGTATGGTTGGGCGAGTGGTATGCTTTCTTAGCTATTATCTGTAAACCTTCCAACCATGGATGCCCTATACACTATTTCTTAAAGAAATTGTGTTTCGCTTGCCTTGTTCGTAAGCACTCCCGTAAACCAACAATGCTGCTACTCTACCCTGATTCCTACGTTTATCCAAGTTTATTATACTAGTCATCATATTATCGTCATATCATCGTCATTAACTGTTTCCAGCCTGTTGCCGGGTCAGTTTAGTAAAATACCTCCATCTTCCTTTATCCTTACACTATTATTCCTCCTTTAATTGCTTCCATTCCTCTTATTTCACTTGCACACTTTTTGTTATCTGCTCCTCCTAGCTCTTTCTTGGTTTCCCTTGCGGTTTTTTTTTCCTATACACTTAATTTCCATAATTTTCTTTGACATCCTCTCCTTCTCCATCCTCATTACATGCCCATACCATCTGTCTTGCTTCCTCTACTATATCATGTAACCCCTCTACCCCTTGCTACTAATAATATATTATAAAAAGGAATAGGGCCATCGAATCGTCCAATCCTCAAATTAATCAAATCCTCAAGAATATTTGAGTGTTCAAAAAAAAAAAATTAATTTTCTAGATTTGAAAGATAATTTGTTTTTATTCTTTTCTCAAATTCTTAATCGGAATTAATTTTATTTAGATCAAAAACAAATACAACGCCCAACATTCAGATATTTTACTTACCACTTAATGTGAACAATATCAGAATCGAAGAAAAGACAAGTCATACCAATCTTGGAGAGTTAAAAAATTATGCTTTTCATGATCATGATTAAAGTAATTGATAGGAAGTGCACCTACATTAGAGTGTAGAAATAAGGGAGAGCCTATGGTTATGAGTCAAATATGTTAACTCTTCTCCAACCTAATTCACCTAGCCAATATTAGAACCATAACTTCTCTATCACGGGAAATTCAGTCAATTGTGAGCCTAACGCCTTAGACCACTTAACTATCTCCTTGGATCTCAAAATAAAGACTTTCATTATGTTCATAAAGGTATAAAGTATGTAGTGAGACACTAGCTAGATTATTTAAAATTAGTTTATCAATTAAATGTTAGATAAATAATTTAGTTGTTTTAGCATTTAAACGATTTTAAAACTTCATAATTTAAAATTTGTTTTAGTTTAAATATTTTTTTTTCTAAAACAATCAAATGGCTTTCATTGGTTTTGATTAAACTCTTTTTACAAGTCGTGTGAGGAGAAAAACTAATAAATAAAGTGGTTTTTAAAATTCGTTAAACTAAAAAAAAAATTTGTGTAACACTTGACTATACCTTAAAAAAACTCTCTGTAAGTAGTTATAAAACTTTCACCATACCGATTAAAATCATAATTATTGTTGTAGCTTGCATGAAAAATTTGTCAAAATTATTATCAAAATACACGTGAAAAATACTTAAAGTCATATATTATTATTTTAAGAACTAAAATAATTAAGAACTTATAAGAACAAAAAGGCATAGTTGGTTACTTTTATGATGATAAACCTGCCTAACTTTGTAATTTACCAAAATAAATTGGAG
This sequence comes from Timema podura, assembly GCA_033556935.1. NCBI lineage: Eukaryota > Metazoa > Arthropoda > Insecta > Phasmatodea > Timematidae > Timema > Timema podura. Next base: position 28,663,120 of record JAVRXN010000013.1, on the reverse strand, counting down.
GAGTGATACAAGATTAGATGCACGCAAAGGTTATAATGGCTGTATAAACTAATTAAAATAAAATAATTGAGATCACAACACCGCGGGGATTTATGTAGTTTACTTATACTTAAAATTGTGTTTTTTACATTCAAGTTCTTACGTTTTAAAACATGAGTACTTAATAGCTTAATCTGCCTGGGGGATAGTTAGGAGAAAATACGCCCGCATTAGCGTAGGAAGTTAAAAATAGACATGTTGGAAATCCATCTCCCTAATGATTGTTATTGCAGCTCTGGATCAAGAGGTCAAAGTCGTCAGGTTCGCGTTGTGCTTGGACATCGTTGTTGGTAGGTTCGGGTTCAAATACCGGTTGATTTCCCATTTGAACCCTTTTATGAAGGCGTTTTGTACCACGTGACACACGACGCGTTTTGTAAGTCCTTTTATGTTCTGCCGACCTAAAAAAGTTGCCGTCGCGTCCTAGAGAACGCCAAACATTGGACATCATTGCTGCCAACCCCTGCCTAGTAGACAAGATTTGTCCAGTTTCGTGGAGGTTTACAAGTGTGATTATTGTGTCATTTGAATAATTGATAACAAATTAATAAAATGAAGAGTGTGTGTGTCTGTAATGCGCATCTCGTGATATCTACAGCACGCAAAAGGTCTGAAATGTTAATATTAGCAGACCCTGTGCAAGAACATGTGCACCTCAAAGTAGGAATTTTAAAATTTTGACTATAATTTTTTAACTGATTAAAAAACGGAAAAATGAATAAATATTAACACCATGGGAAAGCTTTACTACTACATTTAATATAATAATTATTTGCAATTTAGTTTGTTTACCATGGAGAGTAAAGAAGAAGAATTTGGTATCTGCAATAAATTCTTCTTGTCGTCTCATCATGGTCAATAAATTTGGTAGAAGTTATTTATTTTTAGTAAATAGCTTTGATGTATTAATGGCTTTTTTTACGTGTAAACAATTTTATCCTTTTTACACCTTTTTATAACTATTCATATTTCCTACCCTAAAATATTTATCTGGGGCTAAGTCGGGTAATTATTGTAGACAGGGGTAAAAATTGCAGATAGGTCAAAAATGGGCAAAATTGTAAGAATCCTAGCGTGGACGGGGTTTAAAGGGTAAAGAGGATAAAGAAGTTATAATGGGTAAATAGTGCAATAAGGGTAAAAAAGGGCACCTATTACTTTAGGGTAAAGAGGGTAATAATGTTAACTAGGGGTGAAATCGCAAAAATGGCAAAATGATTAAAGAGTGTAAAATGGGCAAAAAGGGAAAAATGGATTAAATAGGTAAATGGGGCAAAAAGGTTAAACGGGGTGAATGCATTAAAAAAGTGCTAAAACACTTTTGGTAGGCTTTAATTACAACCCCTTAGCAACAAATTATTTATGCTATGACATACTTATTTTATTTTTATAGCACCAACAGGCAAGAGTTCAAAGTATTGTGTATAGAGAACTTATAACTTAATCTTCAAAAGAAGTGTCAGCTTTTAAAACACGTTTAGATTATATTCCTATTTTAGCATTGTGTACCAGTCAGCCTACTCTCACGTTTGTATCACAATTCAAACCAATAAAGGATTAATATTTAAATCTAAATTAAGATCCCTGTGGATTATTTTATATTCTAAAAATTACAAAGCTACTCTATAGATCCCCCGTGCGAAGAACGGGTACACCAGCTAGTATTAAATGAATAATAATCACTATGTTAATATATTTTTTTTACTATCACCGCGTCTTACTACCTGTTCAGGTTATAGGCATATATGATAATTACTCTAAGGGAGTATAGATTAGGTAAGAAGGATTTTATAGGTATAGCTACTCGCATTTGCGTGTAAGGAGAGTGGGAAACCATTTGAGAAAAAACCGCAGTCAGTACACCCTACTGGGATTCGAACCTAAATCCTCCCTACATTGGTAGGCCAGTCTAATATGAGAGTGACGTCTTATAGACCATTCAGTCATCGAAGTGGATTTTGTGTTCAATTAAATGCATGAATTAAAAAAAACATTTCTCAGGTATCAGGCCTGAGAAGCAAATATATATATCAACGAAGGAATTATATATATATATATATATATATTATATATATATATATATATATATATATATATATATATGTATATATACATATATATATGTATATATACATATATATATAATTCCTTCGTTGATAGATTTATGGGGGAAGAATAGCAATTAAAATCATCTCTGGGAACGAAATGTGTGACAGCAAAGAAGGAACACACACACACACACACATACACACACTGGAGTGTTCGTGCGGATAAACATATTTACACAACTTCACAACGTATAATTTGCACGAGTCACACATTTAAACTAATTATCCCATAATCTTATCGTGATAGAAAAAAATAGAGTACTAAGCATCCTTGGCTTGGTGTTAAAAGGGCCAATAAGCAAAATTAGTGGTTTTCCAAAGAGCGCGGAGGGAGTGTAGGGGACGCGTGAAAAGGCCAGTGTTTTTTTCCATTTTTCAAAGCAAAACATTTATTTGGACAAAATAAATCAAATATGTTCTCCTGTAGAAAAATATAGATTAATTTTCTTCACATGATGATACCAACACTTGTTGAATATCTGTCACTAGCATAGCGGCATTATATGAGAAACATTTTAAATAAAGAGAAAAAGTGGTCATTAAATTCCAGGACACCTTTGACTGATATTAAACAACTGTTTATCTCACCATGTGAAGAAAATTAAACTAAAGGTTGCTACTGGAGCAATATTGGATTTATTTTAAACAAAAATTTTTGCTATAAAAACTGTAAAATAGCTGGTCTTTTCTTGTGTTCCTTTGAGCTCACCTTAACACTGTAAAGCCCTTTTTACTCCTAATTGTTTGTGCAGTCTGAGGAGCTAATGTGATATTTGTAGTTACATAACATAGTTTATTAGCGCGTTTTCATTAGCATTGGCTTGAACATTTTCTTGTGCAGAAGCATCTTGAAAATCTTTGACCTTCAGTTAAAGGTTGACTAGATGATGCTACTATTAATTATATATATTTTTCCTCAATTGTCTTCAATTTAATGGCCTCAGCTATTTCACTCTGAGTAAATTCTACCGTCTATTTTTATATACGACCACGTTTACAATATCAGTTTCAGTTATATCCTGTCCAAGGTGTGAGTGTAATATGGTCCGTATCCGGACTCTATCGATATCCGGTCTTCACGGATATACCACAGCTGAAGAAATATTCCCTACACTCAATATCCTCGGTGAGGGAAATGCAGGTCTGATGGAGGAAAGCTTTATCTTCTCTCTCTCGTTTACCTGTTGCCAAATCTACTCACTTTCAGTTTTGTCTGAAGGTGGTGTGATGGGGTAAGAGGGGTCTACTGGCAACCTAGACGAACCAGGGTTGCAACATTTTTACTAAACTTAAGGGGAGATTTACCACATAAAAACCAGAGTATAACACCGCTGTTTACCAATAGTAACCATTAAGTTCACTCAGATATGATACCCAGTGGAGCCCCAGTGGTTGGTTAGATTGGTTTACGTTTGGATTGTGTTGTGTCATACTATCCAGAACTTCAGACATTTTCCTATCTGTCGTGTTCAATTCGAGCTTTGACTGACCTGAACCCAAATTAAAACTTTCTCTCACCAATATTTTGCGATATAATTTGATAAAGATGGTCAATGTACGATAAATCAAGCCAATTCATGAAGTGTATCAGGTTTTGATCCTTGGCCGTAACATATTATACTAAAATTCTGGTGGGTAAAACCTTTTAAGAAGTTTAAACATATTGTTTGAGGTCAATATGGATAACAATCATTAATTTATCGAAATTTATACTATCTAGCAAAAATTACATTTGAATATATAATTTGAAGTGTGAAAATATGAAAATAGTATTCAGTTACTTTTGTAGCTCACTTTGGTGGAGACATTATCTCTAACGCACTACTCTCGCAGTAGATTAGACTGCCGATGATGGGGAGATTGAGGTTTGAATCTCGGTCAGGTAGCCTATACTGAGGGTGGTATTTACAAAATGGTTTTCCACTTTACCTCTTCGTTAATTTGGGTACACTTCCTTATAATATAACCTTCCTAATTCTTAAAACCATTAACGTAATTAGTACATAAGCATATAATTGGAGCGGGTAGTAAGAAAAAGTGTTAAAATAAAAGTTGATTTTGTAAGTGTCAAAAAGTTTCTTCCTGTCTGAATCGGACTGTATATTGAGCAAAATATGACATTGGCTGTTTTAGCACTAAGAGTGTCTCGCATGTTTACTCGTTAAAGTACACCTATTATTTTATTGTATAGTAATATAAATATATATATAAATAAAAATAAACTACCAAGTATAAATTGAATGAAGAAAACCCATTTCAAGAAAAAGAAAATATATGATAATAGGCCATTGCTCAAAGGTAAAATATTCATTTCTTCTCTATTTAACAGTAGAAATAGTTACACACACATTTAAACACACATGGAGTAATATTTTTTTTTTTTTTAAATCTGTAAATGAATATTGTTCTTAAGTTTTGTGGTAGTTATTAGGAAGAACGGCACTATTAGAAAATACAAACTCTTTTTACAATCAGTAATAACAACATAAAAAAATATTAGTGTTAATTTATATACACGATTCTAGATATAAAAAGTGACACGTGCATATTAAATGTGTTTTCGTATGAATATATGAAAGTAGATCTAATAACTTTTGTGACGTTCAGCTGAGAGTATTCCTACAAAATTTGGAATATTTTTTGTTAAATCTGTGTCCCTACATGCTAGTTTGGATCATCGTTTTTTATATTCAAAGGTGTTTTGAATTTTCAAACTATCGAGTTTCCTAAATTTTGAAAATATTAGAAATTCGAGGACACGAAAAAAAAAAAAGACTTTCAAATTAGAAAAAAAGCTTACTCAAATTTCGAATCGAAATTGGTTTTAGAGTTTTTTCTAAAGCTTATTAGTTGTTCATCAAAATATAATTTTAATACAAACATGGCAACTACCACCAAATGACCAAATGAATTAATCCACCCCATAACGTGCATGTTTGTATTTATAATATAATGAATGCATTTAAACAAAAAGTTAGCATTTGTTTACCTGCCTCAGTGATCTAACAGTCTAAGGCGTCACTCTCGTGTTAGACTTGCCCACTGATGACTGAGAGATTGGGACTCTAATCATGGTTGTATCTACTGAAGGGGGTTTTTCCTAAATGGGTTTCCTCTTTCATGCAACGCAAATGCGGGTATATTACCTTTAAAATATTTCCTTTCTCATCCTTACCCCATTAGATTTACTATGATATATGCGTACAACGCGAAAATATAGTAGGACGAGGGGATTAATAATATAATATACAATTTAGCTACCATTTATATTTTCTGAAGGAAATTCAAACTATTTATTAACAAAACTAAAATTTTACTGGTTTCAATTCTCCTATTTTATAAAATAGAATACATCAAACTGTACTCCGATATGTTTATTTATTTTTTATTTATTTATTTGAAGTATTTAACGTGTGCTTTGGAATCGACTTACTATATCAACACACGACTTATAAATTAACATAAATCTAGAACAAACACAGCACCCAGCCCTTGAATTTTTATTCATCACTATGAAAAGGTAATGCCAGGAATCGAATCCGGGATCCTTAGCTCAGTAGATAGACATTCTACCGACTGAGCTATGGTGTCGGACTCACGATGTCTGGTTCTATCTGTATTACCTACACAAGTTTGATGTTATTCGTTGAAAGATATGGTTTAAAGGTGGGCGCGTAGAAGACAAGATTTAAGGTAAGTAATTTTGCAGTTTTTATTGCCAAACTTTTTTTTTTGATAAAATAAATAAAACATTGCTTCGGTAGAAACATAGAGTTTAACTTTCTTCACATGGTGATATCAACAGTTGTTGAATATTTGCCATAAGCATAGTGGAACTAGATGACTAGAGTATTTAAAGCACCACACTGGTTAAAACTAGGGACCCTTAGGGTTGAAACTCGCCTCCTGAATCACTCGTTCGTGGAGACAAGCTCACCAACATTAAACGAATCAACCAAAACCTATTCTTAGCTACTTAGATGTGCTAGTTCCCACCTGCTTGCTCTCAAACTCTAGAGATTGTTTACTCGTTGTAAATTACAGTCTAAGAAAAGCCTCATCCAGCACAGTCCAAGGTCTAAGGACGGTATAAGGTTGCTTTGAGAGGTGTTATGAACCACAGCCCAAGGGGTTAGAATGTTGTGTTGAGGTGCTAGGCCCATGCGCACAGTCCAAGGGGTAGAGAGAGATGCGAGAGGGTTGCTTTGAAAGGTGCTAGGCCCATGAGCACAATCAAAGGGGTAGAGACGTTAGAAGGTTGTGTTAGTATGTACTAGGGACATGTGAAAGTTATATTATGGGAATGTTATGTTAAAAGACGTTTTGCCCACGAGCATATTCCAAGGGCTATGGATATAGTAAGGCTACTTAGATACACGCTAGACACACAGAGAAATGGACTGTGCATATTCTTTGCACCTTTAAGTACCCAACTTTACAAAATATATAAATGTTAGAAAAACTCATTATCATGCGATTCACTTGTAATTCAGATTTAACAGAATATTTCAGATGACCTTGTGGGTAAATGAACAACACAACATAGGTCTAAAATATGTTTTAAATAATCTAAGGAGTATGTTTAAGAGTCCTATGTATCAAGATAATACTTGAAGTACGACAGGGAAACCAGCCAGTATTTAAAATAGTCATTTTTGCTATGTAAATATTGACAAAGTCTGGGACATATTTAACGTGTTACTATCTTGTTTACTTATTCATTCTTTGAATTTATTTCAAAACGTTCTGAGCATTATTTATCACATGCCTTAGTATTAACAAAACCTTGGGAAAACGAAATTTAAGGTGAATATCATTTAATGCCGTATTTATGGTTTAGTCTTAGGAGTCAACCAATCTCCCAAAATAAGAATGACAAACAGTTCAAATTTTCAAAAATAATTTTTTGTTGACTATCAAAACATTATTTTTAATTTGTAAAATTAAAAACTTAGTTTGTATAATCATGAAAACTATTATCAGATACTCATTTTTAACTCAAATATTCAATTTAGAAAAATTTCAACTTTTTATAATTTGTCGTGAGTAAACTACCCTTAATTACTTATTTAAAAAACATAAATAATTACAATTATCATGCAAAATAATATCCCGATACTAATATTGAACCAAATCATTAAAATTATTTTTTTAAATCCAAATTTTACAAAAATCAATAATCAATTATGTACTTTGACTTTCTATTTTTTTAGAAAAACAAACATAAATTATATGTATTGTATAAAACTTAACAAATAGCTCTTTTGAACCAAATCGCCAGAGCATTTTTTTTTGATATTCAAATTTAAAGAATCATTAATCAATAAATAACCCTTAAACTAGTTTTTATTCTAAAATCCAGTATTAAGTTTTATTTTCATGTTAAACACTCCTCAGATATACATTCAAACACAATCTTAATAGATCTTTTAAAAATATTTTGATTTTTGGAAAATCACAAATTTTTAGCTAAAAACCAAGTATAAATTGATATTTGGGATGACAGTCACTACCCATATACCCATCAATAAACAAAATCCTCATAGCCGTTTTCAAAATATTTGAAACTCAAAATAATCACTAATCAGTGAACTACCCTTAATTTGAGGACTAAGACCAAAATGGAAAAAAAAATGTACTCAGATTTTGCCCTATAACATCAAGTTTTAATAAATTCCATACAACCGTTTCAGACCTGTGGCTAGGTACAGATAGGCGGGCATAAAGACAGACAGATATGGGAACAGAAAGTATTGTTAGATCCAATTTTTTGGGCTCGGACCCACATAAAACGTAAAGATTCATCATAGCTTGGAGATTGAAAATTTTCACGATTACAGCACTTCCTCTGTAAACGAGAAAGAAAAAACACCGGATGGATTGAAAAATTTTTTTTTTGTTTCAAAAATTGTTTTTGCAATAGTATTTTAATTGATATATTTACTAACAAGCTGGAAAAAGGAATAAGGAATTACTGATCTATTTCTAGAATATGATGACATTGGAAGAGGAGATTAATAAAACAAGTTTTAAAATGTAAATTATATTTAATCTATCGGATACAATATTAATAAAATCTTAATTAATAAGGATAAAATCAGAAAAATAATAACGTCATACTAAAAACAACAGGCTCATTTATTTTAAAAAAAATCATAATAAAACAAATAAAAACTAAAATAATAAAATTTACAAAAAGGGTAGTCGGTTTTATTTTTTTATCTTAAAGATTAACGAACACTTTTCTCTTGAAAAAAAACATGAGTTCAATTTTTAGAGTTAATAAATACTTTATTTACTGTCCAGTACATTGATAGGGTAAACAAGACAAACTATGAAAGAAAGGAAATATTTGAGAAACGTGTCCAGAAAAACAAGCTTTCTTTAGCCTATCAACTAATTAGACGCCGTTTAAATGAAGTGATATACATATGAATGATACGTTTATACATTTATACATTTATGAGGCTATACGCAGATAAACATTATTAGCAGAATCAAAAGCATGGACAAACAATGTAAGAGAGACTAGGAAAGTGGAGGACATGGGAATGAAGTTTGTGAAGAGTATGTTAGCTGTCACGAGGAGAAACAAGATTAGGAGTGAAGTTATCAGGAAAAAAGTAACACATCAGATAGTAAAGGAATCAAGACTGAGATGGTTTGGCCATAAAATGATGATGGAGATAGAGAGAATACCGAAGAGAATGATGTAGATGAGGAATATAGGGAAAAGATCGCAAGTTAGGATAAGAAATAAAAGGGAGGAGCAGATAGCAGAAAGTGTGCCAGTGAAAGAAGAAGAATGGAAGCAAATTAAGTGAGTTAGAATGGTGGATAGTTAGAGGAAGATGGAAACATTTTACTAAACTGAAATGACCACAGGCTGAAAACTGTTGTTGATGATGATGAGTATTAGTATCTATAAAATAGTAATAATAATCTAGTAAAATATTGTCAATGTGGATTGCAATAAAAAAAACATGTATGTATTTTATCAATGGTTCTTCTTACCTGGCAAATCAAAATGATAACCTGTGGGCTGCATGTGGCCCTATCTACCCATGATTCCTTGCGGCCCACAAACGTTTTGATAGAACAACATACAATGCGACCCGATTCATCTTATAATAAACGTTGGACAAATAAAACATTTGGAAATTGGTTATTGGTCATTTGGTGAAATCTAGCAATTAAGTTTGTTGCACCTAATTTTTAATCTTTACTCAGAGAAAATTGATTTAGAAAAACACCGTTAAATTTGTGAGACATTTGGCAATACATGGGTGTGTGAACTACTGTTCTATCTTATGAAAAGGAATGAACACCCAAGAAATCAAGACTCATGGACAAGCAAATGCCATAAATTATGATAGTGACTTATATATATAAGATTCAAAGCTGGGCACTCAGAGCATTGCTGCAAAAACCGTTCCAAGTTTCTGGGGGGAATATATAGGTATATTAATATAATGAAGAGTTTATATTTGATGAGCACTATGATATATCTACTTCACGCAGAGGTCTGAGATTTTAAAAATCAGTAGCTCTTGTGTACGAACATGTGTATATTGGAGTCAGAATTTTAATAATTTCATTAGATGTTTTTTATAAATTAAAAACTTTGTCGGAAGCAAAGAAATCTAAAGACGTTTCTTTCAGGCAACGCTGGGTACTTAAAATATTACGGAATGAATAGCAACATTTTATATTATTTCAATTTTTTTGTAACAGTAAGGATTTTAAAAATTAGTTATATTAACTTAGAATAATAATATTGCGTGTCTGGGCTACATTATTCATAGCCCAGTTTGTGATAGTATTAGCCAGTACTAATATACTAAAGCCCAGGGGACACCCGAATGTACTAACCGTACATCCTTTCCGTGGAGGCTCTTTCCATGTCCCGATGAGATGTGGTGATGGTGATAATGAGTATGAGGGTGTCGAAACAGTGGAAATACCCACGGTAACAGCAGGGATTCTAACCTAGGACCCCTCGTAGAAAGATGCACTGACCACTACACCAAGGGGCCGTTTATTTTCAGTTATTGAGGTGAAAATATTGTTTATGTTTTTTAAATGTGACCTACTCAGTATTTTTAATTCACAATACGGCCCTTATTATCGAACGAGTTTGACATGCTTGTACTAGTTGGGCCTTATTTTGTCCACCCCATTGCACTTTCTGTTCTTGCTACGTGTAAATTTACACCAATGGGCTAGAGATGAGAAAAGTAGAAGGTAAGTGAACTGTACTTATATTTGTGTGGAGGGAAAGTGGGAAACAATTAAGGAAAAACAGACTCTCACTACACACGGGTGAGATTATAAAACACACCTCCCCATCACTGCAAACCAGACTACACCCAATATCATTGCTGAGGTGACTGCAGTTCTAATGGAGAAATGCTTTATCCTCTTTCTCTCTCTGTTAACTGTTGCCAAATCCACTCGAGCTCAGTTATGTAGGAAGGTGATGTGCTGGCGTAAGAAGGAGCTTTGATATCCAAACAAAATCTCCTAAGAGACCCTCCGGATGGCTTTCTGATACACTGTACCTAGGCTCTGGGGCCCCTAGCAATGCAACTACTGATACCCATAGGGACCGGAACATTTTCGACGGACATAGACAGAGGTCCATGAGTGCCATTACGGGTACTAGGGCACCCGAAAGATCCAGGACCAGCCCTTCCATGCCAGCCTGCCTTGGGTTACTTGGGAGAAACCCGCCCTCCACTGGGACCGGATGGAGGGGGGAGTTGGCTCCTCCTAGTGATCGCCCATCACGAGGAAGTCAGGAGTTCAGCCTCCGAACAGCCTTCTTCTCAAACCTCGTTCTCAAAAATCTCAGTTCTCTTTCTCTCTCACCATCTTAGCTGCCGCCCCAGCCTTTCTGAGACCAGCTGTCCGGAGTTGCCCAGCGGGGACCTCAAGAAGGTACCCTGACCAGCTATCCCCGCTACACGGGTACGCACTACCAACCACTTAGTGTGTGTCGAGAAGGGAGTATCCCCCTCCTCACACACAGATGACCTTGTCGGGGTCCAAGCTATGCCGGACCCCGTCCGTCACATTGCCCATGGGCCACCCCGTGGAGGCACCCCGACAGGATTTTTAGAGATCTGTCAGTACCGGAAGGTGGCAAAGACAGTCTAGTGCTCGTTTATATGAGACTTGTGTGGACCCAGAGCGCACCCGGCCGCCGTACGTCGGGTCGGACGAACGCCTGAGCACCGTGACCCCCCTGGCAACCTAGAATAACCCGCGTTGCGAAACTTGTCTTATATTTGAGGAAAGATGGACCACACACAAACGAGAAAATGACAGCGCTATTTCCCAAAAGTAACCATGTAGTTCCCCCAGCGATGATATCCACTGTAAATTAGCTTGACCTCCAAGCAACGTGTCCACCTGTGTGGGTCTTAGTAATTAACTAGTCCTAACCTGGGTAAAAAATAGCCCAAAAGCCCCATCTACAGACTTCGTATACGTAAGGTGCATTGTGACCCGTGAGAGATTAATTCCACACCAAAAGATTGAACTAACTAAAGTGTCCTGAAACTTAATTCCTTAGTTCTAAAAACTCTGTAAAGGTTGAATGAAGTTTAACTTTATAAGGAACAGTCGATACGGACGGCTAAGGACTACCAATTACAGCAAAGTAAATATGTGCGCGCGCATCGAAATGAAAAAAACCAATGGCAGCAAAAGTTACAAAATGAAATGATAGTTTTACTCATGGAGTTATTTCATAATAAAAACAAAATGAAGCATAGAATCTCGGAAACAGTTTTCTGAGAAATAACAAGTTCTCGGAAAGAGTGGCATCACTTTGGTAGATTAAACTTCCCATTAGTATTCTTAATAACCTCTGGCTGCTTGCCGCCTTGCTTTGGACCATTTTATTTAGAAAAGTTTAATTGTACGTACTCTCAGACCTTCTCATTGGTTGGCTCGGTCACGTGATTAAGGATACGGACTTTGTAGACGCGATTTACATTTCTAAGGACCATTAAGGACTCAAGGTTTATACGGCTGTGGAGTTTACGGACTCTATAGACGGATCTTTATTATACTTTCTTGTTTGTCCAAGTCGCAGGATTTGTAGTAAAGTTCGTTGTAATTTAAGATGTTTTATCATGTTTGTGCTAATCTACAGCTCAAGACTTTTTTTATATTATTCAACTAATTTTTTTACTATACTTTTTTACTACGCTGTCTCAATGACGTCCATACAAACCGACCTAATGGTATAATGGTCAGTGCACCTGGATATGAACCTAGGGCTCCCGAGTCACAAAGGCTAAAAAAAAAGCATCCATACATTCATCGATGAACATAAATTTTAACTATGTAAATTGTGGATTTGATAATTTATTTAAACTTTGAAATGCTAACCCACGAATTAAATCCTTTAGTTTTAAAAATATAAAACTAAAATATGTTTTTTAGAACCCTAAGTACCCTAGGAATTGCTACAGAAAAATGTGTTGTTTTCTAAAATTGTAGCTTCCTCCTTGAATATGTTTCAATTTTTTACATTACAAAAATTTTGTCACATACTTTTTTTAGTAAAAATATAAAAATTCGATAGGGTATATATCTTCGGTGATCTTTGTCAAAATGAATTGCTTCACCTATTTAACAGCCTATATATTATATAACTTACCTCAATTTTCTTATGAATGGCCATATCTGACGGGTAGATAAAGTTAATAAACCTACACTCATATATTCATACGTCAAGTCATTTGAACTTCAGCTGTCAATTTTGATCGATATTATCAATACTTATAAATTAACACTAATAAAATTGTAAAATGTTATCAAAGTTTACCACAAAAAAGTGTAATTTCTAAACAGTTCTATAAATGTAGGCCTACATTCATAAGAAAATCAAGGTATATTATTATTATAATTATTATTAGCACCGCGTCTTACTACCCGTTCGGGTTATACACGCACTTACGCTAATATGTAATGGTAGGGTTATTGTGAGATGAAATGGAGGACCTACAGTTTAACGTGGAATCCGAACCACGGTGGAGGCCTGGTATTCCACACATTCACAAGTTGTGATTAATACACGTCTTGTCAGCGGTGAAGTAAGGGTTTGGAAATCAGATAAATCTTTGCCTGGACCGAGGATTGAACCCCAGACCTCCAGCACGGAAGTCTGACACCTTACCCCCTAGACCACCAGGTCACCATAAAGGTATAAATAATTACGATTTGTATACAAGAACAGTCATAAAAATAATAACAAAATGGACGAATATGATGATGGACAAAAGTAATAGATCTGTCGTCTCCCGGTAGAGCCAGAAGGTCGACGATCTCGGTTAAGAAAAAAAAAAAAAAAAAGGTTCTCACATCTCAAGTACATTCGGGGTCACCCCCAAGGCAGGAAGAAATAGTGGGAGGAAGGGAGGGAGGGAGGGCCGTCACATGAAGGATGTGTAGGGACACTGCTCATATTTCTACTGTCACTTCGTTTCTCGGCACGGATTTCACATGAGTTTGAAACGCTTATTTTGGCAATGTGTTGAAGTCGCTTCGCCTGACGGCAGCCATTCTTCTTGAGCCGCTCCGCGTGGGTCTTTTCGGTACCATGACTCGGCTCGACGATTATAATAATATTCTTCCACCGGCGTTGCTTTCATCTGACCGTGACATAAAGAAAACATAAAACTTAAGATGAAACATGGGAACTATATTTATGAACAGAAATTGTTGGTTGTTTTTTTTTTCACGTGCTCAACGTCTTCCTGACTTGCCTCGTGGTATAGTGGTTGGATTCCCGGCTGGTAACGGGGGATTTTTCTTGAAAAGAGAAAATTCCCATGGTCACCAGAATTTGGTCAACCAGGTTTAAGTTAAGTTAAGATCTTTATTGGCTTCACCCCGTTATATTAACTTGCATCATCCTCTTAGGACCTCCTCAGGACATGGAAAGAGCCTCAACGGAAAGGATGTACGTTTAGTACATTCGGGCGTCCCCCGGATAACGGTACATTAGTAGCCTACTGACTAATCTTTCCGCAAACTGATTGACATATTGATGTAGACTTAGTCCAGATACACCGTTATTATTATTATTATTATTATTATTATTATTATTAACAACAACGTTTTACTGTCAGACTGAACTAACCGCAAATCTACATGTATGGGGTAGAGAATGAAGAAGGTATAATTTAGTTGAAATGTTGTGAAGTATTTTAGCTCCACGTTTCACTACCCGTTAAGGTAATACGTTTGCCTACACTAATAAAATAAAGAGTTTGTTTGTATGTCATTAATATTGCGCTATATCTCTCTAAAAAGTTTAATTAAGAGGAGGTGTACCCACATTTTTGTGGAAAACTTTTTTTTTTAGGAGAAACCACCCTCAGTGTCTCAGTGTACCAAACCGGGATTCGAAACTTGGTTTCTGAGTTATCGGAAGTCCAGAATATTTCGAGAGTGGAACCTTAGATGATTCGACCATCGAAGTGTCGTTCTAGTGTTGATGGAATAGGAAGAACAACCCTCTTGTACATCTCGAGTCTCGAGTCTCTAGTCTTTAACAAACTAGACGATACGAAACTTATGCCTTTGAGCATGTGCCTACGGTAGTAAGTATAGACTATAGTAGCCCCATGGCTTCATTGGTGCTGACTGACAGTTCACAGCTGATTTCTGACAGTCAACATTTAGGTATATACTTAAATGTTGACTGTCAGAAGTGACAGCAGCTAAACACATGCTTTTTGCAGATCATATGGTTCAGCGTAGGGATACATAATTTGGCCTGGTAGCTTTTCAAAGCCATCAGCTGTCAACTGTGAGCTGTCAGTCAGCACCAAAGAAGCCATGGGGCTACTGTATATAGGCTACTAGTTTTTCGTAACCAAGATCCTTTTTATTTTCTCTCAACCCCTTGTAGAGAGAAGTATTGTGATCATCCCAAAACAAATCTATCATAAGATTTTTTGATAAAATGTTGACATTTCATGACCCTCTGAAACTGAAAACAGGGGTTTTGGAATGCTTTCGTTCTCTCTGTTTGTATTTTGGCCTTGAGCCGAAACTGTTTTACGGATTGGGCTAAGGTTTGGTATCTAGGATATTTTATAAGGCTTCCCCAAGGACTTTGTTTTATTATATATATATATATATATATATATATATATATATATATATATATATTTCTAAAATTAAGGGTAATTTACTGAAGGGCAATAAAAGATAGAATCGATTTTCTCAAAATTATCTCCAGTGATTTTGTTTAAATTCCATATATAAGCACTGTTTAGCATTAAAAACAAAGTGGTAACTCTCATTCTCCCATGTAAATTTCTTTGCGGATATGGCTTACTTTTCATACGCAGAATTTTGATCATATATTCACAATTATTTGAGATACGAAATAACTTATCATCGTAAAGTTGTAGTAGCTCTAATATTAAAAATAAAAATCTTTCATTTAATATATATATTTATAAAACCTATAGCTTTTGATCTTCAAGCAAACATGTAGATATATCATTTGTCTTTTATTCAGGTCGTTGAAATGGGTTTTTGTTTGTTATGAACTTTGGTGGTCAGAAATGTTCCTCTGTTATCAAAGTTTCACTAATATTATATAATATTTCATGTCTGTTCCTTGGTGGGGTGTTTATGCAATAATGTTGATTATTTTTATTTCACAAATCCTACTAGTTATTTTTAGTAAATTTCTCTATTCGAGGAGAAAAGATAAAAAAAATCTGTGTGGAGACCGTATACCTATCATTAATTATTTCATACATTATTCAATAGAGATATGCATAATTAAAATATGACAGGCTCATCTGGTCTGGTTTGTTGGGAAGGGGAAGTCATGGCTCGAATCCCGGCTAGGTGTGTTGTTGATTGTGTTTTTTTTTCCTAAATTGTTTCCCAATCTACGTAAATTTGGGTAAATTTTCTCTCCAATTGTACCTCTCCAAACCTTAACCCCGTTTGTGTAGTTATAATTCGTACAACCCAAATGGGTATTAAGACACGAAAGAAATAAAACCATGAAGTAGCTATAACAGTAGCCGGGTAGCATGGTGCATGCAGACAAATTTGACCGTGCCATCTTGTTTGGTTTTATAGTGAAGGAGATATTGGGGCCAGGTGTATTGATGTGGTTCATATTTTTCCTTAATGGTTTTCCACTTACTCTTAACGCAAACTCAAATATATATTTTTTAACTCTACCTTTCTCATAGTCACATCATTGGCACTCATTTGACATCGATCAGGGAAATACACTATCACCGGCTAGCATATAAATAAAATTTAAAATTATTATGCTTAGAAAATCAAACTAAACGTGTCTATCGAAGCAATATTTTACTTATTTTAACCATAATTATTTTTGGTTATAAAAACTGGAAACATACTTACTAATATTGCTCGTGTTCCCATCCATTTATTATCAAAGGTCATAAATGTCTGATTATGAAAATCATTGTTTATTATGTAATAAGTTGCACCCAGAATGTTGACAACCAATATTTGGGGAGAGGTATGTTGTGTTCATTTGTGCCAACTTTTTTTTTAGCACCGCGTCTTAATACTCGTTCAGGTTCTACGCCTTTGTACTAATTAAACGTCTGGTCTAGGGACTAGAAAAGTTTAATTTAGAATAAATTCATCCGTATCTGCGTGGAGGTAGAGTGGAAAATTATTTAGGTAAAACCAATCTCAATGCAACTGACCGGGATTTTTGCAAACTTTTGGGATAAAAAACATCCCGGGAATCACTCTACACATTTATGATAATAGAAAATGATGTATTTTCTATTTATTAGTTTATTGTGTTTCCAGGAAATGTATTATTGTATAAAAAAGTAAAAAACAGTGGGGTTTACAAAATCCTTAACTATTACAGTAAGGGTATCTCCCAAATTATTTGAATTATTGTGATCAGCTGAGGTAACATCCCAAATAACAGAATACTTTTGATACAGCTCAAATTTGTTTTCACCTTATTCCTTGCCATGTACACAAAACTATATAAACCAAAAAGTTAAAACTAGTCTGAAAACAAAACACGTGCGTCGCTAAGTCTCGAAATTGACTATATTCTATTGCACATATGCTGAACCTCCAAAGTCCATTAACATATTGTGTTGGCCATTTATTATCTACAACAATAGACCCAACACAACAGGTTGGCACTGACCAGTCCTACTAGCTCCAACATGTTGGCCAACATTACCAACAAGCTGAGAATGCGTTTATATTCTAGCAGAGCTTGTTGGGAATCGTGTTGTCCAACATGCTGTGTATAAACGAGTCTAAACAGGTTTTTTCTCATTTCGCCAACCAGGTGATATGATATATTAATGGTCTGATGGGTACTGTTTCTTGTTTGTCCTTGAATTAATGTATATGATATGCCTTTTATGGCCTGTGAAGGCATTAAATGCGTAATTAACACCGAAAAAATAAAAACCACCAGCGTGACATGTCAGACAAGTTGCAGAGACCGATCGGATCTTACCTTCTTTTTGTCGACGTGTGGGTGGGCCGTCTATGAACTTGCATATCGCCGCGATGTTTACAAGCCGATACACGTCGGTCACGTCATGTGGAAGGTTCGTCAAGAAATAATCAAATAATCTTCCCCCCTCCCCACATTTCTTACCGCTAACTTTCCTCGTACCAATCTTTCTTGAATATCCTTTTTCGTATTTATTTAAGGTATTTATATAAGCGAGAGCGAAAGGGCTTACCAATTTTGCTGGGAAAGTAGTTTTTACATACCTTCCAGAGTTATTTTACATGCCACAATCGACTTGAGACAGACGGTTTTACTTTCCCTCAGAAGGAGGTTGTGCTACGGATTCTTATCGCTCAAGAAAAATCCGTCAACTCTAGCTGGGTTTGAACCGTAGAACATCGGGTCATGAGACGAGCAATTTACCCCAAGATCGCTGAGGTCACCTCTTGATTCTCGCAAATTCACTTAAACTATCCAGTTTTTATTACCTTAAAGCCATCACAGGTTAATTAAAAGATGCGTGACATGATCGCAATCTCGTTAAAATCACGGATATCTTAGTAGAAATGTCATCATGGTATTGTGTGGACGTACTAGCATAAGTTCCAAGAGGTCTTAAAGTGGCTCCTAGGTTACAGAACGGACATCAAGGCAGAAGTTAGAAGAAGTCTCATCGTGGCACTTAATTTACAGTGCGGGCATTGTAGTATAGGCTTTGAGATGTTTCAAAGAAAATAAATGGTACGGCACACCGCACAGACTTTCTCTCTCTTTCTATAAACTCCTAAGATTTCTGAACGGAATAATGTACATTGTATCATCACCACTCCACATAAGAACACGCATAAAAAATATACAATGATATAGAATCAATGAGAAAAGAGGCGCATCTTTGTCCACCTAAGAGCATTTCAAACAGTTTAATGTCTTCCACAAGGGTCAACACTTCGTATTAAAATTTCGATTTCTGGTTAAAATTTTAACATTTTATAAGGTGTTGCAGATCTTCAAGTCATCGCATTGATATTTAATTATTCATTTATACATTTTGACCAATAAAAAATGTAAATATTGACTATTGAGTCTAAAATGGAGATAGATCATTGCTATGCAAACATTTCTCCTAAGAGATTTAAGGAAAAATAACATATTTTTTAGATACTTATATTTAATTACTCTATGGCATTGGAGAATTATTGCGTTAAGACTTAAGTAGTATATGTTTACAACTAAAGCTCACAAAATTGTATTAATATATTTGCAAATATCTCAGAAACTGCTGCTTTTATAAAAATATATGTCAAATAAATTTTTTTTATTTCTGATAGTCCTACAATTTTGCAATGATAAGTTGTTTAGTTTCTCCAATAGTTGTGGAGATACGGAAATTAACGCTTCTGTAAAGTACCCTAAAAATCATTTTCATAGGAAAATGAAAATAGCCAGTTTATTTATAATCTTAATCAACGCCTAGATACGAATTTTAATCAAAATCGTTTAAGTAGATTTTGAGAAAACCAAATTATTCTCTTTTCGCCCTTCAATAAACTACCCTTAATTTTAAGTTTTTATAGACACACAGATAGACGGCATTGCAAATACTATTTTTTAGGGTTTGGGGGGTCATGAGACGTCGACATCCATCAACATTTCAGGTTAGTTTTTTTTTACGGTCGCAATACTTAAACTTTAATGTCCAAAAAGTTAAAAAATTCATATAATTGCGTATAGATTGAAAGTTATTGATTTTATAAAAATATGTTTCAGATAAAATATTTGTATTATAAATATATATACATATTTGTAATGCTAAGTAATTTCATATCTCAAATAGTTTCGGAGCTATTATAAAAAATGTTAATTTACGCATCAGACCGGAGCCCTTAAAGCCATTTTTCCGAAATATTGAGGGTAGCCATTTTGTTTGGAATATTTATTAATGTTCATAAATGAAATTTAATCAAAATCGTTGAAGCCGATTTTGAGAAAATCGACTTTTTCTCTTTTTTGCCCTTCAGTAAACTACCCTTAATTTTAAGTTTTAATAGACACACAGACAGACGGCATTGCAAAGACTATTTTTTAGGGTTCGGGGGTCATGAGACGTCGAAATCCATCAACATTTCAGGTTAGTTTTTTTTACGATCGCAATACTTAAGCTTTAATGTCCAAAAAGTAAAAAATATATATATAATTGCGTATAGATTAAAAATTATTGATTTTATAAAAATATGTTTCGAATAAAATATTTGTATTATAAATATATATACATATTTGTAATGCTAAGTAATTTCATATCTCAAATAGTTTAGGAGCTATTTAAAAAAATGTTAATTGACGCATCAGACCGGAGCCCTTAAAGCGATTTTGCCGAAATATTGAGGGTAGCCATTTTGTTTGGAATATTTATTAATGTTCATAAATGAAATTTAATCAAAATCGTTAGAGCCGATTTTGAGAAAATCGACTTTTTCTCTTTTTGCCCTTCAGTAAACTACCCTTAATTTTAAGTTTTAATAGACACACAGACAGATGGCATTGCAAAGACTATTTTTTAGGGTTCGGGGGTCATGAGACGTCGAAATCCATCAACATTTCAGGTTAGTTTTTTTTTACGATCGCAATACTTAAGCTTTAATGTCCAAAAAGCTAAAAATATATATATAATTGCGTATAGATTAAAAATTATTGATTTTATAAAAAATATGTTTCGAATAAAATATTTGTATTATAAATATATATACATATTTGTAATGCTAAGTAATTTCATATCTCAAATAGTTTCGGAGCTATTATAAAAAATGTTAATTGACGCATCAGACCGGAGCCCTTAAAGCGATTTTGCCGAAATATTGAGAGTAGCCATTTTGTTTGGAATATTTATTAATGTTCATAAATGAAATTTAATCAAAATCGTTAGAGCCGATTTTGAGAAAATCGACTTTTTCTGTTTTTTCCCTTCAGTAAACTACCCTTAATTTTAGGGGTAGATGTCCAATTCCAAAAACCCCTCGGGGCAACCCAATGAAAACCCAAGATATCAAGTTTCAGCTCAATCGGTAAAATAGTTTAGGCTCTAGTTGGAGGTACAGACAGACAGACAGACAGACAGACAGACAGACAGACAGACAGACAGACAGACAGACAGACAGACAGACAGACGGAAATTCAAAAACCACTTTTTCGGATTCAGGAAGTCATGAAACGTCAAAATTCATCAAAATCTCGACTTCGATTTTTTTGACGATCACAATACTTTCTCTACCTGTAAGATAGAGAGAAAGTAAAAATATATAGTTTTTCTTTAATAGAACTTTAAAATAAATATCAAAACATAAAGCTACATTTGTAAATTTTTATTGGAATATTTAACACGAAAGTTCTAACAAACGCTTAATATTATATCGTCAGATGATATACAAACTCCCTTAATTAGAGATAGAACGCTTAGTGCTAAATATACACGGATTTCAATACCATTTCTCGACAACATCTAGAATGAAGTCGAGTTTTCTTAAAATTATAGTTGGTCACAATACTTATTTATTCAACGTAACTGCCTTAAAAATGACTCAAACACATCTAAAAGTTACGCAAACTAGAAAACATCAACTAAAAATCAAAAAAGAAATAGTAAAGAGCTGTAAAAAACGTTTCCACAACCAGGGAATCATTTCCAGAGTTTATGTATTCATGATCATTGTCCATGATGTACCAACAAAAAAATAGTCTACATGTCATCAAAATCCGGGCCCAGGTCATAATACTACTACATTATACACTGGTTCTAAGTGCTAAAACCATTAGAATTGTTTCTTGTTTATTAGCACTAGTTTTACTTTCTTATGACCCTTCGGAGAAAGGAAGTATTGTTATCATGAAAAAAAATCTAGATCAAGAAGTTGATTAATGTCAACGTTTTATAACCCCCGAACCCGAAAAAGTCGTTTTTGAGATTTCGTCTATTTGTCTGTCTGTGTGTGTGTATCTGAGCTCAGAGCCTAAACTGTTTTAACGATTGGGCTAAATCTTGGTATTTAACTTTTTCAAAAGATTGCCCAACGGAATATTTTGAATTAGTTATCAAACCATAAAATTAATAGTAGTTTACTTCAAGGCAAAACAATAAAAAATTGTGCTTTTCAAAATTTCTCTTAATGATTTTGATTAAAATTCAATTCTGTTTAACATAAAACATAAATTATTAAATCTCATTTTCTCGTGGAAATTAATTTAAGGCTACCTTACACACACGCAAACTTCCAATTTTGATCACCTCACTTAAGGGTACCGAGTTCTATTCCTGGAATGGCCAAAAAATGTATCATTTGTTGAACGTAGGCATACCCTTTCAGAGTGATGAGTTAACGGCCGGGGCTGGATGTTGTGTCTGTTGTAGATTTAAGCTAGTTTATAAGCCGTGTGCTGTTCTAATCAGTCGTTTCAGATAGTGCATTTTGAATACCTGAAATAAATTAAAGATTTTTATTATTATTATTATTATTATTATTATTATTATTATTATTATTATTATTATTATTATTATTATTAGCACCACGTCTTACTACACGTTCGGGTTATACGCACTTACGCTAATGTGCAATGGTTGGGTGATTGTGAGATGAAATGGAGGACCTAAAGTTTAACGTGGAATCCGAACCACTGGAGGCCTGGCATTCCTCACATTCACAAGTTGTGAAAAACAAAGATCTTTGGATGAGAAGGTAAAACAAACCTAGATATACGCTTATCAAATTTATTTTACTATCATCCTCTGTCTAAGACACCAACGATCACACATATGCTCAAGACAGGTAAAAGATGAATGGACCAGAGTATTTTGTCTACCACTCTTGTTCCGCCACTTGTTGTCGTCAAACCAGATAGACCACCCGTACAACATACGCGCCGAAACGATTAAGAAGAAGAAGAAAAAAAAAAGCACACGTCCACAGTAATTGTTTTACTATCAAATTAACAGCCACAAAGTTGTTGTATTGATTTATCCACAAGTCACGTAGATATATCATATTATCAGCATGTGGCTCATTAATCAGAAAGCCATCTTTCTTCTACTGTACACTTTGTTTAGTTGTAATCGAAAGCCTCTCATACAGTGTTGATCTCCTAGCGATGATCTGACACTACAGATGGGTGACTAGAAGTTCTAAGAGTGATCTAAGGAGCTAATTGCACCATTAAACTAGCTTTGGTGGTCAAATGGTCTAGAAAGCGTTATTTTCGCAATTAGTTAGGTTGTCTTTGATGGGGAGACTAGTATTCGAAACTCAGTTAGTTGTATTAAGTGTGGGTATTCGTAAATTATTTCACACTCTCTCTCTTTGCGCTAATGTGGGTACACTTGTATAAAATTCAACCCTCCTTATCCCTAATACATTAGTGTAATTATTACATATGCAGACAACCCAAATGAGAAGATAAAATACAACAAAATTTGCATAAACTTTTTTTTCTTTAAAAACTGCAAAAAACTGAACTTGATTCTCGTTTCCTTCCATCTCACCTTAAAACTAAAAAATAAGAACGTTGTTATTATTATTATTATTATTATTATTATTATTATTATTATTATTATTATTATTATTATTATCAATGAAGCTGATAACGACACTAACCTCCTTGACCTCGTTTTTGCTAATTTTCACCACCCCTCTATTACTATTACTCAAAGCTCTCAACCACTAGTCAATATTGATTTAGCTCATCCACCCTTATTGATTTCACTAGATGTACCTATTGCGACTAAAATTAATGACACCTCTAAAACATATATTGACTATGCACACGGTGACTATCTTAATCTCTACAATGACCTGACAACTGCAGATTGGACTTGTGTTTATTCTACTACGGATGTTAATTTGGCTGTAGATAATTTTACCAAGGTAGTCCAAAGGAAAATCAAAACGAATATTCCTCAAATTAATATTCTTAATTCATCCAAATATCCTAATTGGTTTTCTTCTACACTCAAATACTATATTAGGAAAAAAAACAATTTTTTCAAAAAGTTTAAAATAACAAATAATAGTGTATTCTATTCACATTTTTCACACTTTCGTAAATTAGTTAAAACTACTTTGATTATAGACAGAGCCAATTGGATGAACTCAATTGAAAATAGTATTAAATGCAAACCTAAAGATTTTTGGAAATTTGTTAAAAATAATCGTACGAATAAAGTTTTCCCATCCAACCTAGAAATTGATGGCAAATCTATAGCGGATCCTTTATTAATCGCTAATGAGTTTGGGACCTACTTTCATTCCGTTTATAATTCAGCTATTCCTGTTTTACCCTGCCCCGTTATTGAAACTAGTGCGCCCTTGTATCCATGCCACATTACACCCTTGGATGTTGCTAATGCTATTAAAAAATTGAGTTCTTCTAGATGTGCCGGGACAGATGGAATTCCAAGTTTTATTGTTAAAGGCTGTGCCAGCATTTTCAGCCCTTTGTTAGCCTATATCTTTAACATTAGCCTGTCAAATGAAACTTTTCCTCGTACATGGAAACAATCTGTTGTCATACCTATCTATAAAAAGGGGGTAAAAACAAATGTTTGTAATTATAGACCAATTTCTCTCTTAAACACTTTCTCCAAAGTATTCGAGAAAATCATACATGAGCATACTTTTCACCACCTTAAAAATAAATTTTCAGATAATCAACATGGCTTTATAAAAAATAAATCTACTGTAACTAATTTAGTAGAATTTCTGGGGCATGTTGCCCCTCAAGTCTCTGCCCAAGGTCAGGTTGATGCTATTTATTTTGACCAAAGTAAGGCATTTGACTTATGTCAGCATAATATTATTCTCGCTAAACTTGGTAATTTTGGACTTTCTCACTCATATGTAAATTGGTTCAGCAGTTATTTGCATGAAAGATCATTCATTATTAAAATTGATTCACACTGCTCAAATACATTTTTAGCACCCTGTGGCATACCACAGGGGTCTAATTTAGGTCCTCTTCTCTTTAATGTGTTTATTGATGACATTGGTAAATATTTGAACTCTTCTAGTTATTTACTCTTTGCTGATGATGTAAAATTATTTAAAACTATCAAATCAATTGCAGATTGTATAGATTTACAAAATGATGTAAATGGTATTCTACAATGGTCTTTGGAAAAATGGAATGTCTATCAATAAATCTAAGACCAAATCTATATCTTTCACTAGGAAAACTAATCCTTTCTTTTTTACTTATAAATTGGGCAGTGATAACATAGTTCGCACCCTTTGTATTAATGATCTTGGTGTCCTCCTGGATAACAAACTTTATTTCCACTATCATGTTGACCATGTCATTTCCCAGTCATTGAAACTACTTGGGCTTATTAAATTTATTACTTCATCATTTAAGAAAGTTGACTGTTTTTTATGTCTGTATTATTCCCTGGTTAGATCTAAGTTAGAATATGCTACTGTTGCTTGGAATTCCATTACCTTAACTGACTCTCTTAGGTTAGAAAACGTTCAAAGAAAATTTGTTGCTGCATGCTATGATAAATACTTTAGTAACCGGATTTATTATGATTATGATAGAATTCGAAACCTATTAGGGCTCCAAACTCTCTTCTCGCGTAGACTTTATTGTGATGCCCTTTTTGTTTTTAATATTTTCAATAACATAATTTCTTGCAAATTTGCCCTTGATCATGTAGGCGTTCTTATCCCTTCTCGGGCTTCTCGTAATCAAAAAGTATTTTTTCTTAATAGCTCTTACAAGGTAAGCCCTATAGGTCGTTGTGTCCATAGTGTTAATTCTAGATTTGTTGAATTCGACTTTTATCATAAAAGGAAAGCTAAACTCAGAGAGTTATTTAAGGATATCCCGTATCAATAATTTATCTTGTAGAGGTTCTGCCTATATTATTTAATACTATTTAAGTTTACATTGTTTAAGTTTACAATATTCTGATTTATTTTTTGCATAATGTTACTGCTTTTAACCACTATTTGGTTATTTATTTTTAATGTTACTTTTATTCTTATCATTATTAACTACTTTTTTGTCTCGTGGTTGTTTATCGGTATATGGCATTATTTGGCCATTTTTTGTCTATCATGTTTTCTTATGTAAATGTATGTATTGTAGGGTATGTACTTGTGTGCTTTTCAGTGCTGGCCTGTTATAGGTCTTACGACTGTTGGCCGGCACTATAATAAAGGAAATTGAAATTGAAATTGAAATTATTATTATTATTATTATGTATTCTGTCTTATGACAAGTTCATTCCTTTTGTCAGTGAAATTAGACCGCCAACGCGCCCTATCCTTTGTCTCCTTCAGCTCATAGAATTTTCCTCTTTCCTTCAAGTCAATCAATATTTGAATCCTCCTTCTATCTAAGCTCCTCTTTCCCTCAACCTTTTCTTTTATGACTTCGTGCAGAAGACAGTTCCTTCTCAAGGGAATGGCCCAATTCAGTTTGCTTTGCACCGAAGAATCAGATCCATTATTATTAAATAGTATTTCTCAAATGAAGACGAGTTTTTATATTTAAGTAAATCATATCTTAACATCCAAACTAGCAGCTTTGATATTTCTGTTACCATTCAAACCTGACCAATCTGTTATCCCCTGGAAGTTCCACAGGCAGGTGAAGTGTTATTCCTTTTGGGGAGACTTGATAAATGTTTGAGGAATACTTCATTGAATGGACGAGTGGTTGTTAATGGTAGGAAGACACCCAAGAACAACTTAATATATATACCTGATCCAATATATCTTCCCTGGCAATGAATGTTGCTATCTAACCGACGAAAGAGAAGAAAAGGGGAAAGGGGAGGAATTCTTCGCCCCCTCCCTGCCCCAACTTCTAACTGGCCCTTAGAGCTAACCATAACTTACACTCTTAAATACAATTCGAGGGAGGTTAAGGCTATATATATATATATATATATATATATATATATATATATATATATATATATATATATGTATCCCCTTGGAAATAAAATGGTAGGCACATGGAAAAGGTTGGATTCAGGAATTTGGGATATGGGGGGACATTTTCAAAATGTAGGGCCCCCAAGATCATTTTTAAATGTGTAATAAGAATCTATAATTTGTACTCCTCCTATCTCACCCCCCATATTTTTCTTTCAGTGTAAATTGACAAGTCAAAGACCACATTAACAATTTTTAGCTTTTTAAGAATAATACCTTTAAATTAATTATTTCTTGTTATTTAGCTTGGACTTATTTTACTACTAGGATGGTTCTCATTCCACATAATACCCCCCCTTTTTTTAGTCATAATCGCTGTCACTGACATCTTTTAAGCTTTAGCCTAAACAATGAAATAATAAAATTTTACACAATATGTCACCAAGAATCTATAATATTTTGTTTTAGCTACAAAGCGCACATCAGCAATTTTCCAACCCTCTTAGAAAAAATAAATATATCCTGTTTCCGGATTGACTCTCTGAGCATGAAGCAGCATTCAGTTATGATCGTTGGAATGAAATACATAGTAATTAGCTTCTTGTTACATTTTCGAAGAACTTTTTTATGAGAACTATAATATTTAATACTAAATAATTATAATAAAAAATGTGCGTGTTCTTATAAGGGCCCCTTCAAGCGTGGGGCGTGGGGCTATGGAACCATGGCTCCTTTAATCTCACCCACCATACGAAGTGAAATTAAAAACTTATGCACAAATTTATTGAATTCTAGATAACCCATTTCATATAAATATAAGAAAAAATATGTTTAGTCAGACAATAATGAGGGAAAAAACAAATTCTTAGGCAAATTTTAAAAAGAGAATATTTTGTATAATGATGTGAAAATACAAATAGATAAAAGGACTTAAAATAATATTTAGCACCGCGTCTTACTATCCGTTCGGGTTATACGCTTAAGTACTAATTACGCTAATGGATTAGGAATTGGGAGGGTTGAATTTAGAGGAAGTGAACCCGCATTGGCGTGGAGGGAGAGTGGAAAACCATTTAGGAAAAACCACCCCCAGTTCACCCGACCGAAAAATCTTGATTTGTTTCGACCCCCCTCCCCCCCCCCCCCCGCCACATGACTCATTGCGGACTCTCATGTGTCCATGTGCGCCAGATTGGTAATCTCTGCCTTAGAAAGAGTGCCTACAGATGCGGGTCAAAACATATCAAAACCAGATGCCATTCTTGTCCGGTCAGTGGATTAATTAGACGGAGCGAAGAGTCACCTTCTAGCACAGCTGGTATGACAAGACTCCGGTATTTTAGCCGGTGACGCGTCCTGGGATTTTTAAGAGGGTGCTTCACCTTCCTAGGGCTCGCAGATAGCTCGTATAGCCAGCCCACTGATGCCCAGATGGGTTTCTAGCATGGTCTAAAGCGTAACTATCGTTTTAAACTGGTATGATAGTGATGGGTAGACCGGGGCTGGAATCCTGGTTGGGTGATCTGTGTGTAGTTTTAGAATCTCTTTCCTCCATGAAAATGCGGGACACTGCCTTTTAATTTGACCTTCCTCATCTATATCTGATTGATATATACAGAATGTACCGTTACATGTGGAACCCTCTTCATTGGTGTGCAGGAGACATAAAAACAACGAAATAAAATTAGTACGAACATGTGTCCCATTTGACCTTGTTTCCGAGATTTAGTCATGTTTGTATTCCAGTAATGTGTGGCTGATAAACATCATAGGAAGTCATATTCTGAAAATTTAAAAATGACACGGGCATTGAACCCGGTACCTTTGGCTTAGTACGCCAATGCTCTAATCACTGAGCTATACAGTAATCATCCCGTGCCCAGTGTCATTCTTCACTCATATTTTAAGGCAGAGTCTATGATGGACGTTCGGAAATCATCAGCTACAAAATGTGTGATTTTATTAACATCACGAGCTATCAGATAAAGCAGCCATCTTCGACTCGATAGTTGGCTTATTGCTGCCACTTGTACAATTATTATAATTGTACGGGATTGCATATTTATGAATCAAATAGCTGAAGCTATTATTTATGCAGGTCTATCATAGACTCTGCCTTAAGCATAAATAATAGCTTCAGCTATTTGATTCATCATAGGGAGTGCTCAAAATGACCAACTTCGGCCTGAATGCAAGCATTTGCAATATAATGTAATTAAATAAAGAGAAAAGGTTTTGACAAAATTCCAGGACACCATTGACAGATATTCAAGATCTGTTGATATTGGCATGTGCATAAAACTAAACTCTATGTTTATACTGGAGAAATATTTGATCTATTTTGGCCAAAAAAATGTAATGATATAAAAACTGTAAAATTACTCGCTCTCCCTTCTGCCGCACCTTAACAGCTTCAACTATCACAGACGGAACCAGGAAGTGTTTTCAGTTCCATTTTATTGTTACATACACTGCTAGTCTATTAGGGTCTACTTAATAATCCACCATACTCATCATGTTATCTTTTATAAACTGGGATTAAGTCAGTATTGTATTGTAATTAAGTTACTATGTGATACTAAAAATAAAATTTAAAAAATCATGACCTACGTCAGTGGACAAGCGGAAAAAGTTTCAGTATCATCTAGTCTTTTTTTACAGGGGGACGCAAAGGTCAGGGTTTGAATCCTGGATGGATGTACTAATGGTACTTTTTTTTTTACCAAATGATTTTCCAGTCTCCCTCCACGTAAATGTTAGTAGATTTTCTCTAGTTCTATCTTCATCCCCCTTACCCTTTTGTGTGAATATTAAAATAGATCGGATGGTTGGCAGGTCATAAAATAAATATTAATACGTTCTACTCCAAGATTAATATTGACTTAACTTCTTAGGTGGCCGCGTGGTCTAAGGCGTCACTCTCGCAATTAACTAAACTGCCGATGACAGGGAGATCGGTGTTCGGATCCCGGTTGGGTGTACTGAAGGTGGATTTTCCTAAATTGTTTTCCATTCTCCCTCCATGCAATTGTAGGTATACTTACCTTAAATTCGACCTTCCTCATCCCTACATCATAACGTAAGTAGTACCTATGTGCATAATCTGAACAGATAGTAAGACGCGGTGCTATAAAGAAATATTATTCTAAGGGATAAGGATTTGGAGGGTTAATTTGAGGAAATGCATCGACTTAGGGGGGGTAGAACGGGAAAAGCCAAAGGTAATAAATAGAACGGGGAGAATTTCTTTCGAACCGATGTTGTGGTAATGCGGGCTCTTAAAGGTAAAAACAACGGCTCCATAACCATCCCATATATTCGAAAGCGGCCACACCTGAAAGGGGACGATGTATTCAGGTGTTAGAGAGAAACACGTCATCAGGTGCAAGGTGATGTCACCTTAACATACCTGCTGGGCTTGCGAGGTAGCCCTACTTTCTTTCGCTTAGTTCCGATACCGTTTTGATGTTGGGCAAGGTCATCTGACTTCCAAGCATAAGAAATAAAGGAAAGTTTTGTAGTTGATTGAAATAACAATTAGAATACAAGCATACTTTTTATCTTCTGTTACAATACTAAAAGTACACTTTTTAAGAACAAAGATCAGAACAAGTCTAAAAATATAACTTAATCTAGAGCAAGATGCATAATACTATACCCTGATTTTGGTAAAAAATAACATTAAATTGTAGTTACAAAAGTTACTAAAACAATTTTAATACATTCGTACATCAAGTCATGTAAACTGTAGCTGTCACTTTTGGTAAATATTATCAATATCTATAAAATGGCAGGAAATTATGGACCAGCTAGTGGAGATAGGGAGAAGATATGGCATGGAGATCAACATTGGGAAGTCAAAACGTGATAGTGATTTCAAACAATAAAGAACCTCTGAAAATCAAAATTGAAAACCAGGATTTAGACAATATATAACAATTCAAGTACCTGGGAAGTCTGCTGATAAAGAATGAAAATACACCAAGGAAATTATGTCTGAGATAACCATGGCCAAGGATCACCATTGTTAAGGAAGCTTTCAACAAGAAGAGGATTTTGCTGACCAGAAAGTTGAGTTTGGAACAGAGGAAGAAACTGATTAAATACTACGTTTGAAACATCGCACTGTATGGAACAGAAACTTGGACTCTTATAAAGATGGAAAATAAATACTTGAAGAGCTTTTAAATGTGGTGTTGGAGAAGATTTGAGAAGATCGGATGGACAGACAGGGTGACAAATGAAAAAGTCCTAAGAATTGTGGATGAGAAGAAAACTATTTTGGTTGTTATTATTTGGTACAAAGAAAACTGGATAGGATACATCCTTAGGAGGAACTGTCTTCTGCATGACGTCATAGAAGGAAAGGTTGAGGGAAAGAGGAGCTTAGGAAGAAGGAGGATTCAAATATTGGATGACTTGAAGGAAAGAAGAACATTCTGGGAGCTGAAGGAGGAGGCAGACGACAAGGCACATTGGCGGTCCAGGTTCACTGACAAAAGAAATGGACCTGTCGTATGACAAAACACATAATAATAAATTATTACTAATAATATATTAAAATGTTATCAGTTTTGGCTGCAAAGAAATATGTTTTAATTTTCTAAACTGTTCTTCCAACCAAAATCCAGCTTACATACCCAACACTTATCCTTAGATATTTACTAATTTGATAGCAGGATTCCGCGATTACTGTCAAATACTTATACCAATTTTAACTAAATTTGTCAAAGACGTTATTTGAACCGAGGAAGAACGATCTATGGATATAGTTGAGTGAATTTGTGGTTAGCCCGGGTGGACATTAAGTTGCTTTGCAATAAACTAACCCGCCTCGGTGGCGTAGTTGGCTAACGCGCTAGTCGTGTTGAGCTCGAACGCCGAGGACGGGGAGATCGAGGTTCGAATCTCGGTCGGGTGAACTTGGGGTGGTTTTTCCTAAATGGTTTTCCACTCTCCCTCCACGCAAATGCGGGCTCACTTCCTCTAAATTCAACCCTCCCAATTCCTAATCCATTAGAGTAATTAGTACTTAAGCGTATAACCCGAACGGGTAGTAAGACGCGGTGCTAAATATTATTATATTATTATTATTATTGCAATAAACTACAAGATAATTAATATATAATTAAATAACGATTTCATCACTTATATCGGACCAGTTCATTAATTACAAACTCTATTTTTTTCATTTGGTATTATACAAGTATTAATTAAAATGTTATTTTTCCTTTCAGGTGGGTACATAGTCAGTTTAATCTTGTCTCGGTTTTTGGCTATGAAAGGTCAGAGCTTATATTCCGATCAAAGGTTTCCGAGATTATTTTTACTTTCTCTCTATCTTACAGGTAGAGAAAGTATGGTGATCGTCAAAAAATTTGAACTCGAGATTTTGATGAATTTTGACGTTTCATGACTTCCTGAATCCAAAAAAGTGGTTTTTGAATTTCCGTCTGTCTGTCTGTCTGTCTGTCTGTCTGTCTGTACCTCCAACTAGAGCCTAAACTATTTTACCGATTGAGCTGAAACTTGATATCTAGGGTTTTCATAGGGTTGCCCCTAGGGGTTTTTGGAATTGGATATCTACCCCTAAAATTAAGGGTAGTTTACTGAAGGGAAAAAAGATAGAAATTCGATTTTCTCAAAATCGGCTCTAACGATTTTGATTAAATTTCATTTATGAACATTATTAAATATTCCAAACAAAATGGCTACTCTCAATATTTCGGCAAAATCGCTTTAAGGGCTCCGGTCTGATGCGTAAATTAACATTTTTTATAATAGCTCCGAAACTATTTGAGATATGAAATAACTTAGCATTACAAATATGTATATATATTTATAATACAAATATTTTATTCGAAACATATTATTATAAAATCAATAACTTTCAATATATACGCAATTATATATATATTTTTAACTTTTTGGGCATTAAAGCTTAAGTATTGCGACCGTAAGAAAAACTAACCTGAAATGTTGATGGATGTCGACGTCTCATGACCCCCCGAACCCTTAAAAATAGTCTTTGCAATGCCGTCTGTCTGTGTGTCTATTAAAACTTAAAATTAAGGGTAGTTTACTGAAGGGCAAAAAGAGAAAAAGTCGATTTTCTCAAAATCGGCTCCAACGATTTTGATTAAATTTCATTTATAAACATTAATAAATATTCTAAACAAAATGGCTACCCTCAATATTTCGGCAAAATGGCTTTAAGGGCTCCGGTCTGATGCGTAAATTAACATTTTTTTAAATAGCTCCGAAACTATTTGAGATATGAAATTACTTAGCATCACAAATATGTATATATATTTATAATACAGATATTTTATCCGAAGCATATTTTTATAAAATCAATAACTTTCAATCTATACGCAATTATATGAATTTTTTAACTTTTTGGACATTAAAGCTAAAGTATTGCGATTGTAAAAAAAACTAACCTGAAATGTTGATGGATTTCGACGTCTCATGACCCCCCGAACCCTAAAAAATAGTCTTTGCAATGCCGTCTGTCTGTGTGTCTATAAAAACTTAAAATTAAGGGTAGTTTACTGAAGGGCGAAAAGAGAAAAACTTGGTTTTCTCAAAATCTGCTCAAACGATTTTGATTAAAATTCGTATCTAGGCGTTGATTAAGATTATAAATAAACTGGCTATTTTAATTTTCCTATGAAAATGATTTTTAGGGTACATTACAGAAGCGTTAATTTCCGTATCTCCACAACTATTGGAGAAACTAAACAACTTATCATTGCAAAATTGTAGGACTATTAGAAATAAAAAACTTTTATTTGACATATATTTTTATAAAAGCAGCAGTTTCTGAGATATTTGCAAATATATTAATACAATTTTGTGAGCTTTAGTTGTAAACATATACTACTTGAGTCTTAACGCAATAATTCTCCAATGCCATAGAGTAATTAAATATAAGTATCTAAAATAGTATGTTATTTTTCCTTAAATCTCTTAGGAGAAATGTTTGCATAGCAATGATCTATCTCCATTTTAGACTAAATAGTCAATATTTACATTTTTTATTGGTCAAAATGTATAAATGAATAATTAAATATCAATGCGATGACTTGAAGATCTGCAACACCGTATAAAATGTTAAAATTTTAACCAGAAATCGAAATTTTAATACGAAGTGTTGACCCTTGTGGAAGACATTAAACTGTTTGAAATGCTCTTAGGTGGATAAAGATGCGCCTCTTTTCTCATTGATTATATATCATTGTATATTATTTTATGCGTGTTCTTATGTGGAGTGGTGATGATACAATGTACA
Source organism: Timema podura (assembly GCA_033556935.1). Taxonomy (NCBI): domain Eukaryota; kingdom Metazoa; phylum Arthropoda; class Insecta; order Phasmatodea; family Timematidae; genus Timema; species Timema podura. The sequence goes on along the minus strand of JAVRXN010000013.1, from coordinate 28,629,235 downwards.
TTATTCCGTTCAGAAAACTTACGAGTTTATAGAAAGAGAGAGAAAGTCTGTGCGGTGCGCCGTACCATTTATTTTCTAAATCATTTTCTCCTCAACCTCTGTGCAGATACAAATCAAATTTATATAAATTAAATACCTCATCCCCATATTAAAAATTTGTTCATGGTTAATAGATCATCTATGGGATAGAATGTAGAACACACATGTTACGTCATGGCAGGTCAATAGAGGATTTCCCATGTTTTAAAGATAGAGTTTTAAAGATAGAACATTGAAAAAAATCTTAAATTATTATGAAAATAGTCGTACATGTAATACAATTATTGTTTTTATCTCAGAGGAGTTTTTTTGTGATATAAAAATCTACAAATCAGGCTATTTGGCTTTATCAGTAAAATGGTCTGTAGGAGTCTTCCTGCCAAGATTTAGAACAAAATAAATGGTACGGCACACCGCACAGACTTTCTCTCTCTTTCTATAAACTCGTAAGATTTCTGAACGGAATAATGTACATTGTATCATCACCACTCTATATAAGAACACGCATAAAATAATATACAATTATATAGAATCAATGAGAAAAGAGGCGCATCTTTGTCCACCTAAGAGTATTTCAAACAGTTTAATGTCTTCCACAAGGGTCAACACTTCGTATTAAAATTTCGATTTCTGGTTAAAATTTTAACATTTTAAAAGGTGTTGCAGATCTTCAAGTCATCGCATTGATATTTAATTATTCATTTATACATTTTGACCAATAAAAAATGTAAATATTGACTATTGAGTCTAAAATGGAGATAGATCATTGCTATGCAAACATTTCTCCTAAGAGATTTAAGGAAAAATAACATACATTTTTAGATACTTTTATTTAATTACTCTATGGCATTGGAGAATTATTGCGTTAAGACTTAAGTAGTATATGTTTACAACTAAAGCTCACAAAATTGTATTAATATATTTGCAAATATCTCAGAAACTGCTGTTTTTATAAAAATATATGTCAAATAAAAGTTTTTTATTTCTAATAGTCCTACAATTTTGCAATGATAAGTTGTTTAGTTTCTCCAATAGTTGTGGAGATACGGAAATTAACGCTTCTGTAATGTACCCTAAAAATCATTTTCATAGGAAAATGAAAATAGCCAGTTTATTTATAATCTTAATCAACGCCTAGATACAAATTTTAATCAAAATCGTTTAAGCAGATTTTGAAAAACCAAATTTTTCTCTTTTCGTCCTTCAGTAAACTACCCTTAATTTTAAGTTTTTATAGACACACAGACAGACGGCATTGCAAAGACTATTTTTTAGGGTTGTGGGGGTCATGAGACGTCGACATCCATCAACATTTCTAGTTAGTTTTTTTTTTTACGGTCGCAATACTTAAACTTTAATGTCCAAAAAGTTAAAAAAAATTCATATAATTGCGTATATATTGAAAGTTATTGATTTTATAAAAATATGTTTCGAATAAAATATCTGTATTATAAATATATATACATATTTGTGATGCTAAGTAATTTCATATCTCAAATAGTTTCGGAGCTATTTAAAAAAATGTTAATTTACGCATCAGACCGGAGCCCTTAAAGCCATTTTGCCGAAATATTGAGGGTAGCCATTTTGTTTAGAATATTTATTAATGTTTATAAATGAAATTTAATCAAAATCGTTGGAGCCGATTTTGAGAAAATCGACTTTTTCTCTTTTTGCCCTTCAGTAAACTACCCTTAATTTTAAGTTTTAATAGACACACAGACAGACGGCATTGCAAAGACTATTTTTAAGGGTTCGGGGGGTCATGAGACGTCGACATCCATCAACATTTCAGGTTAGTTTTTCTTACGGTCGCAATACTTAAGCTTTAATGCCCAAAAAGTTAAAAATATATATATAATTGCGTATATATTGAAAGTTATTGATTTTATAATAATATGTTTCGAATAAAATATTTGTATTATAAATATATATACATATTTGTAATGCTAAGTTATTTCATATCTCAAATAGTTTCGGAGCTATTATAAAAAATGTTAATTTACGCATCAGACCGGAGCCCTTAAAGCGATTTTGCCGAAATATTGAGAGTAGCCATTTTGTTTGGAATATTTATTTATGTTCATAAATGAAATTTAATCAAAATCGTTAGAGCCGATTTTGAGAAAATCGACTTTTTCTCTTTTTGCCCTTCAGTAAACTACCCTTAATTTAAAGTTTTAATAGACACACAGACAGACGGCATTGCAAATACTATTTTTAAGGGTTTGGGGGGTCATGAGACGTCGACATCCATCAACATTTCAGGTTAGTTTTTCTTACGGTCGCAATACTTAAGCTTTAATGCCCAAAAAGTTAAAAATATATATATAATTGCGTATATATTGAAAGTTATTGATTTTATAAAAATATGTTTCGAATAAAATATTTGTATTATAAATATATATACATATTTGTAATGCTAAGTAATTTCATATCTCAAATAGTTTCGGAGCTATTATAAAAAATGTTAATTTACGCATTTGACCGGAGCCCTTAAAACGATTTTGCCGAAATATTGAGAGTAGCCATTTTGTTTGGAATATTTATTTATGTTCATAAATGAAATTTAATCAAAATCGTTAGAGCCGATTTTGAGAAAATCGACTTTTTCTCTTTTTTTCCCTTCAGTAAACTACCCTTAATTTTAGGGGTAGATATCCAATTCCAAAAACCCTCGGGGCAACCCTATGAAAACCCTAGATATCAAGTTTCAGCTCAATCGGTAAAATAGTTTAGGCTCTAGTTGGAGGTACAGACAGACAGACAGACAGACAGACAGACAGACGGAAATTCAAAAACCACTTTTTCGGATTCAGGAAGTCATGAAACGTCAAAATTCATCAAAATCTCGAGTTCGATTTTTTTGACGATCACAATACTTTCTCTACCTGTAAGATAGAGAGAAAGTAAAAGTCCGTGGTAGCACGTGTATATTTAAAATAGTAAGTAAGGAAAATGTAGTTTTAAAAAGAAAATCAGAGTTTTAAAGGCGTAAACAGAGTGAATGTGTATTCTCGTCAGAGAAATAGGGGAGGTGTTATCAGTATCTTTCTATTTCATACATGGGTTATTAAGTGTGATAGCACTTAGACTGCTTAGTTGCTTCAAATTATGATGCAACCCGCTTTGTAAAATATCATCCAAATATCCAGTAGGCAAAGTCGATTAAAATAGCTGTAGTAGTTATGGTAGTAAATTTATAACGATCCTAATAGCAGATTTGCAATCTATAAGCAAAGTATCCAAACATAGTTACGATACAAACAAAATGTCCAGATTCCAAGAAAGTCACAATGAAAATTTCATGTGCAAAATTACTATTATTATTATTAGCACCACGTCTTACTACCCGTTCGGGTTATACGCACCTACGCTAATGTGCAATGGGTAGGATGATTGTGAGATGAAATGGAGGACCTACAGTTTAACGTGGGATCCGAACCACGGTGTAGGCCTGGCATTCCACACATTCACAAGTTGTGATTAATACACGTCTTGTCAGAGGTGAAGGAAGGGTTTTGCAATGCATGCGTAAAAAAGCATACAAAAAGTACGTGGGTCAGATTTTCAATCTCACCTCTCAGAAAAGGTCTTCCAAGTGAAATGCAGGTCACCAATGGGTGGTATCCAAGAGAATTATAATAGCACACTAATATCCGTTGCTTTAAAAGTTTTTTATAAATATATATAATTAAAAAAAAATCTAGAACGGAAATTGAATAAATGTAGACTTTGAATTGTAGAAGTTTTGCACAAACTTAAAAAAACAAAAATACAATACATCTCTGACTAGAAATAAATAATGTATATTTTAAGAATAGCTGGAGACAGTCTAAGATTGTAAATATTTGTAACCCATAAGATCATTGTCAAAGTTTGGTAAATAGGTCAGCATCGAGTCTTGTCATGCCCAGACATAAAAATAAAATAAATGGTTTTCTGTGGTGGTAGAAAAAGGTGCCAGACAAAATAAATAAATATCGTTAAAAAAGTTCTTTATGAGATGATGTACGATACACATATAAAATATGAGAGTGAGTATAGATACAAAAAAAAAGTTAACAGGTTTGCCTCCTTTTGTAGATATTTAGGATAACTTATGATTATTTAGGGGCTGGGTACTTTTTTTAATGGATCATATCAATTTGTTACACCACCTTTGTCTGCTTTTCTTCATCCCCTGTTTTATTTTTGTCTAGCACTCATAAAATATCAGTGGAATCTTTGTCATCATAGCTAGGCACGTTCAATATATCTTTTTTTAGTGATAGATGTGTCACCCGTACCAGTGGTTGTGTTGACAAAGGTGTCAGTCTCGCATTTTCTAGTTTACTTGTGACCAGGAGGTCTAGTGATTTAAGGATGGGATTTTTTAAGTGTAAATTTCTCTATACTTTTCTCATACACCATACCTAAGGCTAATACGGGTGCATTTCCATTAAATTAAACTTCTTACTATCCCCCCTTAGATTAAGTTGTTAGTAACCTTTTTGATTAATCGCTTCGATATCCACATCGGTTGGATACCATGCTCGTCTAGTCTTGTTGAAATACTGACAGGATAGGAAGAGGGTGTTTTTTGTTTCTAAATGGTATTCCACTCTCCCTTCTAGCAAATACGGCTGCATTCATCGACTCGTCATACCTATCAGCCCACCTTACTAGACTATATTAAAAATTCCATTAACTCACCAGACTTAATTTTTAGAGGAAAACTCGCTTTGCTAGTTGAGGGCTCCGCCCCCAAACCTCCAGTGAGTTTTTTTTAAAAGTGGATGTAAACTAATATAATTCCAGAGTTATTTTAAATTTAAAAATATGTGGAAAATGTGCAAAATTTACTTAAAATCAATCTCTATCTAAGGTATAACCAATGGATATACGACAAATAGTAATAGGACCAAGTTTGTGGATATCGACAAATCTTTTTCTGCTGGTGCATTCAGTTTTTTGATAGGTCTTACCGTTTAGCCACGAGAGACCTCCAAAGAAAGGTCTGCACCTACTCTAAAGTTGCTCCACTATTTTGAATTTTTTTGGTGGTTGAAAATTAATTTTTTTAACTTTTTGGAATTTTTCCGTCGGTTACAGGCTAGAAGCTATAAGTTTGCCAAATTTCAAGTTTCTAGCTCATCTGGAAGTGGGTAAACATTAATGTCAGTGAGTGAGTCAGTCCCTGTGGCTTTATAATAGTATAGTGGAGGTATTGTAGTAGTACAAATGGGAACATTCATCACGATCATAAACTATGTCCAGCCTGTGGCCGGTCAGTTTAGTAAAATACTTCCATTTTCCTCAATCCTTCCACCATTCTTCTCTTCTCTCACTTGCACGCTTTCTATTATCTGCTTCTTCCGTCTCTTTCATTGCCTCCCTCGCGGTCTTCTTCCAACATATTAGATCTCAATCATTTTCTTTGGCATCCTCTCCATCCCCATCCTCATTATATGACCATACCATCTCAGCCTTACTTCCTCTACTATATATCATGTATTCTAACATCATCATTACATGCCATAGCATCTCAGTCTTGCTTCTCAAATACTATATAAATCTTATTACTGACCAACATCCCCACACCATTACTAACTCTCATACATCCCATACATCTCAGTCTTGCTTCCTCTAATATCTCATATACTCCAACATCTTCATTACATGACCATATCATCTCAGTCTTGCTTCCTCTACTATCTCATATACTCCAACATCTTCATTACATGCCCATACCATCTCAGTCTTGCTTCCTCTACTATCACATGTACTTCCTTACTCCCACTCTTTCCTGGATAACTTCATTCCTAATCCTGTTTCTCCTCGTGACAGCTAAAATGCTCTTCATAAACTTCATTCCCATGGCCTTCACTTTCCTAGTCTCTCTTACAGTCAATGTCCATATTTAAGCTGCATATGTGACAATGCGTACGAAGTATGCCCTGTTCAACTCTTCCTTACACTTCAAGGCCAATTGTTTTCTTCATATCAGGTATCTTATACAACAATAAAACAACTCTCCTCTTATCATTAGATATTATCTACAAACATATTTATAAATAAGTATATATTTTTATTAGCACCTACTGGCCCATATTTCCAAGTGGAAAATTCCCATATCGTCAACATAATAAAATTACTGTTGAAGGTATAGTCTGAAACTGGAATAGGTCCATATTGGATGTTAGGTTAGTGTATGTTAGGTTGGTGCACGGATGCCAAGACAATGGGGTGTGGGAGGAACGTGGCGAGCCGACGAGTATCTTGGCTGGCAATGACATGTGGTGAGTTGATAGATAAACAGTGGGTTGTAAACAATTTACCTGTGGAAATCTGTTAGATAAACAGTGGGATGTAAACAATAGACCTGTAAAGAGTTGATAGATAAACAGTGGGTTGTAAACAATAACCTGTGAAGATTGATAGATAAACAGTGGGTGTAAACAATAACCGGTAAAATTGTATAGATAAGACAGTGGGATGTAAACAATATACCTGTAAAGAGTTGATAGATAAACAGTGGGCTGTAAACAATTTACCTGTGGAAATCTGTTAGATAAACAGTGGGATGTAAACAATAGACCTGTAAAGAGTTGATAGATAAACAGTGGGTTGTAAACAATTTACCTGTGGAAATCTGTTAGATAAACAGTGGGATGTAAACAATAGACCGGTAAAGAGTTGATAGATAAACAGTGGGTTGTAAACAATAGACCCGTAAAGAGTTGATAGATAAACAGTGGGTTGTAAACAATTTACCTGTGGAAATCTGTTAGATAAACAGTGGGATGTAAACAATAACCTGTAAAGAGTTGATAGATAAACAGTGGGTTGTAAACAATTTACCTGTGGAAATCTGTTAGATAAACAGTGGGATGTAAACAATATACCGTGAAGAGTTGATAGATAAACAGTGGGATGTAAACAATTAGCCTGTGGAGTTATTTGATAAACAGTGGGATGTATACAATTAATCTGTGGAAGATGATTGATGTGTAAAATAACTTTAAATTCATAGATAAATTATAAACAATTTCCTTAATCTTAATAGGGCCTACCTTAGTGATAATAAAAGATTGAAACAATTTACCGGAAACGTATATAAACATGGACTTACAACACCTTGAGTGTGATGATTAACAAGGGTTACTTTCGCAGTGGATATACTGTTAGATAACAGTGGAGTACAAGGTTAAGATATAGTAAAGTGGTTTGTACCACTAGACCCGTAAGATTGATAATAATGGTGTACAATTCTGATAAATCTGTTAGCTACAGTGGATTTAACAATCAACCTAAAATTAATAGTAAAGTGTAATTTTACCCTGAATCGTTAGTAAGACGTGGATGTAAACAATAAGTAAGTTGAAGTAACATGGCGAAAAATAACGTAAACAGTTGTGATAACAGGCTTTAAAACAATTTCCTCTAAATTTTGTGTGGTAACCAGACTGTGGTTTAGATGTAACACGTGTAAAATTTCCTGTGTAATACTTAGATCGTGATTTCACCTTAAATTATAGATCATTCTTAAATATGACCGAACAGATTTTAACACTGTGGTCTGTCATTTAACTCATGAAATCTGCTACTAAAATCCGTGGGATGTAAACAATAACCAAAGGTTGATAATAAACTATTTTAACTTTACCTGTATAATTTTAAGCTAAACAATTGGATGTAACATCCTTTAAGGAGTATATAGAAATCAACTATTGGATACATTTTACTGTATCTGCTTAGATAAACAGTTTGGAGCAAGATCTGTTAAAATTGTATAAACAGGGGTGTCAATTTACCTGTGAATATTTGGTAAACAACATTTATTAAACAATAGACGGTAAATTACTATTAACAAAGTGGGTTTAAAATCCTACGATGATAGTTAAATTTCTCAACTAATTATATGTTGAAATTTTTCAAAAAGTTGTTAAACAATAACTTATATAGAAACAACATGTTGTAAATTATTGAAATTGTTATAATAAACGTGGATTTAACAATTAATATAGAATATGAAATAAACATAAAACAATAGCTACCTGATTATCATAAAATCTTAATCATTTTCCATGTGGAACATCATTAGATGACAGTAGGTATGTAAACTAATAGACCTGTTAAGTTACCATAGTAAAATGAGGTTATTAACTTTACCTGTGGATTTAGTCTTTAATGCCTTGTCTGTCGAACATGGTTGTCCAATAACCGTCAAATCATAGTCACACATGTTGTAAATTTTGAAATTTGGCAGGAAACATTCCCTTTAAAGACTTAAATAAACATGGTTGTAACTTTACCATGTGTTTATAAATCATGGATATACCATTTTAGTATGGCGGGCACTTAGAGTATTCTTGTTTATTAACAAATCATTATAAATTATTTGTAATATTAAATTCTAAGACTTTAAACAAGTATATTAGTACATTTACATTTCTCGCTATCTTACAGTTAGATGAATTATTGAAAACAAATTTCCCGAACGTATATAACAGACTTGGCACCCACTTCGGTGGCTGCATGGTCTAAAGCGTTACTTTCGCAGTAGATTATACTGTTGATAACGGTGAGGTCAAGGTTCAGATATAGGTAGGTGGTTTTTCCACTCTTCCCACATGCAAATATGGGTACACTTCATATAAATATAGTATCCTAGTATTTAAAATCATCACCATAATTAATACGTAAGTGTATAACCCGAACGGTTAGTAAGACGTGGTGCCTTAAACAATAAGTAAGTAAGACTTGGCGAAAAACAAGTAAACAGCTCTATACAGGCTTCTAAAAAAATTGTTTCTCTAATTCTTGTGGTAATCCAGACTGTGTTTAGAATGTACACGTTAAATTCCTTTATAATACTATTCGTTTATTTCCCTCTTAAATATGATATTCTTCAAATGTTTGACCAACAGAATTTTACAACTGTGTCTTCATTTATAGCTCATGAAAATATGCTACTAAAATACCGTAGGATAGTAAAATAAACAAAGGTCTTAAAAACTATTTTTTTCATCGCTGCATAATAATTTTAAAGCTGAATACAATTCGTTGTCTCCTTTATAGGTAGTAAATACTATCGAAATGTCAACATATTGGATACATTTTATTTTCTTCTCGCTATTCGAACAGTTTCTTGGCAAGGATCTTGTTCAAAAATTGTTAAAAGGGGAGGCTCTATATTATTAGTTTTATTTGGCTAAGTCACAACATTTCATTTATTTCAACAAACAAGCGAGTCAAATTCACTTCTAACAAATTGTGTTTAAAATCTTCCATGGCTGTTAAATTTCTCACTCTGATTATATGGATTTGAAATGTTTTCAAAATATTTTTAACAATAACTTATATAGAACAGCAGACATTTATTTTGATAATTTTATATAATTAACGTGAACACTTTAATGCGAAGTTTATATTAGAATATGACATATAAACTCAATCAATATCATACCTATCTCCATACAAATCTAATCTTTTCCATGTGTATTCGATCATTATGACTTAGTACGTATTAAATAAATACTTAAGTTACCAAGCTTAGTGAGGTCCTATTTTCTTTACCATTTGGAGTTTCGTCTTTATGCCTGTCTGTCGAGATGCTTGCTCCATGATAACCGTCAAATCCATGCACCAATTTTAATGAAATTTGGCAGGAACATTCTTCAAACTTAAACTAAATGATGTGCTTACATGGTTTCTAAATCTGGATATCCATTTTAGTATGGCGGGCACTTAGAGGTTTTTTTTTGTTTAACAAATCATTTAAAGTTATTTGTATTTTAAATTCTAAGCTTTAGAACAAGTATATTGAGTATCTTTTTACTTTCTCGCTATCTTACAGGTAGAGAAATTATTGTGATCATCAAAATAAATGGTACGGCACACCGCACAGACTTTCTCTCTCTTTCTATAAACTCCTAAGATTTCTGAACGGAATAATGTACATTGTATCATCACCACTCCACTTAAGAACACGCATAAAATAATATACAATGATATAGAATCAATGAGAAAAGAGGCGCATCTTTGTCCACCTAAGAGCATTTCAAACAGTTTAATGTCTTCCACAAGGGTCAACACTTCGTATTAAAATTTCGATTTCTGGTTAAAATTTTAACATTTTATAAGGTGTTGCAGATCTTCAAGTCATCGCATTGATATTTAATTATTCATTTATACATTTTGACTAATAAAAAATGTAAATATTGACTATTGAATCAAAAATGGAGATAGATCATTGCTATGCAAACATTTCTCCTAAGAGATTTAAGGAAAAATACCATACTTTTTTAGATACTTATATTTAATTACTCTATGGCATTGGAGTATTATTGCGTTAAGACTTAAGTAGTATATGTTTACAACTAAAGCTCACAAAATTGTATTAATATATTTGCAAATATCTCAGAAACTGCTGCTTTTATAAAAATATATGTCAAATAAAAGTTTTTTATTTCTGATAGTCCTACAATTTTGCAATGATAAGTTGTTTAGTTTCTCCAATAGTTGTGGAGATACGGAAATTAACGCTTCTGTAAAGTACCCTAAAAATCATTTTCATAGGAGAATGAAAATAGCCAGTTTATTTATAATCTTAATCAACGCCTAGATACGAATTTTAATCAAAATCGTTTGAAGAGATTTTGAGAAAACCAAATTTTTCTCTTTTCGCCCTTCAGTAAACTACCCTTAATTTTAAGTTTTTATAGACACACAGACAGACGGCATTGCAAAGACTATTTTTTAGGGTTCGGGGGGTCATGAGACGTCGACATCCATCAACATTTCAGGTTAGTTTTTTTTTACGGTCGCAATACTTAAACTTTAATGTCCAAAAAGTTAAAAAAAATCATATAATTGCGTATAGATTGAAAGTTATTGATTTTATAAAAATATGTTTCGGATAAAATATCTGTATTATAAATATATATACATATTTGTAATGCTAAGTAATTTCATATCTCAAATAGTTTCGGAGCTATTTAAAAAAATGTTAATTGACGCATCAGACCGGAGCCCTTAAAGCCATTTTGCCGAAATATTGAGGTAAGCCATTATGTTTGGAATATTTATTAATGTTTATAAATGAAATTTAATCAAAATCGTTAGAGCCGATTTTGAGAAAATCGACTTTTTCTCTTTTTGCCCTTAAGTAAACTACCCTTAATTTTAAGTTTTAATAGACACACAGACAGACGGCATTGCAAAGACTATTTTTAGGGTTCGGGGGGTCATGAGACGTCGAAATCCATCAACATTTCAGGTTAGTTTTTTTTACGATCGCAATACTTAAGCTTTAATGTCCAAAAAGCTAAAAATATATATATAATTGCGTATAGATTAAAAATTATTGATTTTATAAAAATATGTTTCGAATAAAATATTTGTATTATAAATATATATACATATTTGTAATGCTAAGTAATTTCATATCTCAAATAGTTTCGGAGATATTATAAAAAATGTTAATTTACGCATCAGACCGGAGCCCTTAAAGCGATTTTGCTGAAATATTGAGAGTAGCCATTTTGTTTGGAATATTTATTAATATTCATAAATGAAATTTAATCAAAATCGTTAGAGCCGATTTTGAGAAAATCGACTTTTTCTGTTTTTTCCCTTCAGTAAACTACCCTTAATTTTAGGGGTAGATGTCCAATTCCAAAAACCCCTCGGGGCAACCCTATGAAAACCCAAGATATCAAGTTTCAACTCAATCGGTAAAATAGTTTAGGCTCTAGTTGGAGGTACAGACAGACAGACAGACAGACAGACGGAAATTCAAAAACCACTTTTTCGGATTCAGGAAGTCATGAAACGTCAAAATTCATCAAAATCTCGACTTCGATTTTTTTGACGATCACCATACTTTCTCTACCTGTAAGATAGAGAGAAAGTAAAAATCTAACTCGATATTTTGATGAATCTCGAGGTTTCATGACTCCCCCGAATCTGAAAAAGTTGTTTTTGAATTTCCGTCCGTCTGTCTGTCTGTACCTCCAACTAGAGCCTAAACTATTTTACTGATCGGCAAAGACTTGGTATCTAGGGTTTTCATAGGGTTGCCCTGAGGGTTTTTTGGAATTGGGTAGCTAAACCTAAAATTAAAGGTAGTTTATTGAAGGGTAAAAATAGAAAAAGTCGATTCTATCAAAATCGGCTCTAACAATTTAGATTAAATTTCATTTAAAATCATTTATAAATATTCCAAACAAAATGACTACTCTCAATATCTCCGCAAAATGACTTTAAGGGCTCCGTTATGATGCGTAGTTTTTTTTAAATCATATATAGGCCTACGCTATTTGCTTATTTGTGGAGGAAGCCATGAATTCGCCTCTTCATTTTTACTGACCTGCTTCAGAGGTAGAATGGTCTTAAAGGCGCTACTATCGAAATATACCAGAATTACGATGGCAGGGAAATCGGGATTCAAATCCCGGTCAGGTGTACTGACGGTGGTTTTACCTAAATGGATTTTCCAATCTTCCTCCATGCAAATGCAGGTACACTTCCTATAAATTTAACATTTCTCATCACTAACATATTAGCGTAATTAGTATATGTACTTATAGCCTGAACCAGTAGTAAGATGCGGTGCTAAAAAAAATCTGTAGTCTACTGGGATTTAACTAAGACCAACCTCCCCGATAATAAAAGTACATTTAATAATTAGAACACATCTCTATAGTAGGATCACTATAGAAACAAATGGTTATTTTATTTTTTATTTTAGTTATTAATGAAGTAAGCCATCTTAAAGAAATAAAAATATCACTTATTACTACACGTTCAGGCTGTATGCGTACACACTAATTACGTTAATATGCTAAAAATTAGGAAGGTTGAGCTTAGATGAAATGTACTCAAATTTGGTGTGGAGGTAGAGTGCAAACCATTAGGTGCGGCCGAAGGGAGCGCAAGTATTTTTATACTTTTTATATAACTAAGATTTTTTGGCCAAAATAAATCAAATATTTCCCGAGTAGCAACATAAAGTTAAGTTTTCTGCACATTATAATATCAACAGATCTTGAATATCTGTAAAAGGTGTCCTGTAATTTTGTCGAAACTTTTTCTCTTTATTTAAAAAGTGTTAGTAAAATTCCAGGACACCTTTGACATATATTCAAGATCTGTTATATTAGCATGTGTAGAAAACTAAACTCTATGTTGCTACTGGATAAATATTTGATTTATTTTGGCCAGAAAAATGTAATGCTATAAAAACTGTAAAATTACTCGCGCTCCCTTCTGCCGAACTTTAAGGAAAAACAATCATCAGAGCACCCCAAACGGGAATCAAAACCCTGATCTCTCCATCATTGGCTGTCCAATTGCGAGAGTGACGCCTTAGACTGCTCAGCCATCGAAACGGGTTCTAAACATTACTCGCTTTCCGGTTACTACGATTGAAAAGATGGTGTTAATTTTTACAGCTGTTAGATAAATAGTGTCCTTTTATCAATATTTGGGTGGCTGCAATAAATAACATTTTGCCTAACTTATAAAAAGTTAATCTTAGATTCCAATTTCAATAAGAAGGACCCTTTAGAAAATAAAAACAAAAATTTTCTTGTGGTTAACATTGATAATATATATGTATACGTTAAAACAGACTTTTATCTTTTCTTGCTGTCGGATAAAGTTCTTCCTTTGAAGAATAATCTGTATTTAATTCTCACGTTAAACAATAAAACGCTAACGCAATTATTTGGTAACGTATTTAAGACACATTAACTCACGGATTACATTAATTAAGGACGTTGCCTACCTGTGACGTCATGGCAGATTGAGATAGTACTGACGATGTTGGTGAACTTATATTTTATTTAGAGAGGTTTAAAGATATAACATTGAAACAAAAACTGTTAGTTGGTAAATCATTATAAAATTAGTCCTGTAGTATCACAAAATTATTTTTTTTATCAATAAGTAATCCTTTTAAACTTTTTTTTTATAAACCCTCTACTTACTAGGCTATTTGGCTTGGTCACGAAAATGGCCTGTAGGAGTCTTCCTGCCAGGATGTATATTAAAAGAGCATCTGTCCATCTTGGATAGGAAACAAGAAAGCGGTAGGTTTGAAAAGCAAGTCAATGTTTTCAAAGAGCAAATAGTAGAAGGACTGTATAAACTCGTCACAGGAAGAGGGTAAGTGTTAAAAGTAGATAAACAAGAGACCTCGCAAAGAGAACTGCTCATTTTATTCCTTCTCTTTCAATTTCGTACGTTGGTGTCTAAGTGTGATAGTGCTTAGACTGCTTAGGTACTTCAAGTTAAGGTGCAACCCGCTTAGAAAATGGCTTCGAAATCTCCAAGTAGGCAACTTTGTTAAAAGAAACCACAATTAGTTTACGTTCAAGAGTATTATTATTTTCTTATCCTGGACTGTTACTTATGAAACCTTCAAAACCCTTAGGTTGAGTGTAAGGGTGGAGAAATGAAGGATGGAAGGAAAGTTGCATAGGCTAGGTGGGCTCCCTCAAAAGATAACAGCTCTTGTGCTTCTTGTTCTAAATTTATACAAAAGCGTTTACTTATTCCGTGTGTGTGTTCTTTCTTTTGAATTCCTTCTTTTATATCTTGTGGCTGTGTGTATTTTGAAGGGAAGGTTGGTAAGCCTGATCCATCTTCCCCGCCCGGGCGTGAAACAAAACAGAAGCGATGACACGCCGCAGAAGCCGCCAGGGGCAGGGGAATTAGTTCGCGCTATTTTAGTGTTATTATCATTGTTGACGACTTGATTTCTTCGAACACGTATTTTGGTCCTTCTTTTGTTTATCTGTGAGATTTTTTTTTTTCACCCTGCTGGTTTTCAAAGTTTTACTTACCCATTGTAGCTATTTGTATTCGTTTATATTCTTGAAAATTGTGTTACACATTTTATTCGGTTTAGAAACCATTGTGTATGCTTGACTAAAATATAAATACTTAGGTTAGAAATAGTTAACACGTGGAAAAATACTAATGATTTATGTCCACGCATTCTAATTTGAAACAATATTGAGCCTTTTATATTTGTTTCTGTAAAACATATATGCTCTATTGAAATAATAGTTGCCGATTTCAAGAACATGCATCACATTCCAATCAACTCTGTGGTACAGTCGGCTAGAAATCATAAATTTACTCCAACACTATTGCACGTGGATCGTTTCTTACTAAAGTTTAATGGAGATAAAGAGTTAATAGAAATTCCTAATGCTGAACATTGTTGTAATATTAAATTATGTTTGGCTAATAACTGCAATGAAAAGACCGTTTTTGACCAGTTTAGAACGGCTACACGGATAAGCACTGTGTACAAATCTTCATTCTGTAATAATAGGGACTTGCTGTAGTTATTAACAAGAAACTTTGTCACTTTATCCCCCGTCGTTACGGGAAAAAGAATTGACTAGGATTTACATCCTCAGGTTACTCTATATTCGTATGGAAAGTTTCATATTCCTAGATTTCTTAGTTTTGTATTCAGATTATAAACAATATGTAATATTTTCCAGTCAACCCAAACAAAACATATTTTTAGGAGAATATATAACTAGCGGGCAAATATGATTAACGCTGCAAGCATAGCGGATCGTAAACAAATAAAATAAGTAGTTATATTAGTAATAAATAAGCACAAGTTTTAATTTTAAAATGATTAGATAGAACCAGTCTACGATTTCATTATAGTTATATTATAATTATATCTTTATAGATAGTGAGATAACTAGTTCTGTTCCTGTGTCACAAATTTTTCAATTTTGCAGATATATTTTTTATTAAAAAACTGGTTGAGATTGGCGGGTCATTATAATAGATTGCGTGACACTGGTTAGACCATACTATTTTAATGTTAACAATTAACTCCTAATTAAATTTCTAATACACATTTCTAGATCCTTATGCAAAGGGAGAGAAGGAAATAACCCAGTACCATTTTAAATTTAAATATGAAAATTATTTCTTACTAAATGAACAACATAAATAGTACGTATAGCGGAATTATTAATTATAAACAGGGTCCGGATTTTGTTGACATGTCATTGTAATTTTTGTTCATCATACACAATGCTCTAAAGTACATAAACTCTGTTCATGATCTTCTTGTTGTAGAAATGTATATTTTATGTCACTTTTGGTCTTTTTTTTGTCATTATTGAATTTTAGGTCATATTTTCTTGGTTTTAGTCCTTTTGACTAATTTTTAGGCATTTATAGAAACTTTTTAGTCACTATAGACATGTTTGAGTAATTTTAAGGCATATATATTTTGAATAAGTATGGTTTTAGATAATATAGGTATTTAAAAATGCACACATTTTCCCAACATACAGCTGTTGGAATGAGAAGATAATGTAGGCCATTAGATTTGTATTCTCTTTGCTTGTATGGTTGTAAAATACACATTCCTGGGTAGCTGTTGCTCCCAAAACAGGTATTTGTAAATCAATATTATATTTAGCAGAGCAAGAGTTTAGGTTGGTAAAGACTTCATTGCATGGATAATTTTTAGTTTAAATTTGCAAAAAAAAGTGTTTGATTTATTAGTGTGCATTTATTACTATTTTTTGTTAATGAATTTTTAGGCAATTTTTTTGAAAATTTGTAGCAACCTTTATGTTATTTTTCGTTATTTTTAAAAATATTTTTAGGTCATCAAAATCCGGGCCCTGATTTTAATTCATAAAAAAAACCCTGCTTTGATCATTTATTCATTGCTCCAAATTTTTAATTTTCTTATCAAAATAACTCACTGTTTCTTTTACAGTGCCTTTGAACATAATATTGGGGGGGGGGGGTGAGTAGTTATGTCCCCTCTGGACCCCTCGCTAACGAAACTCGTGTCCATGTTCACGTTTATCTTTCAATTTTCATGCAAACCTAGCAATGACTGCATCAAACTTGAAAAAGTTTTTCTCATACTTTATAATTTAAGTTTTTACTTGTTCTATAGAAATTTTGTTTAAAGCACAACTTTAATAATCTCCTCACAATATAAAAATAGAATTCGCGCATAGTAGTGATTTGATATAATATACATTATTTTACACAGATAGGCTTCTAAAAACACTGACACAAAACTACCTACGCAATAGTTATTTTTAAAAAAATACCAAAATGGACCAGGATTGAAGCCTCCCAAGATTGGTCCAAAACAAAAGTTTTTAAAAATTAATTATTTAGTTCCTACCATGCTTTATATTTCTACACATTTTATAGACTACACCAACCAATAATATAAAACAAAAAAAAATTAAGATTCCAGTCTTTATCGAGGCTTTATAACAAAACTTAAAAGCAGGGATAGTAATAATATTAATATAAGCGAATTAATTCTTGTAAAAAGATAAAAACTATTATTCTTTTATAAAACACTTTTTGTGTTTCCAAGTATTTTTATTGTTTACATTCACATGTGGCGTAGCATTCTGTTAGTAATAGTTACAAAGTTGGCAACAGAGCAACACATTTATTTCGTTGACAGTGTATTATTGTCCGATGATATATCATAACTCTAAACTTTTTCTTCTATTTTTCCAAACATTCTTACAGAAGAAATTGAGGGGGAGAAAAAAAATGACGAGGATTTTTTTTTAAGTTAGCAGAAAGAATTTCTTTCTTTTTGGTATTTTTTCTTTTTCTTAAATGAGTATACTAGTATGCTTTTGAAACGAAAGCAATAACTACCAACCACCACACAAAAGTAAACAGAAATAACGAGATGAGATATGGAAGGAAGGTTTGTTGAGTCGTAGTATCAGTGGCGCCAGTGAGTGGCTGGTTTGCGAGTTACACACTCACTCTACTTTCAAATGTTGCAGCTAATAGAAGGGAATTTTTCATTTTTCTGTTGGCTCAGAGTTTAAATCTGGAAGATGACAAGTATCTTAGGAATTGAGAGTGGTGTGGGGGGGTCTTGTTCCTTGGCAGGGAAGTTGTTTTATAGATAGAGAGAAGAAGATGACATCATGTTGATGAAAGATTTGGAAGAACTACAGTTTTTAATTAAAATGTTAACACTTGAAAATGGAATGTAAGCCTCACATTATAGAAATTATGAGCATGAAATTCAAAATTTTTTTTCTAAATATACAGAGATTATTATGTACACATATGAAAAAAAATGCCATAGGTATATGGTTTATGAATGAAATCAAATATATTTATCAGCTCAATAAAAAACCTAAAAAAACCATCATGACGCAAGATGACAAATGTTGCGAGGATTTTGTAATGCCCTCAGGGTGCTATTCAAAAGTTTAACGAAACGGTTTTACACTGTTTGTAGGAGCTTATTTTATCCATTTTACTAAGATAATAGTTTATTATTAAAAAATCAATTATTTTTTGTTCTTAAAAACATAGCTTTGTTTAATAGAGCTTTATTTTTAGAAACAAAACTTATTTTCGCAGAGCTGTTTTACCATTATTTAAGCAAATACAACAAAAAATAAAAGTATTTATTTTAAAATTAAAAAACCAATAAACTAATCCTAATTTCAATGTTTTTCACGATACATATAAATGTATATATTTATTTCTATTCAAAATTATATTTAAAAAATAATAAATCATAGAGCCTAGCCTACCTAAAAAAATTATTAACACATATATTTTTAATATAAAATGACCTACATCATTCATAAGACAGACCAGACATCAAGATAGTATCGTCTGACTTGACAAGACCAAAATTTGAATACCAGTCGGGTGGTTTTTCCTAAAGGGCTTCCCAATATTTTTCTACACAGATGTGGAAAAATATCTTCTAAAATTCTACCTTAATAACTTATCCCTATCTATTAGTGTAATTATGTAGATAGCCCTTCTCTTCGAGTAGATGGAGCCCTTAAGCCAATCAAACAAAACCAACTATCCATGCTACGCTTAGATTTGGTCGGACGTGTGACTCGAGCTTAAGAGCTCATCTCAAAGCGAATTACAATCAAGTTAAAATTAAATTAAATTAAATTTAAATACTGCATCTTACTACCCATTAGGGCTGTATGCTTAAGTATTAATTACGCTAATGGGTTAGGAATTGGGAAGGTTGAATTTAGAGGAAGTGAACCCACATTTATAGGAAGGGAGAGTGGAAAACCATTCAGGAAAAAAACTCAGTTCACCCTACTGAGATTCAAACCCCGAACTCCCCATCATAGACAGTCTAGCTCAACACGAAATTAGCGCGTTAGCTAACTACGCCACTGAGACGGGTGAGTAACAATCGAACCTGAAAATGTATCTAAGTGTATTATTTATTTAACAACAGTTTTAGAATAAGGTAAAATGGTTTCAATGGTTTTAATTCTAATGTTTTATAATGTTTAATAAAGAAACCCGCACCACAATGTAACGTCTGGTTCAAGCTGTATTACCTATCTAAGCTAGGGGCCATCCGTGAGGTGAGACGGGCTCTGAAGAACATTGTATACCTTTGACGTAGCAGCGGAAAGTCAAGCTGGATTTTCCAGGTTTTGTATTTACGTTTGATTTGCAAATTTCATAGATATCATATGGAAACAAAACCCATATATTCTAGAGTAATTATATAATTGTCTTACATTTTCACAAAAATATTTTATTGATCGCTATGTAGTATTTTGTAAATGATTTTTTTTTTAGATCATCTACACCCCAGGTGATTTGGTTTATTCGAAAAAACAACCTGCCAGTGTGTAGATTTAAAATGTCCATGGAAGCATATGCCTCTATATCTAGAGTAAGAAAAAGAGATCAATCATATGCAAGTCAATGCTCTCTAGGAACAAATAGTAGAGTGAGTGTGTATATTCAACAGCGGAAGAGGGGAGGTACTATCAGCACATATACATGGAAAATATCAAACAGTTTAAGTACCTGGGAAGTCTGCTGACAAAGGATGCCTATTGCACTAAAGAAATTAGGTTGAGAATCGCCATGGCCAAGGAAGATTTCAACAAGAAGAGTTACTGGTGAACAGCAAGCTGAGTTTGGAACTAGGGATAAAACGGATGAAATGATACATTTGGAGCATTGCACTGTATGGAGCAGAAACTTGCACTCCTAGGAAGATGGAAAAGAAATGCTTGGATAGCTTTGAAATGTTGTGCCGGGGAATACTTTGAGAAGATTAGGTGGACAGACAAATGGCCAAATGAAGAAGTCCTAAGAATAGTGGGTGATAATAGAATCATTTTGGATATGATTCTTCGGCACAAGACAAACTGGATCGGACACATCCTTAGGAGGAACTCTCTTCTGCATGACGTCATAGAAGGAAAGGTTGAGGGAAAGAAGAGCTTAGGAAGAAGGAGGATTCAAATACTAGATAACTTGAAGGAAAGAAAAACATTCTGGGTGATGAAGGAGGAGGCAGAGGACAGGGCTCACTGGCGGTCTAATTTCACTGACAAAAGGAATGGACAAGTCGTAAGATAGAACACCTAGTAATAAGAGTAATAATAATATAATAATAATAATAATAATATTAATAGACAAGATACCTCGCAGGGAGAATTAATTATTTTCTTTTCTCTTTTTATATTTCGTACATTTGCGTGTGAGTGTAGTAGTTCTTCACGTTAAGATACAACCCGCTTCGTAAAATAGCTTCGATATTAAACAAGTAGGCAACGTCGATGATAATAATATTTCCTAACTTCATCCCCCACACACTCGTCAAAGTGGCGCTAGTATCGCTTTCTTCCCACGCGCGTTATAGACTGCCTTGACCGCTTCGATTTGATGGCTTCACACACACATAACACTCACACTCACACATCCAAGGCGAAGCTTTTCAAATGCCCACACCCTCTGAGAGTCGATATTTATCGTTCACAGGACCAGACGAACGGACCAATTACATTTCCATGTGAAAAGCAAAAGGTGAAATAGAAGACGGTGGAGGCGGCAAAGTGATGAAGCTGTTATGGAACACTGAAAGAATGGGTGCAGCTCGCTGACCTTGACTTTCCTGCCTTATGTCTCCGTGATCATGTCGGAGGGGGGGGGGTTGGGGAGGGAAGGGGTGTCGGGGAAGCAGGGGTTAGGGGGTCAAGTGGCATCACAAGATTTCCGATTATATTGGTTGTTTTTTTATTTGTGGAGCTTAAGCTAGGTTGATAGAACTCAAGCTAAAAGTATGTCATTTTTACAGTTTTAATAGTAAAAATAAAAACCCTCCAGGGTTTGTATGTTCTTAGGCGTCCCTCTCGTAATAGATTGTACTGCCAATGACAGAGAGATCGGGGTTCGAATCCCAGTCGGGTAGGCCTATACTGTGAACAATTTTTTTTCTAAATGGTTTTCCACTCGAATGTGGCTACACTTCTTCTAAATTCAACCTTCCTCGTATCTGACACATTAGCGTAATTAGTACATAATATAAGTTTTACCCGAAAGAATAGGTGCTTAAAAATATTTGTGTAGCAAATATCTTTTTTGGAGAAAATATATAAAATATTGCGCTAGCAGGTACGTTTAATAAAATTTTCTACACTTAGTATTCTAATCAGTTATTTAATATATGTCATAGCATCGCGGGATTAGACTACAAACATTTTAAATTAGGAAAAAAGTTCTAATCAAATTACATGATTTAAGAAATACTAAGATTATAATATGTAAAAAATTAAGGACGTTGCCTACCTGTGACGTCACTGTAGGTCCAAATAGGATATCCCATGTTAAGGCCCTTAGCCCTGTCGAGTGCAAGTCTAAAACCTATTTTGTGGGATGGTGGGCGGGAGGGTGAAAGGCGTGGCGTAGCTTCACAACCAACCAAAGTATCCTTCCACGCCAACAAGAACAGACGGATCACGGAACAGTAGATGGCGCTAGCTACCGGACAGGTCTTGCGAAAAAATCTTACGTTTGGAAATATTAGTTTTCTCGAGAACGAATTAAATTTTTATGTTAATATTTTTAACATACCTTCTAAGATAGTATATCGATGTTTATTAATTGTTACATTTTCTTATATTTTGTTATGAAGCCGGCAGTTTTCTTTTGAAAAATGTCAATATTATCGATATTTGATTACTGTTAAAATAATAGAGGAGGTGTGTATATAAAAAGTATAACTTAATCAACATGCTTTTATTCTTGAACAAACCGTTTCCGAAAAGACAATTGCAAAACCATAACAATTCTTGAAGGTAACTGTTTGTTCCCATGACTCTGCATTTCCACGCAAATGAAAAGGGCCAATCGCCTTTATGTATTTAGGTTTTATTCGCTGAATTTAAAAAATATAACGTTGAAACAAACAAAAATATTCCTTAGTTAATTTTTTAAAAAGTCTAATATCGTCACAAAGTACTTTTTTTTTTATCTCAAAGTAGATTGTGAAAACGCATTCTTTTAAAATTGCCCACAGCTCAGGCAGGCTATTTGGTTTTCTCGCTAAAATGAACTGTAGGCATCTTACTTCTGGGCTGTAGATTAAAAATGTGTCTATGGAAACATGTATATCTAGAATAGTAAACAAGAAAATGGTAGGTTTGAAATGCTAGTCAATGACGTTCAGGCAAAATTAATAGCCTATAGTTAGTGTTTATACTCGACTGAGGAAGAGGGGAAGTGGTATCAGCATGGCAAGTAAGAGACCTCATAGGGGTAAATACTCATGTTTTCCCTTCTATTTATATTTAATACAGTGACGTCTAAGTATGATAGTTCTTATTTACGCCAGCTAGACGCAGCCCACTTTGAAAATTATTTTGGAATCCCCAAGTGGGCAATGTCGTTAAACTAAACGTAATTCACCTATCTACTTGAGTAATATTTAATTTTATTTGACTAAAAATGTCGTTTGCTTTAAGAAAAATTGTAAAAATATTGTCCTTATAACGGGTTTCCTTCCATCGTACTTTAACTTGAATTCTCAATGCTCACAAGTTTACCAACACATATATTTACGAACTAAATTTTAATATTTACTCGCTTTTTCCTACCACATATCCAAGCTATCCGCATTTTACATTAAATAGGATAGGGACGAGTAAGTTAAAGTTTAAAGAAAATGTATTCACAGTTGTGTGATAAATTTTAAGAGGAAAAAATACTTCTCATAAAGGCCTAAACCCGACCAGGATTCTAACCCCAACCTCTTCGTTACCAGCAAACTTAACAAAATGAAACAGATGCCTTTGACTGTGTATCCACCGGTTTGAGTCAAACTAACTTAACATGTATAATACATCTAAGACTACACACGCGACTCTAACGCATAGACACATTTTCTAATTGGAAAAAATATATGAGCTCTTATACAATTAATAAGAAAACTTTGTTTTTTATCTCAAATTTTCAAAGATATTAAATTTGTACTGAGTGGACTGGGATTGTTTTGACACAAGTAATTTTTCCCAGTCTCTCTGTACTAGTTAGAAACAACCTTTCTCGTCTCTCTAGCTCTTAAATTAAGCCATGAATTGCATTTGTGTTGAACGTTATAATTAAAAAAGAGAATCAATAAATAGATATCATGTTCTGAAAATATTTCACGGATGTGAGTGAGCAAACGTTTTTTATCATTTTAGTTTTTTTGTAGCAATGGATAATGTCTCCATCACGATGGAGGGTGTGTGTGTGTGGGGGGAGGGGGAGGGGGGGAGGGAAAATTTTGTCCCATATTCCCAACACTTAGACCCCTCCTCCCCTTTTCACTAAATTATATCACTTTTATAAGAGCATGTCTTCTCGCTGTTACAGCACTGGTGCAAAACTATTTTTCGGATTTGACACTTTTAAAGTGGGGACGTAGGGAACGAGAGAAAAGAGCAATGTTTCTTACAGTTTTTTATGACAAAACATTAATTTGACCAAAATAAATAAAATATATATCCACTAGAAACATAAAGTTTAATTTTCTTCAATAGTTGTTGAATTTCTGTCACGAGTATAGAGGCATTAGATGATAAGCATTTGATTATTATTATTATTATTATTATTATTATTATTATTATTATTTATTATTAGCACGCGTCTTACTACCCGTTCGGGTTATACGCACTTACGCTAATGTGTAATGGTAGGGTGATTGTGAGATGAAATGGAGGACCTACAGTTTTACGTGGAATCCAAACCACGGGGAGGACTGGAATTCCACACATTCACAAATTGTGATTAATACACGTCTTGTCAGAGGTGAAGGAAGGGTTTGGCAATCAGATAAATCTGTTCCGGGACCAAGGACTGAACCCCGGACTCTCAGCACAGAAGTCTGACACCTTACCCCTAGACCACCAGGTCACCCGATAAACATTTTTAAATGAAGAGAAAAAGTTGTCAATAAATTTCAGGACACCCTTAACAGATTTTTAAGAATTGTTAAGGTCAACCTGTGAAGAAAACTAAACTATATATTTGTATAGAGGAAATATTTTTTTATTTTGACTTAAAATGTTTTGCTATAAAAACTGCAAAAACACTGGCATTTTATCGCGTTTTCCTACATCCTCATCTTAAAGCTTTTAAGATTTTTTAAGGATATAAATAATGTAGCTTATTAATGGAATAAAACTTGTATATTATCATCATATAGTTTAAATAATATGTTAGTAAAATTAACAAAGAAGTGAAGTTAATTTAAATTAACTAGTTTCTGTCCCTTAATCGATGGCTTCATAAATCCTTAAATTCTCGGGGCGTTCCAGCTAAGGCACTAGTCCAAGAGGTGCACAAGAAAGTTGTTTTACAACTTCAAAATGGCAGTTTGAAAAGAAAGTGAATATCTACCACTAAGACTACTCTACAGTCTAATTTACATCAAAAAGGCCTTTAATAAGAATAAGAATACATTTTTTCAGCCAACATAGATAACATGCTACTACTCGTATACTGTTAGTGTTATTTTAGGGATATTGATGATATATATCAAACGCCACACCTGAAGATCACATAAACTGACGTATGAACACGTGAAAGTAGATCTAGTAACTTTTCTATAAGCAGGCATCACTGTCGTGATGACAGGGATATCGGAGCTCGAATCCTGGTCGGGTCTACTGAGGGTGTTTTTAAATGTTTTCCCACTCTCCTTCTAGACAAATGCGGTTCTATTACCTCTAAAATGTTTCCATCCTCATCCCTACATCATTAGTGTAATTATCATATATTCGTATAACTTGAATATCTTGTAAGATATATTGATAAAATAAACTTTTATATCTGTCAGAAAAGGTTTTTCTAGGAAAAATTTGTTTATGATAGAAATATATTCAAGGCTCCACTTCAAGTTAAAAATGTTAATTAATGTTCCCGATAAATATTGCAAACTTTGCCTTTAGCGAATTAGAAAATAAAACGTGACATCAAAATAGAGAGGAGAGAAAAAGTTGTTCATTACTTAACTGCAGTTAAAGAAATACAAGTAAATTGGTATCCGTGATGGTGAAGAGTAAATTGGCTTGCATATTCGTAATAACATTGTAGCATGAGATCATGGTTCAATCCGTCCAATTATATTTTGCAAAACTGGAATGAGAGAAAGGTTAACAGTAAGAAAAGTAAACAAGAGACAAATGAAATATTTACAACACAGAACGTTGAGTATAGCAAGTTTCTTGTGATTGAAGACCCATGTGATTATTAACAACGTATCAAACAGTGATAGACGCGCGTTTACATAAGCAAAACAGATCATTTTGTTCTGTCCGACAATGTCGGTAAAAACCATATATTATTTCAATGGAAAGTGATTTTGTGTTTAGTCATAATTTAGCAACATATTTGTACTTGAAATTACTACCTGTTATTTTACAAATTTATTATTCTTAACTTTTCAATCTTTGATTGTTTGTAAGTAATCATATTTGAATTCTCGCTAATTATAGGCTATGAAAGGGATATCAATAATTTATCAACAAAATTATAGGCTTAAAGGTTACATATTGACATTCAAAATTATCGAAATTATTAAAAAATATATGTAATATATCAGGTGTTAAAGTATTATCTCATGGTTCTATTCTAGTACGAGGTACAGGCAGGCAGATAGACAGACAGATGGCTTTGCAAAATCAACTTTTTTTTGTTTAGGTGGTGATTAAACGTCTACATTTATCAAAATCTCAAGTTAATTTGTTTTAGGATCATAATATATAGGTCTACCTCTCTCTTCGAGGAGTTGAGAGAAAGTGAAAAAAAAATCATTAAAATTATATAGTTATCATATTATATTGTTATAATATTTAAAAAAAATATTTGAAAATGGAGCTGGAATCTGTACATTTTTACCGACTATGACTACACCAAAAATGGCTTTTGAAACTCCACAGCTCTCTTTCTAACAGTGATTAATTAACTCAGTAGGGAGGGAATGGGTGCTGTGTATGTTTTGGAATTAAGTCAGTGTGTTGAGATCTGTATATTATATTTCCATCCCACGGTTGTGCACATTTTAATTACGCTAATGGAATATGGCTGAATAGGGTTGTATCAAGAGGTAATCTACCCGAATTCGCGTGGAGGTAGAGCTGAAAAGTACTTATGAAAAAAAAACAAAAAAACTCGTTACACTCGGCTGAGATTCGAACCCCAACCTCCCCATCTCTGGAATGCCAGAAAAGATGAGCCTGGTCTCTAGCCCACGTACTCACCGATACAAATTTAAAATTTAGCACCGCGTCTTACTACCCGTTCGGGTTATACGCTTAAGTACTAATTACGCTAATAGGTTGGGAATTGGGAAGGTTGAATATAGGGGAAGTGAACCCACATTTGCGTGGAGGGAGAGTGGAAAACCATTTAGGAAAAACCACCCCCAGTTCACCCGACCGAGATTCGAACCTCGATCTCCCCGTCCTCGGCAGTCAAGCTCAACACGACTGGCGCGTTAGCCAACTACGCCACCGAGTCGGGTCTCACCGATACAGATACGCTAATATTATATTCAATTGGTTCATTAAGTACACATTAAATATTTTTAATAAGTGATTATCAGACTATTTAATTCATTACCCATCTTAAATTATATCGGCTACATACATGTTTTACCACGCATCTACGGTCCATTACCAATTTCAGTGGCCGAGTGGTCTAAGGCGTCATTCTCATGTTAGACTGACCCGCTGATGACGTAGATATTAGGTTCAGTAAATTCAGGGTGTTTTCCCTTAAATGGTTTCCCAGTATTTTTCCACGCAGGAAGAATAATTCTAAAATG
The DNA here is from genome assembly GCA_033556935.1 of Timema podura. Lineage (NCBI taxonomy): Eukaryota > Metazoa > Arthropoda > Insecta > Phasmatodea > Timematidae > Timema > Timema podura. The sequence goes on along the minus strand of JAVRXN010000013.1, from coordinate 28,602,054 downwards.
ATCTCTACCTTATTAAATGATCATAATATATGAGTTTAGCCTAACAGATAATAAGATATGTTGATAAAAATAAATAATAGTACTTAGGTCCAGTTTTTATAGAAAGGGTCTTATTCAACAGCTTAAAAAAACTAGATATACTTTCACGTATTAATACGCTATGTGCTGTGTTCTACACCTGTAACTTCAGATATATAGTAATAATACTTTAAACAACACCTTTTTTTTTATAGCATCTCGTCTTACCGTTAGTTCGGGCCATACTCATGTGAAATAATTAAGCTAATGTGCTAGGAATCAATAAGGACAAATTGAGAAGAAATGTACTCGCATTTGCCTGGGGAGAGATTGGAATACCATGTGAGGCAATTTGGGCCTTTAAATTTGGCGTAGAAATGCAGAGCCATGGGAACAAATGGTTATCTTCAAGAATTTTTATTGTTTTGCAATTTTATTTTCGGAAACGGTTTGTTCAAGAATAGAAGCATGTTTATTAAGTTATAATTTTTATATATATATACCTCCTTGATAATTTTAACAGTTATTAAATATTGATAATATTTACATTTTTTCAAAGGAGAACTGTCGGCTTCATAGCAAAAAATAAGAAAATATAACAATTAATAAACATCGATACATTATTTTAGAAGAGGCATTGAAAATATTTACATAAACATTTCACTCATTTTCGAGAAAACTGATATTTCCAAACGTATGATTTTTCCACAAGACCTGTCCGGTAGCTAGCGCCATCTACGATTTAAGTGATCCATCTTTTTTCGTTGGCGTGGAAGGATACTTTGGTTGATTGTGAAGCCACGCCATGACTTTCACCATCCCACAAAATAGGTTTTAGACTTGCACTCGACAGGGCCAAGGGCCTTAAGAAAAACCACCCTTATTACAACCGACTGGGTTTAAAACCCGTACCTCCCCGTTATAGGCAGCCTAGTCTATTGCGAGAATTACGTCTTTGACCTTGTTGAAAGGGAGCTGGTAGCAACACTAATACTGTATTAAAACTGTTATAAATCTTTGCCGCAAAAAATAGGTTTGTATTATCTAAAAGTCCCCTCCTATTAAAAATTGGAATGTACACATGTATCCGTGTATAAACATGTTCTCGCTTAAAGGTGTTGACAAATCTTATCTGATGGTTATTTTAATATTATAGGATAAGTGTGTGTGGCACAACAAGGAACGCCGCCATGATGGAAACGATTCAATCTGAACGACAGAGTGTATAAATTACACGGGTATAATTTCCCTGACACCCACACAATTACTAGATGGATGAAACCTTGAGAAGCTAAGAAATGTTATCTCTACTAAAGTACTGGCTACGGTTGATAGCCCATATGTTTAGTAACTTTACGCTTAGTTATCCTACAAGTAATTTGTTCACTCGACATATAATATAAAGGTACACTCTATTTATCTTGAAAGGTAGCAGTCTTACCTTGATGGATTACAATGTAACCCTATCTTATATGCAAGACCCGTATTTTAATGATATGTCAACTTTTTTTTTTTTAAATCACAGACAATAATCATGTGTACATAAATTATGTTCGTGATCCTCTAGTTATGGAATTTATTTTTCTACGTCATTATCTTTTCATTTTTTTAAATATAGATTTTTTGTTCATATTTTCTTAGTTTGTATAAATTTTTAGTAAACTTTAAAGCTTTTTTGAGTAATTTTAAAGCATATATCTTGAATAAGTATATTCTTAAATACTATCTATATTTTATAAATGCAAAAATACTCAAACATATATATTTTTAAATACACAGTTTGTCGGGATGAGAAGATAATGTAGGCATTGAACTTTGTGTCCTCTTGGCATGTTTGGTTCCTGCATTTCTGATTGGAAATTACATTAAAGCTGGAAAGGATTGCATTAGTCTGTAGTCCAGTAGTCTGGGTTGGTCCCTGTACTATCATAGTAAAATTTTATTTTATTACTTTCTCTCTATCTTACAGGTAGAGAAAGTATTGTGATCGTCAAAAAATTCGAACTCGAGATTTTGATGAATTTTGACGTATCATGACTTCCTGAATCCGAAAAAGTGGTTTTTGAATTTCCGTCTGTCTGTCTGTCTGTCTGTCTGTACCTCCAACTAGAGCCTAAACTATTTTACCGATTGAGCTGAAACTTGATATCTAGGGTTTTCAGAGGGTTGCCCCGAGGGGTTTTTGGAATTGGATATCTACCCCTAAAATTAAGGGTAGTTTACAGATGGGAAAAAAGAGAAAAAGTCGATTTTCTCAAAATCGGCTCTAACGATTTTGATTAAATTTCATTTATAATCATTAATAAATATTACAAACAAAATGGCTACTCTCAATATTTCGGCAAAATCGATTTAAGGGCTCCGGTCTGATGCGTAAATTAACATTTTTTATAATAGCTCCGAAACTATTAGAGATATGAAATTACTTAGCATTACAAATATGTATATATATTTATAATACAAATATTTGATACGAAACATATTTTTATAAAATCAATAATTTTCAATCTATACGCAATTATATATATATTTTTAACTTTTTGGGCATTAAAGCTTAAGTATTGCGACCGTAAGAAAAACTAACCTGAAATGTTGATGGATGTCGACGTCTCATGACCCCCCGAACCCTAAAAAATAGTCTTTGCAATGCCGTCTGTCTGTGTGTCTATTAAAACTTAAAATTAAGGGTAGTTTACTGAAGGGCAAAAAGAGAAAAAGTCGATTTTCTCAAAATCGGCTCTATCGATTTTGATTAAATTTCATTTATAAACATTAATAAATATTACAAACAAAATGGCTACTCTCAATATTTCGGCAAAATCGATTTAAGGGCTCCGGTCTGATGCGTAAATTAACATTTTTTATAATAGCTCCGAAACTATTTGAGATATGAAATTACTTAGCATTACAAATATGTATATATATTTATAATACAAATATTTTATCCGAAACATATTTTTATAAAATCAATAACTTTCAATCTATAAGCAATTATATGAATTTTTTTTAACTTTTTGGACATTAATGTTTAAGTATTGCGACCGTAAAAAAAACTAACCTGAAATGTTGATGGATGTCAACGTCTCATGACCCCCTGAACCCTAAAAAATAGTCTTTGCAATGCCGTCTGTCTGTGTATCTATAAAAACTTAAAATTAAGGGTAATTTACTGAAGGGCGAAAAGAGAAAAAATTGGTTTTATCAAAATCTGCTCAAACGATTTTGATTAAAATTTGTATCTAGGCGTTGATTAATATTATAAATAGACTGGCTATTTTCATTTTCCTATGAAAATGATTTTTAGGGTACTTTACAGAAGCGTTAATTTCCGTATCTCCACAACTATTTGAGAAACAAAACAACTTATCATTGCAAAATTGTAGGACTATTAGTAATGAAAAACTTTATTTGACATACATTTTTATAAAAGCAACAGTTTCTGAGATATTTGCAAATATATTAATACAATTTTGTGAGCTTTAGTTGTAAACATATACTACTTAAGTCTTAACGCAATAATTCTCCAATGCCATAGAGTAATTAAATATAAGTATCTAAAAAAAGTATGTTATTTTTCCTTAAAGCTCTTAGGAGAAATGTTTGCATAGCAATGATCTATCTCCATTTTAGACTCAATAGTCAATATTTACATTTTTTATTGGTCAAAATGTATAAATGAATAATTAAATATCAATGCGATGACTTGAAGATCTGCAACACTTTATAAAATTTTAAAATTTTAACCAGAAATAGAAATTTTAATACGAAGTGTTGACCCTTGTGGAAGACATTAAACTGTTTGAAATGTTCTTAGGTGGACAAAGATGCGCCTCTTTTCTCATTGATTCTATATCATTGTATATTATTTAATGCGTGTTCTTATGTGGAGTGGTGATGATACAATGTACATTATTCCGTTCAGAAATCTTACGAGTTTATAGAAAAAGAGAGAAAGTCTGTGCGGTGTGCCGTACCATTTATTTTAATTCTGATTTTATTAATATCCACACGTACTTGTAGCTTATAATAGGTTTTTTGGGATTTTTTTTTAACAAAAATGTTATTAATGGTATAATCAAACGTGTAGGTTTATTTGGTGTTATGTTTAACACAAGGACTATTAATTATTCACCCAAAGTGGTATGTTTTTAAGTAGTAAGGCTAAAACAAGTATTATTGATGTTATAATCAAAGAAGTAGATTTATTTGGCGGTCTGTTTAACACAAGACACATATAGACATTGAAAGGTCACAAAATGCTTACATCTAACTTTGATTGCTCTAGCTGTTTATAGGTATATACAATTATATATGACCTTACACGGAAATGAACAACGTACAACACTATATCCGTGCAAGCCACAGAAGGAATGAGCTCTCTTTGATACAGAACATTTTGTAAGTTGGTTCGGTCCAAATAAAGCGCTTTCGGCTGGAGTTATTGTTTGGCTCGTGGCGCCGTCCCACCGTCTCATTAACATAATCACTAGTGCCTCCACCGCGCGAAGTCTACATTAGGAATATCACGAGAATGAACACGAGGTCTCCCACTCGGGGTGGCCGCATGGCCTAAGGCGCTACTCTCGCAATAGGCTAGACGGCCTAAGACGGGGAGATCAGGGTTCAATTTAGGTCAGGTGTATTAAGGGTTTTTTTCTCGAATGGTTTTCACTCTTCCTACACGTAAATGTGGGTACACGTCTTCTAAATTCAACTGTCATCATTATTACACATTATTGTAATTAGTATATAGTATATAGATGTATAGCCCGAATGGATGCTAAACCAAATTTTAAAAAAATGGTCACCCACTACAGTGGCCGAATAGCCTCTAACGTATCGCTCTCGTGCTAGACTGGCCTGACGAAGACTAGGAGATCGGGGTTCGAATACCGGTCGGGTCTACTGAAGGGAGTTTCCTAAATTTGTTCCCAATGTACCTTAAGGGAAATGTGAGTATATCGACTCTAAAATGCTCCCTTCCACATCCTTACCCCATTGGAGTAATTATCTCCCCGTCATCGGCGGTCTGGTCCATTACTAGAGTGACGCATTAGACCAGTAGTTCCCAATTACCTCCCACTAAGGGTCACATTTTTTTTTCATGGACTGAGCCATAAGGTGTGAAAACTCACTTTGATTAAGTCGTAGGCCTATCATTCGTTTTAAGGGGCTCCGATGATAACATATACATGATTATAATAGTGACGTGAAAATGTACATAGCTCATCTCACTTTCTTAAATCTCTTCAGTGAGGCGTCGTTTCAACTCGATTATGGCGCGAGGTTTGCTAACACTTACTTTATACTTCAAGTATCCCAATCCAATTCTCTTATCCAGAAGCTTGAGATCAACGTCATTCGTTGAACCTGGCGGGTGCCACAGACCTCCCAAAGCCCTGCTCGGATAATCGAGATGTGTAAAAATAGTGGTCAGCAGGAGGCTGACCCCCTCCCACCATGGAATAGTGCCTCCGCACATCTCTCTAGAAACCCTTGTTCGATTTGCAACATTTCATTTCCCTTACTACTAATAATATATATTTGTCTTGTTTCATAAACTTTCAAGAAATGCAGCAACCCACGTATACAAGTCCAGTTGAACATCATGGCGTGACCAATCGGTTGGTACATGGTGGGATTTGTTCTCCTGCTCCTCTTCAGGGTGCATTAGAGCATGCCCATATGCGTCTACGTCTGCCCTAGAGGAAGTAATCGGGAGCTGTTATATATCAGGGTACTTGGGCAACCAGGTGAGATGAAAATGAAAGTATTTTAGAGAGAGGACACCCACATTAGTTTGGAAAGAGAATAGGAAAGCTATTCCCACTTAGGAGAGCCCCTCACCAACTCCAGTGAATCCAGATTATATTTGAGCTTCAAACTCCGTTTTAAGCCGGCAACTAAAGGCAACGTTAGTCTAACGCCTTAGGCCACAGGTCCACCAACTTTGGGTAAATAATGTGCTCAACTTTGACCCAAGAGGTCGTGATTAGGTTTGATTACTGGCTGGGTCCACTAGGAGTGATTTTTCTACCTTGTCATTTCCATATTGGTTTCCCAATGTTCCCGTAAATTAAGAATTCTGTTGCATTTCCTTATTATTCGTCTTACTCACACCTTATACTTACATAAGTGTAAGCTCCAGATGCTGAAAGTAATACTGTTCATTGAAAATAAGTTATAATTCAATTTTAATAGAAAAGGTATTTATTTTTAGGAAAATAGAAACTTATTTCTTCGCGGCTAAAATTGATAACATTTTACCATTTTTATAGTGTTATTTTATAGTTGTTGAAAATATTTATCAAAAATGATATCTAAATATATCTTGACTTAACGTATGAACACGTAAATAAGATCTAGTACATTTTCTAGCTGTTAGATAAATTCTTTCTAATTAAAATCGGCTGTTTCTAATTTAATAAACCCTCGTTTCCAAGGTGCCACCCTACCACCTTTTTATTGGAACATAATGTATTGTACATGAATGTATATATAAGCTAGGGAACTCTACACCATACATACACACATCTAGCACACCTTATAAGGACCAAGAACTCCAGGGTAACCGAACCAGGACTTAAGTAACCTTCCCGATACATACGGGCGGGTGGCAGACAAACACATGTGGGCAGCACAGATTAATTACATCATCAATTATACGAGTATAACTTACACGCGTCTTGAAGAAACTTTAAGGCCCTTGGCCCTGTCGAGTGCATATCTAGAACCTATTTTGTGGAATGGTGGGTGGGAGGGTGAAAGGCGTGGCGTGGCTTCACAACCGACAAAAGTATCCTTCCGTGCCAACAAGAATGGATGGATCACGGAAACGGTAGATGGTGCTAGCTACCGGACAGGTCTTGCGGAAAAATCATACGTTTGGAAATATAATTTTTTTCAAGAAGGAGTGAAATTTTATGTTAATACTTCCAACACCCCTTTTAAGATAATGTATCGATGTTTATTAATTGTTACATTTTCTTATTTTTTGTTATGAAGCCGGCAGTCTTCTATTGAAAAATATACATTTTACCTATATTTGATCACTGTTAAAATTTTAGAGGAGTATATAAAAAGTATAACTTATTCAACACACTTCTATTCTTGAACAAACCATTTCCGAAAAGAGTATTGCAAAACAATAAAAATTCTTGAAGATAACCGTTTATTCCCATGGCTCTCCATTTCTATGCCAAATGAAAAGGGTCAATCGCCTTAACACAGTATAATAAAAACGATAGTAAGATAACTGACACTGACCAAAATCTACCAGACGTCATAATTGACATCATATGTCAACAAAAGGCAGAGTTGCAATTCATGAATAATAAATGCATTGTAGTAGATCTAAAGTTCAGTTATCATAGGACGACCCTTTTGGAAAATATATTCATTTTGAGGTCAAAATTTATAAAATTTTACTTTTCTTTTACTAAAACTACTTAATAGACATTTATAATATCGTTGTCATCTCTAGTCAGAGTTTTTTACAATGCACTATATATTCTGGCATGGGCTAGAGTACGTTGATATTTTCATTTACTCAGTCTCACCGATGGATCTGACAAATATGAAAGTGGCAGACGTATGAACAATACTTGTAATAACATTCAATATAGAGCCAGTCCCTGTAATGAATGGAGTGAAGGGTGGTACACTCATAAAGCTAAGCTAAGCTGAGCTATGCATTGCTACGCAGCACTATGTTTTTTCCGATTGCTGGCCGGGTAGTTCTTTCATCTCCCATCTTGAACCATCTTACGTTGCGCATGCACATATCTCAGCTTGGGGTCCGTGTTGAACAAACGCAGTGCTGGTTTGGTGAAAATAACTAAAGAAGTGTTGAAGTTTTGTTTTCAGTTTGTTTCACGTGTGTTTAAGTAATATTCTATTTAGGTTTTATATTTAATAAAGGTTTTTATATTAAAATGGAAGCGTTAATTGAACAAGTCAAACTTCTACCTCCTAAAATGTCTTCAACTTCCAAAACAACTGCTAACATCACATATTCTCTTCCTCACTACTATCATCTGAACTCAAACAAGACATTTTTTTAGAACGCCATCATAACTAAACTTCACTGGAGCAGACCAGAAAGAAACAACACTGAATTCGGGAGGGAAAAGAGGGACATTGCTTAGCTTAGCATTGAGTGTGAAACTAAACTACAAAGTCTTAGCACAGCACAGTACAGCATAGCTTAGCATTCTGTTTATATCGGTCTTGAAGGTGTCGTTTGATGGGTCAGTTGGCGGGTTGGCAAACTGATGTTAATAGTACCGTCTGAATTCGTGAAGAAAGAAACTAGAAATTACCTCAACCCTCATTTCTCTAGTACGCCTCTTGAGTGCTGCCTAGGCTTTACAGTGACTGTGAAACTGTTGAGGATCCAACCAACCTTCGGATTGAGTACTATACTTGCATACGATAATATCCATCAAAAGTGAAAGCTGCGGATCACGTGACTTGACGTATGAATACGTGAAAGTAGATTTTGGTATCGTTTCTAGCTGTCACATAAGACCCTTACTATGAAAATTGGACCGTAGTAACTTTTGGGAGTGTCGAAGAAAATGTTGTTCCAATCATTGGCGTGTCTCGGTGTGTTGCCAAGGTAAGCAGAGTTTTTTTTAAAACTATACCTGTGATATGTGCTTCCCATTTGAACAATCACAAATAGGCACTTATTTTATATCTTAAATGGGAATTTATTTCCGTTTATACCTGATCAATAAGAGTTCTACCGATTGATAAGAACATATCACAGGTACAGTTTTAAAATATGGCAACACACCAAGACACAACACAGTTTTAAGCCATCTGGTAAATTATTTTAATACTATTCGAACCAAAGGCCACGTGGTATAAATGAAAGGCTAATCTAGTATGACTTGCCAGTGATGGAGAGGTCAGGTTTTTAATCCTGGTCAGGTATTTTAAAAGGTTTTCCTGAATGGTTTTTCCATTCTCCTTCCACGAAAAGGTGAGCACATTTTATACAAATTCAGCCTTCCTAGGCCCTGCTCTATTAGTTTAAATTACATTCTGATAGCCTGGATGTATATCAGGCCATATTATAAAACAACCAAAGCACCATTATAGCTTCAAAGAAAATGATTAAATTATTTATTTACTATTTTTGCACCGCATCTTACTACCCGTTCCTGTTACAAGCTTATGTGCTCATTACGCTAATGGTTTTAGGGATTAGAGAGGTTATATTTTTAGGAAGTGTACCTGCATTTGCGCGGAGGGAGAGTGGAAAACCATTTTCGGGAAAACCACCCTTAGTACTCCTGAATAAGATTCGAACCCTGATCTCCTCGTCATCGGCAGTCTAGTCTATTGTGAGAGTAGCGTGTTAGACCACGTGGCCACCGAATGTACTGAACTGGTAATTTTGTAAAATAACCATTGAATGTATAGAATCACCGAAAGCGATGGTTTATTTAACAAATAATAGGATTTATCTAAATTTACCAGTGATTTTATAAATTTCCCAATGCACTTTGGTGAAAGTTTGAAACATGAACTGTATTATCTAAATTCACCGGTGATTTTATCAAATAGTTAGTGTAACTTATGTATATATAAGTGTAGAACATAAATACAAACTAAACTAACCTATTCTAGGCTAACCTAAGATAAAATAAACTAACATAACTTGTCTAAACTAACCTAACCAAACCTAATCTTGATGTGACTTATTAACATTCACTAGTGATTGATGGTAATTTTGTAAACTCACCGGCTATTTTGTAAAATATTCGGCGAGTATGTGAAATAGAAATAACTTCTTACATTCCCCAAGTGAACCAGTGGTTATGTATAATCACCGGTGACTGTACAAATTCATCACATTCAGCACACTCACAGTAGCATATATATTGATATGAATTTGAGAGTCAGGATTTGTTGGTAATATCGAGGTTTATATTTGAGATTCGTTTTGGTAAAATAAATTATGCCCACATTCTAGTACTTATATAATATAAGTACTAGAATTTGGACTTACCTTCTATTTTACTAATCAGAATCTTGCACACAAATCTCTATTTTGCCTACAAATTCCGAACCTTCAATAGTTATTATCAATATCTTGTAAATAATAGTGAACATATGAAGAAATATAAAATGGAATAACTAAAATAATAGCTTAATTTTTTATAATGCATTAATTATAGTATTCATATATCAGGTTAAGTGTTAAATTAATGGTCTGGGGTTTGGTTGCTAAGTGAATTCTCTGTGTTGGGGAAGAATCAGTGAAAAGTAGTTAATAGCTAAAAAACCAATACAAATTCTAGAATGGAATATTAAAATATATTTTATAATTTGTTCTAATCTCAAAGCTGATATTTTCCCGAATCCACAAATTTCGATTATCCTTAAAAATTAGAGTGGTTAGTAAATTGAGCTGAGGTGAGCTTTATATAAATGCATATATTCAAGACTTTAAATATATAGGCCTATGTATATTATTATTTAAGTATGGGTCTCTCAATTCTTCGATTTCTTGGATGTTTCGAATTCAAAGTAATGTTCTAGATCAAAGGAATCGCAAATATACCTGATTCAATATTATACAAACAATTGCTTTATCTTTTTTAATTTTTCTCGATTCCTCAGAGAGAGAAGAAGTATTGCTATTTTCAAAAATATCTTAACTCAAGATTTTGATAAATGTCAACGTTTCATGACCCCTTGAAACAAAAAATATAGTTCATGGATGCCGTCTGTCTGTCTACATCTCGGGCTAGGGCCGAAGTCATTTCACTGATCGGGCTAAGACTTGATAACTAGGGCTTTCATAAAGTAACCCCAAGGAGAATTTGAAATTAAATATCCATCCCTAAAATTAAGGACAGTTTACTGAAGGGCAAAAATATAAATAATAGGTTTTCTCAAAATTCGTCATACTAACAATTTTGATTAAATTTTCTAGGCACAGTTTAACAGGAAAAACAAAATGACGATTCTTATTTTACCATGAAAATTACTTTTATGGTACTTAAAATAAGCGGAAATTTATTCTAATTAGTGTGATAGTGCTTATACTGCTTAAGTGCTTCAAGTTAAGATGAAACCCGCTTCACAAAATATCCTCGAAATCTCCAAGTAGGCAACGTCGCTAAGAATAACTGGGATTGTTTCAGTAATTTTGAAATTCCCGAACTTCCATTTTCATAAGAAACATCATAGTAAGAGGATTTTTATATCCCTTCAAGTAAGCGGCGTACTTAATACTGAATAACTCGAGGGCATTACAAATAAAAACACCATTTGTAGACAGAAACCGCTGTGAAGTCCATGGGAAAAGTGGGGTCATCTTAGAAGCTACTCCAACGGGGTCACTGTTTTTTTACGTCGTCCGTTCTACGTCGTCTGTTTTACCTGTGTTTCTTCGTGACATACGAGAGAGATGTTTGTCAGCATCAAGGGACCGCGAAAAACCACGTGTGTATTGTGTGTGTGTGAAGAGAGAGAGAGAGAGAGAGAGAAAGAGTGAGAGACAAACGAACACTCTTGATGGTGTATAGCCACGTGACCCTTTATGTCACATCCAGATGACTCTCGTTTCGTTTCGCCCAGGAGAGACGCATGGATGCTGCGTGTGGACCAGGGATGTACACTACCATGACAGATGCATTCCATCAGGTTAGTATTACTCAAACTGTGGTACGCGACGTGAGATGGAAACTAACTTTTTTTTTTTAAATACTTTTGATTTTAAAAACTATCAATCATTTATCTCTAGGGGGAAAAAATAAAATCATTAATTTAAATGAAACGAATACAATCGATGTATCCCCTGTTTTAAAGTTTATATTTCAGTTTAAAAACAATAAACCCCATGAGGTTTACCTTAAATTGACACTATTAAAATTACAAATAAAATGGAAATCTCTCATTTTCCATGAAAATGACTTTGAAATACATGAGCAGACATTACAAATTTTGATCATTTCTCCGCAATTATTTGATATAAGAAATAACTTATCATTAAGAGCTGTATTACTATCAAAAATAAAAAAATATTTCAATTTGAAATATATTTTAATGAAACCAACAGTTCTAAGCTATGAGCAAAAAAAAATAATAAATAAATAATGGAGTACTTAGTAATATGAAATTGATTGCTTTGCTCTTTGGTAAAGAGAGATGCTCCTCTTTGCTCAATGTTTCTGTAACAGTGTATATTATTTAATGTAGTATCTTCGTTTAATTGTACTGAAATAATGTATGTTATTTCGTTTCACAAATATTACTAGTCTTTAGTAACAGTCTTTATTTTAAGATTAGAGAGAGAAAGAGAGAAAGTCTGTGCCATGCCACTCATTATTTATTTTAAATTAATTTAAATATTACAGATACTACTTTAAACCACTATCAAAAGTGCATTAGAAGGTTATCATGAATGTCTAACAGATGTAAGCACTGACTCAGTTTAAGTTTAAAATCGATTCTCCCCCCTTTTTCCCCTGTATCCTTCATTTGCTAACCACTTTGTATCCCCCTCCTCACCACACAAACATGGTGTTATTTATATATGTAATATATCATATGAAAATTGAAAAATGGCACTGGACAGGGGAGTCGAACCCGGGATCGATTCCCGTGTCCAGGTGTCATTTTTTCAATCCTCAGAATATGACATCTAGATGGAGTAATTACCACTAAAATCATAATTAATAGCTCTGGCTATTAATTCTTATGTGTAATATAATCAAAGAACTACCTCCCCTAACCCATTACCTTCACCTGCTTAGTAGGACACAAGCCGCCACTGCAGACAGTTTTTTTAATCCCAGGGTACGCTTACCATCAGGGGTGCATGAAGTATTTCAAGGGACGCAAGATGCACCACTGATTTTTATAAATATCTTTTTTTTTTTCAAATATATTATTGTAAGTCTGATAAACAAATTAAAGCAGGTTTTGATGAAAGTTTATAGACTTTAATTAAAATGTTTGTTTTCTTTTATCGCTGCTTTGTTTGGATTACCAATAAGGCTTTGTTAAAATTTGAAATGACCATTTGTACTTTACAATATGGCTGGTAATCTATGCCCTCTCCTCCCCCCGTTTTTTTAAATGACTAACTGGGAAAGGTATGATGTTTAAGCCGTGGCTCTTAAAGGGGTAAGTTACTGATTGAATACTGGAAGAATACTGTATTTGATTCTTGTAGATTTATTGTCACCGCACTCAACGTCTTACTTACCAGTCCGTGATATCCACACCATTGAGGTAAAGATGAAAACGAATTAATGTAGAGGTTGTGGCCCGCACATGGCTATTTGGTTGGCATATTAGTTAGAAAAATTTACTTTTCTTTAAATTTAAAAAATGACACCTCTACACGGGAATCGAAACCGGAATATTTGGCTTAGTACGCCAGTGATATAACCACGTCCCGTGTCCAAGGTAATTCTTCACTCATATTCTAAGGCAGAATCTGTGATGACGTGTGTAGATCGTCCACTTCATATAAGCGATCAATTAATATGACAATCTATCAAATAACGCAGCCACCTTGGACTCGGGAGCCGTTTGGGTGGAATATGGCTGTTTGATCAGTGCGTAGTTGTTTGTTTTTCTGAGCGCTGCTTCGTTGGTCTGAAAGCCTTTTTTTTTTATTGGCATGTGACCACTTGGCTGTATGACCAAACCTTGGAGAACATTTGATATATGATTTCCATAGACAGTTTGAATGCCATAGAGCTTTTTTTTTAAATCTAATTTTTTTTAGGGTGACCTGGCGGTCTAGGGGTAAGGTGTCGGACTTCTGTGCTGGGGGTCCGGGGTTCAATCCTCGGTCCAGGCACAGATTTATCTGATTACCAAACCCTTCCTTCACCTCTGACAAGATGTGTATTAATCACAACTTGTGAATGTGAGGAATGCCAGGCCTCCACCGTGGTTCGGATTCCACGTTAAACTGTAGGTCCTCCATTTTCATCTCACAATCACCCTACCACTACATATTAGCGTAAGTGTGTATAACCCGAATGGGTAGTAAGACGCGGTGCTAATAATAATAATAATAATAATAATAATAATAATAATAATAATAATAATAATAATAATAAATCTAATTTTGTTTAAAATTGTTCCAATTGGTTTTTTAACCCAATTTATTGGCTGGAAAATGTCTTAATGACAATTTACCTTTATTAATTTGAAGGTCTTACGTTTATATGGTTACCGGAGGGTTGTTTAATCATTATTTAGGTCATTTATATATTAATAAAAATTCCCGAGATAGATATTATAAACATGGATCTCTTTGGATTTCTGTGTCACTGCTCGACCGACTGAACTATCCAGCTCTGTATGAATATTAAAGTTCCATTTCTAAAATGATTTCTGCCAAAACTTTACAAACATTACAAGGAAAAACCTGATTCACTAAACCTTTGTGCAGTAAAACAAAGGTCCAGGCTTTGAATTCCATCAAATACAAATCTATAAAATACAGTGACGTATAATAGTCTGTGGCCAGAGTTAGCTCCAATTAACGAGGCAGTAAAAAAAAATCTTTATTTAAGTTTTTTTTAGCACCGCGTCTTATTACGCGTTCGGAATATATACGCTTATGTAATAATTATGTTAATGATTTTGGGGATTAGAAAGGTTATATTTAGAGGAAGTGTACTTGCAATCCCATGGATAGAGAGTGGAAAACTATTTTGGAAAAACTCCCCTAAGTACATTCGACCAAAATTTGAAACTGGATCTCCCCATCATCGGCAGTCTAGTCTACTGCGAGAGTAGAGCGTTAGACCATGCTGCCACGGAATCGGGTTATTATTTTGACGATTTTTTTGGTCACTTGAGCTCAATTCCCCTTCGGGTATTACGCGTCAATACAACCCCCATCGCCAATATAGTGGGTATAGATTGAATTTATAGGAAGTGTGGCTACATATGCGTAGAGCGAAAGCAATAGAGTGAAACATTATTTAAGAAAATACATTCCCAGATCATCCGACTGGGACTTAAACCCCAATCTATCCGCCATCTGCAAACCAGTTTATTGCAAATGTGACGCCTGAGACTATTCGCCAGTCGAAGTGTGTAAATGTCGACAGTTTTTTTAGCACCACATCTTACCACCTGTTCGAGCTATAAGCCTATGTACTAATTATACTAATGTGGTAGGGATTAGAAAGTTTTAATTTAGAGGAAATGCTGTAATATTGAGTTACAATAGGAGCCACCCCCATGTTAACCTTCACGCGTAACTCTCTATATTTTATCTGTCGCCACTTGGGCGCTAGAGTCTGTTATGATACTTATACTTTTTCAATATAAATCATTTTGAAATTGTGGTCACCAGTAATTGTATTGAAAATCTTAAGGTAGTGAGAGGTTATTATCGTTTAATATTCTGGTTTTATATTGTTCAGAATTGTTTATTATATTGTACCAAACTACGAGAACTACAATAGAGAAGAGTACTGTTGTAGGAATTTTATTAGTCTCGATACTATTTGGAGCGGGTAGTATGAATAAAAATAGAGAGTTACACGTGAAAGTTAACATGGGGGCGGGTCCTATTGTAACTCAATGTTACAATGCACCTACATTTGCGTGGAGGGAGAGAAAGAGAGAGTGGAAAACCATTGAGGAAAAACCACCCTCAGTGTACCCGACAGGGATCGGACCCCAATCTCCCCGTCATCGGTATTCTAGTCCAACACGAAATTAGTGCGTCAGACCATGTGGCCACCGAAGCAGGTTGTAGTTAGTTAAATGGTTATTAAAAGGGGTTAGACTTAATACTAGTATAGCCTCATTAAACAGTACTAACATCGACACCAACCATCCTCTGAAAAATATATAATTTTATTTTTAAAAATATCTTATTACCAGGTGAATGACTGTTCGTTCAAGACATGGCTGAAATCTTGTTTAATATTTGGTTGACATGGGAACTAATGGTATAGCCTGATTTTGGTAGAAATACCGTTTTGGAAGGCCTTATCACCTAACCTAGTCCTACCTACTGTAGTATTTTTTTTAAAGATAAAAGGCCTTACAGAACAGCAGTAGGAAGTTCATTTTAAAAGGCCTTTTATCCTATCAAATTATTACGATACAGTAGGATTCTGGTACGAAATAGGACCACCCATAAATAGGTCCACTACCACAAAAATCAGGGCGTACTTCCTGTCCCACGCCATCAGATATGGTGGATCACTGATACTCTAACCTGTTGGTCTCCCCTGCTGGCGTGAGGGAAGCACCCCTTAAATTCAGACCTCCCATCATCCCCTCCAGCCTTTCCCCCCCCCCCCCCCACACCCCTCCTCCGCCACAGTCGTTTTCCTTCATCTCGCCATCTCATCACCGTGGTCCGTCTGTTTCCTACCGGTACGAGACCTGAATATCAAGCGAGGTCAACGGAGCCTCGCCTTCTTCCCCGGCATTGTACGCACTCACTCACACACACACACACACACACACACAACACACCACACACACACACACACACACACACACACACACGCACGCACATATCTCAGTCAGGTGCTCACTCCATCTATGGTATCAAACACTCGCTCGAGGACTGTACTGTACTGTATTGTACAGAGACCCAGGTTTGACTTTTTACTTCTTCTTTTGGTGACCTGGCATCAGACTTCTGTGCTGGAGAGTCCGGAGTTCAATCCTCGGTCCCGGCACAGATTTATCTGACTGCCAAACCCTTTCTTCACCTCTGACAAGACGTGTATTAATCACAACTTGTGAATGTGAGGAATGCCAGGCCTCCCACCGTGGTTCGGATCCCACGTTAAACTGTAGGTCCTCCATTTCATCTCACAATCACCCTACCATTACACATTAGCGTAAGTGCGTATAAACCGAACGGGTAGTAAGACGCGGTGCTAATAATAATAATAATACTTCTTCTCACCAATTGTTAACATAGTCCAATTCTCATAGAAAGAATCTTAACTGAGCTCTACAAAAGTTACTACAATCCCATCTCCGTAGGATGAACCTTATCTGAAGAGTTAAAAAAAGCTACTACAGTCCAATTTTCATTGGATAGATCTTATCTCAGAGTTACAAAAGATACTACAGTGCAATCTTCAAAGGATGCACCTTATCTAAGATCTAGGAAAGCTACTAAAGTCCAAGCTTCATTGGATGAACTTTATCTGATATCAAAAAAGTTATTAAAATCCATTTTTTGCTGGATGAACATAATCTGGTAGCTATTGCATTCCGATATTCAACTGGTGAACCTTATACGAAAGCTAGAAAAGTTAATGCAGCCAAACATTTATAGGATGATCACTATCCTAAGCCTATAAAAGTTATTAAAGTCCAATCTTTATAGACTTAACATTATTTTAAATCTAAAAAAAGGTACCAGATCACCTTTTAAATATTCTTACGCCAGGTCAAGTGATCTCTAATATAAATAGCTAGCAATCCCGGACGGCGTTGCCCATGACCCACTGTGGTATAAGAATTATATAACAACCCCTCAACTCCCCCAAGCCCACAAAAATGATTTAGAATTACGGTCTATTTCGTACACTTTTATTTTCTGAGGAGGATGTGGCATATTTTTTATCACAGTTATCTCTAAAACGTAATTCTAGACCAGATTAACAATATTTTCTTCAAAAATTTGTTAAAATAGCCTAATTAAAAACTAATTAAAAATTTATAAATACCGCTTCAAGGTGCATTCGGACCCCCTTCCATCCACTTATGTTAAAAATTTCATATCTCTGCGTGCCGTAGATTTGGCTGGGCTTCGCACACAAACAAACAAACACACAGACAGACAAACACTTACCTTTATTATTATAGATATCAATTATTATATAATAGCAACGATAATATAATTTATAGTATAGTGAGAGGTTGTATATGTTTATTACCAAAATAATGTTGGTTTTCCAAACGAGAATTATCACTACAATTTTTCACTCTATTTTCACACTTTTTTTTGTATGCCCTTCCTCTAAATTATCCTCACAATTCCTACCCCCTTAGATTAATGACAGTAGATATATAGTCGAGTTTTGGAGGTCAGCCAGTCCCCATTTTACCTTAACGTAAAATGGAAGAGACCGTGGGCTCAGGTCTGTGTTTTTTTTTGTGATTTTAGGTGGTTTTTTATAATTTTATAACAAAAAACTGCAGATACGTTTAGTTAAAAAAACTACACTATATAATCTCAACAGTTTCTTTTTTTATCCCCATGTATTACTACCCATTACGGTTACACGATTTTGTAAATAATTACGGCAATGGCTTTAAGGATTATGGAGGCTATATTTATAGGAAGTGTATCTGCATTTTCGAGGAGGGAAAGTGAAAAACCATTTTGGAAAAAACCCGCCTCGATGGCGTAGTTGGCTAACGCGCTAGTCGTGATGAGCTCGATCACCGAGGACGGGGAGATCGAGGTTCGAATCTCGGTCGGGTGAACTGAGGGTGGTTTTTCCTAAATGGTTTTCCACTCTCCTTCCACGCAAATGCGAGTTCACTTCCTCTAAATTCAACCTTCCCAATTCTTAATCCATTAGAGTAATTAGTACTTAAGCGTATAACCCGAACGTGTAGTAAGACGTGGTGCTTAATATTATTTTGGAAAAACCAGCCTCAGTACGCCCGACCAAGATTCGAACTTCAATCTCCCCGTCATTGACAGTCTAGTCTAGTGCGAAAGTAGCGCGTTAGACCACTCAACCACCAAAGCGCGTTTCAATTAACAATTGAAGTTTTATAATGTGCTTTGCCTAATTCTACCAGAACGTTTTTTTAGTCTAATGCCCCTTTGTTCGCGAGTAATATTCAAGAATCAATGATATTATTTTGTGTAGAAAAATTAAACTAAAAATTTCTACTGAAGCAACATTTAATTTATTTTGGCCAAAAGATATTTTCTGTCATAAAACATTACAAAATTACCTTTCTTTATTTTGGTTTCCTTCCACTTAACCTGAACTGCTTGTCATCGTGTACTAGGAGATTAGTTGACTCCTGAAATTAGACTATAACACTCGCTTCGGCGGTCACGTGATCTAACGCGCTAAGCTCTTGTTGGACTAGACTGCCGGAGACTGGGAGGTCGGGATTCAATCTTGGTTGGGTTCACTGAGGGTGGTTTTAAGCTGACCCTCCACGCAAATTCGGGTGCATTTAATCTAAATCAAACCTTCTCAATCCCTAACCCATTAGTGTAATCAGGACATAGGCGTATAGCCTGAACAGTTAGTAAGAGGTGGTGCTAAAAACAAAATACTATAAATAGGGCCCTTAGTCACCAGCATTCTCGTTGTTAAATATACCAATAAAAAAATTGTTTTAAAAATTATATCATCTTTCAAGCATCTAGTTCATATAGTACAATATTTAATTCACCTTTCACTTGCCACATTGACCTACAAAAAAAACCTCGTGATTCGTCAGACAGGTGTGCCAACCTACTGTAATCTTCTACATACGCTCCGCTCCCGCTAAATGGTTTTGTTCTTACTTACCAACAACATCAAGGTTTTTTTTCAGGACATTAATTTTTATTAGTTACTACTTTCAAAATGAAAGCCTTCACACACGTTTTCCAACAAAGGCCACAGTGTGTGTTGGTCCGTTTCGCTACTGTGATTATATGATACCCGTGGCTAAGTGGTTAGATTAGACTGCCACAAGTCTAGGGGAGACTGATTCAATTCTTTGTCAGTGTGGAAAAAAGGTATAATATTCGGAAAAATGAAACTTGGACACGGTAATCGAACCCGGGACCCTTGGCTTAGTACGCCAATGCTCTAACACTGAGCTATTCAGGAATCATCCCTTGCTCAAGGTCATTCTTCACTCATATTTTAAGGCAGAGTCTATGATGGACGTGTGGAAATTGTCGGCTGCAAATGTGTGATTTTATTAAGATCAACAGCTATCAGATAACGCAGCCACCTTGGACTCGGTAGTTGGCTTATTGTTGCCATTTGTACAATTATTATAATTGTAAGGGATTGCATATTTAAGAATCAAATAGCCAAAGCTATTATTTATGCTTTTAGTGATAGATATCATATTCTGAAAATTTATTCCTAGATAGCTCAGGGGTTAGAGCATTGGCGTACTAAACCAACGGTCTCGGGTTCGATTCCCGTGTCCAGGTATCATTTTACAATTTTCAGAATATGATATCAACTCTCAACTCATGAAGTTATCAACTCCCCTCCCCCTCAGGCCCATATCCATAATTTTCTTTTGGGGGGTGAAGGGTGGGATGGGTAGAAGGGGAAGGGGGGGATGAATCTGACCTGCATGGAGAGATAAATATATCAAAATTTCGTACAAAAATATATTGAAGTAGATCCATCCTTGCATTCACTAATAATGTGCATACTTATGTCTTTTAATAGAAAAATAATAATTTTACATACATTTTAATAAAAACTAATGTATTTTCTTTTAAAAGTCATAAAAATTATATTATTAGTAAATGCAAGCATGGGTCAACTGTATTATATTTTTTTTAAAGAAATATTAACATATTATATTTATCTCCGTGTGTGGAGAAATTCCTGAGTAAATTACATCTTATTATTCACGATGTTTAGTACGGCTAAGAAAGTGAAACTGAAACTAGCTACTTCTTTAATTTTTTAATTAGAAACTTATTACTACTATATTTTTATAATAATTTTTAATTTTTAGTTTAGATTTCAGGGGGCCTGACCCCCTTCCCCATTTCCACCAACGAATCCTATATGAGCTACTGAAGAACTTGCAATTATTAATTATTGACTTTAATTGTCTTGACGTAAATATGTCAAACTTATTAAAAAGTCTTCCTAATAAACCTGTACTAATCCATACATCCAGTAAGTCAAAATCAAATCATAGTAATAATAACTAAGATATAGACCTGGAGCAAACCATAACCCCCTCAATATCAATAAAGCATCAGCTAAAATTATAATATCCTGAAAAAATAGGCCTCAATGTGAGTTTTGGTTGGTCATAGATTAATTAAAAATGTTGGTATCCTAATTAAAAATTACAAAATTAAATAACTGCATCCGTAGACACGTGGAGAGAGGAACGGGTCTCATACAGTATTTTTTGTTATTGCCTTAGAGGTCAGGATTTTAATCCCAGCCTGGTGTTCTGAGCATGTTTTTTTTTAATGTTCACACTTTTGTCTCTACGCAAATGTAGATACGTTTCCTCATTCCTACCCCATCAGTATTAAATATGTTTATTTTCCAGACGAGTAGTAAGACATACCTACTGAAAAAAAAAGATAAGATATTTTTTCTGATCTTTGAGTCACCTTTCATACATTCCTGGGGCGAAGTCCCTGGATAATAACTGGTCGTCTTGGTGGTCTTCTCCCCACCTCCCCCTGGGGTGGAGAGAGAGGGGAAGTGGGGCTCATAAAACACGCCACACAACTCTCTCAGAGGATATGTGTGACAATGTGTGGCTTTATGGGACTCGGTTACACAAGGACCACAGACAAGTAAGAAACAGACTCTCAAACTTTACGGGGCTTTCGCTGCGCTCCTTTTGCCAGCTTGAGTACTTCAACACTGGGCTTCGCTAGTGTCACTGCTGGGTGATGATAGGACTAACCGCAGCGATCCTAGTGGTGAAGGACTCAATCTGCTAAAAGGAGCGCAACCATTTTAACCTGAGGTTGAGTGTCTGAGTATATTATTTGTCTGTGCACGAGGCTAAACACTGGACACCCAGGACTAAGCGACTCGGTTCACATGAACTAGCAAGAGGTGGCGAGGAATGTACTACCCGGATAGCAGGAACTAGCAAGGTGGTGAGAATTGTACTACCCGGCTAGCAGGAACTAGCAAGAGGTGGGAGGAATGTACACCGGCTAGCATAAGAGCAAGATGTGGATGAGAATTTATATAACCATCAGAGGAAAGCAAGATGGTATGCAATGCTACAACTCGGCCATGAACAGCAAATGTGGTGAACTTACACCAGTTTGGAACACAAGATGTTTGTGGGATTATGTTGTATGAATAAAAATATGTGCGATTCACTGCCTAAACACAAATGTTTTTAAATGTTACTTCGCTCTATAATAAAATTAAATTACTACCCAGATGAGAAAGGAACATATGAAATATATATGTGCTACAGTAGGAAGATTATGGTGCAACTACAATCTGAGCAGTACCAGACAAATTGTATCTTACGTGGAGCCCTATATGATTTGAGATAAAAAATTTTATCACTTGCATTAAAAAAATGTTTTATAAATAAAACATATTATATATTACGATGAACTATTATTTTATTATATTGTTGACCTTAATTATGTTTGGATGTGATGACCTAGTTACCAACCAAATTTTTTCGAACAATACTAAAACATTTTATAAATTTAGTATTATTAGCATTATGTTCTAGTATTCATTTTAACATACTACATTTTAAAAATTATAGATTTAGTTATATTATTTTTTTATTATTATAAATTATTTTTACTAATCAGTTTTCTTTTAATTTATAAATAATTATTTGTTAGTAGTATTATTATTACTAACATTATAAGTGTGACCAATCTGAACTTGTAGCATTACACAGAGAAAAGAAACCTCCATAGACCTTTTTAACACTATTACAACAAATAAGTCATATTCATTATGAACTGGCTTGTACCTTTTAAGTGTTTTTTCCAACGGGGTCGCAAGAACTTCTTTACATCATCATATCCGTCGTCCTCTTCATCGTCTTCAGTCCAGGTTAATGGTGATAGATGGGTGGGTCTCACTTGCATCCATTTTCATCTCCCGGTCCCAATCTTCCTTAATAAGTTTCTCGCAATGGTCAATCTGACAAACAAAAATCATTCCTAGAAAATATGTTTAGGCTTATGAAATAAAAAATACACTGTAGGGCCTACTGATAAATCAAAAGCTATCCTAATCTAAAACAATCTATTTTAGATTCACCACTCTTAGACAGTTATAACTAATTCTCTAATCAAACTACAATAACAATAATTTATAGCTTGAAGTCTTAACCTGGTATTTATTTAATCAACACTGGAGAAAGACTCGCTAATATTCTTTATTACATTTCATATATTTTTTTGGAATACTATAAAAATCCTAAAACTTGAGGTTTAGCCTAGAGGTCAACAACACAATATAATCTTGGGGTTTAAACATATATTTTATAGTCTTGATGTACGGCTTGAATTTTCGAATAATGTATATTGATCACTGAGATACAATCGCTAATTTTTTTTATAACAAGCTTCACAGTTATATTAGATAAATAATTGATCAAAGATCACTAAAAAACAGTTTATTTTCCAAGGATAGCACGCTCACACACGAACTAATGTTCACAAACGAACACAAGGATTATAAGTAGCCAAATTAATATTAAAAAAAGACACTGTATTATTAAAATTCGTAATAAAATTATCAACCGTAACATAGACACGCCTAAATAATCAACTATAAAATATTTTGTTCGATTCATCTTGTGGACACACGCACGTGGTGTTATTAATTGTATTTTATACGATAATTAACTGTTATAATGTATATTTAAAATTGTTAGATTTTGGTTATGAGAGTTACCGTTTGGAATTTTGCGTTTGCTGTTTAATTTAAATTAATTATTAAAAGGAAGAACTCGTTAAAAGTGGCCTTAGATGCAAAAAAAAAAAAAATTTAGCCACTTAATAGAAGCTACGTTGCCAGTTAGTGACGTAGGTGACCTTTTTGCCGGTTGAATGGTGAATGATATTAATACAAGTTTTTACAAATTTAAGCTTTAAATTATTTCACAAACATTTTGTATGTCTATCCCTCTTTACTATCACAAACCATTATTTTATGTTAAAGATATGCGAGGCCAGTTATAAAAATATAAGTAACTGAATATAATACCATTAAATGTATAAATTCATGCTCTATTTAGCCTTTAATTGCCACAAGAGTTAAAATAAAAACTAGAATGAATTTACTTGACTCTTTTTTCTTAAATTTGTTTATGGAAAATACAACTCTATTGTAATCTTTAGGGAAGTATTGTTAAAAGAGATTGATAATATATTTTAGTGATAATAATAGTAATACTTATCCTATAATAATTATTTCTAAATATGTTGAAAAAAGTGACTTTCAGACAATGCTGGCTTTACTGATAGAATCTTCTAGCTTCTGCTAGCTGTCATGTAAAACAAAAGAAGTGGTAAATTAACTATATATAAACATTGTTTGCATGAAAAAGGCAACAAACCAAAATATGATACGATTTTTTTGTACGAGCATGATTTTGCAGCCAATTTCCTAGAGATTGGTACTTAAGGACGTTACCTACCTGTGACGTAGTGGTAAGTTTAGATAGGACTCCCTATGGTAAAGTATTTACATTTTATTTGGTGTGCTTTAATATATAATATTCAAGCAACCACCATAGATTTAAAATTAACTATAAAAATATACTTGCATTGTCATAATTTTTTCTATCTTAAGGTAGTTTTTTGTAAACACACTTTTTTTTCAATCTTTAAACAGCGCAGATTATATCCTTTAGAAATATAATACCAGGATGTAAATTTGAAAAGTCTATAGAATCATTTGTTTATCTAGATTAGGGAACAAGAAAAAGATAGTTTTGAGATGCAAGTCAATGTTTTCAAGGCATAAATAGCAAAGTGGTTGTGTAAACTCGTCAGAGGAAGAGGGGAAGTGCTATCTACATATAAACAAGAGGACCTGAAGGGTGAACTACTCATTTTCCTTTATTTCTATCTACTGTATACATTGGCGTCGTCTAAGTGTGGTAGTGTTTAGATTTCTAAGGTGCATCAAGTTAAAATGAAGCCCACTTCTCAAAATAGCTTTGAAATAATCAAATCAGCAACGTCATTAATTTTCTTATAATGATAGAGGCAACCATATTTTTTAATATGTGCCCTTTTAATCCGTAGCTGTACCATTTTAATCTTGTTGAAATTCCAGCTAAACTTCAGTAGCTATGGCCATTTTAGAAAATGTTTCATTCGCTCAAAGTTGGTAATGTACGTCTTACTTCTCCTTATCATCCGACGTGAGATTCAATCAACCGTGTGGATCTCTCTCCCTCCCCCTAACCCACCCTTTATTTGAGCCCTCTCTCCCCCTCTTTTCTTCTTAGAGATGGTCGCGACGCTGGACGTCTGATTTACGACGCCTCTCCTCTCTAAGATGGTAGAATACTGCAGCTTTTCCTTGACCAGGGTTGGCCAGTACTTGTGTGTTGGAGCACTACTCTAGGGAGACCAACGTGTGTAGATAGATATGGTTTGACTCCACACATTAACGACGCTGCCTATTTGATGATTTCGAAACTATTTAGTGAAACTGGTTGCATCTTAGCTTGACGCACTTAAGCAGTCCAAGCACTATCACACTTTGATGCAAATGTACTAAATAGAAAGGAAAAAATGAACGGTCCACACTTTGAGTCCTTTGGTTTAGTATTTATGAATCAATCATTGTGTTATGAAAAGATATAAAATAATAAAAAGTATTGTATTAAATACTAAACAAGCTTGGAAGCTATACATGAAATATTATTAATTATATCATAAAATAATTATGGTCAAATAAACCTTTATCATAAACGTCTTTGTAGCAATAAAACAAAACATATTTAAATTAATACATATTACATTTGAAATCATCAGGGTCGTGTAATATGTCTGAATTTTAATGTTTTGTTTTGTTGCTACAAAGGGTCTGATGATAGGGTTTTTTGACCATCATTTTTTATAATATAGTTAATAATATTTTATGTATATCTTACAAGATTGTTCAGTTTTTAATTCAACCCCTTTGATACAGTTTATAGTTTTATATATTTTCATAACACATTGATTGAATCATAACTAACAAATAGGACATATCCATCCTTACTAAACTTTAAAATGTATTTCAAACTCTTGTATAGGCTATATACTGATAACACTTCCCCTTTTACTATGACGAATATACACACTTCTATCCATTTTTGTCAGGATTGTATCTATTTAAATGTTCAAAATTACTTTTTTTATGTCTTTAATATATTATTATTCAATATACCCGTTAATTAATAATAGCCCATTTTATTTTAAACGTATGGCTAAGTGGATGAGCTGTTAAACAGAATTCTATTGGACTTTGGATCATATGTGACATAAAATTTGCTTTAAAAATATAATTGTAATGTTTGTAAGTATCTATTTGAGATTATGCCAGAACCCTTTTCTATAATATTAGTTTCAATTTTAAAAACTTTCAGTTTAAAAAGGTTCCCATATATATAAATGTTAGCTAGGTAATACATTTTTAACAACAAATATACATATTATAAACATGATGTGTTAGTGAAAATCAAATACCAACTAAAGTAAGTAAAACTGTAATTTCTATCAACTTCTTTCCCCTACTTCATATTAATAAATTGAAGGGGATTGCGTTCAGAAAATAAAGACATACCAAATACGGTGTCTGTGTGTAGTTTTTGACTAAACGCCTATAAATAACATAGTTTCACTGGCACATAGGGGTTTATAACTAACCACATAATATAGCATGGGAATACTATATCTACATTTAAAGGAAACCATAAATAAAGTATTTCTATAAAATATTTTTTTTAATCAGCAAAATGATCTTAAGAAAATGTTACTCTTGTTGTTACACACAAATTCGGGTCCATTTCTTATAAAACACTTCCTTCCTCATACTTATTATTTAAGAGTAGTTAATATATTATGCCTAAAACCTCAACAAGTAGTACTGTAATAATCTTTATGTTTTGTCTTTTATTTAGTAACAACCACTTTCTGTGGATCCAGTCGAGATTCAAGCTATGACCTTTTCGTTAATAGCAATCCATACCATACAAGGTGGACGCCATAGCTAACGTGTCAAAAAATAAGGGTTGATATATTAAATTAATGTGTAGATAATGAGTTATACTCGTGTGTTTAGGACGTACACGTAATTTTTTTCTTTTTAGCATCGCGTTTTACTACCCGTTTGTGTTATATACGTTTATGTACTAATTACACTAATTTTTTAGGAACTAAGAAGGTTTAATTTGGAAGAAGTGCACCCACATTTGCGCGGAGGATAGTGAGGAAAACGTTCAGGATAAAACCACCCTTAGTGCACTCGACCGGGATCAAACCTTGATCTCCCCGTCTTCGGCAGAGAGTATCGCGTTAGACCATGGAGCCACCGAAGCGAGTTACACGTTAATTGACCAGAACCAAATATAAATAAATAGAGTACAACACAAAAACATTCTAACAAAAAATAGTGTCGTGTTTTTGGACAGCCCTAGTGATGTAAAAGTGTGTTGAAATATATTTTCTCCGTCACGAAGCATCGAGATCCAGAACGCAGGCTCTCTCACTGCGCAAGCGCTACATGCCACATGGATTTCAACAGAAGAAGCTGGAGGAGATACCACTCCGTACAACAAGGACACAAGAGACAGCGAGATGAATTGAATGCGTTTACTGGGTATCTATTTGAAGAGGACTTTCTATACACATGGGTCATGTACGGATATGACTTGTAAACTAACAAAGGTGGAGGGGAAGGGAAAAATATGTAAGGGCAATTATTATTTTTGCACTTTTTATAGTAACATTTTTTTTTGCCAAAATAAATAAAATATGACTGCAGTAGATACGTTTTGTTTTTTCTACCAATAATAATCTCAACCATTCTTGAATATTCGTCTTGGGCATCGTGTTATCTTAAAAGAAACTTAGATTTTAAAAAAAGCCCTGCTAGAATTCCGTGATACCCACAACAAAAACTGTTGAGATTGTTTGCTTACTTTATTGCGTCGGTAGCTCGAAAGATCATTCATTCACACACTCACTAAAGTTATTTATCTATCTTTATCTGGAGCTAGTTCTATGCAGTCAGCCTCATTACGCACTATCTTGAGCTAGTTATGTCTATTTCACCTCATTACACCCTATTACTATCTTGAGCTAGTTTCATCCAGTCCACCTCATTACACCCTATCACTATATTGAGCAAGCTATATCCAATACACCTAATTACATATCCTTTATCCTTATCCTTACTATTATAAATGCGAATGTGAGTTTGTTTGTTTGTTTGTTTGTTTGTTACGCTTTCACGCCTAAACTACTCGACCGATCATCATGAAATTTCGCATACACGTTGTCATGGGTACTTAAAAGGACATAGTGTACCTTTCATCCAGAAAAAATTGCAAAGGTGAGTTTGTTTGTTTGTTTGTTTGTTATTGTTTGTTACGCTTTCACGCCTAAACTACTCGACCGATCATCATGAAATTTCGCATACACGTTGTCATGGGTAAATAAAAGGACAGAGGGTACCTTTCATTCAGAAAAAATGCGAATGTGAGTTTGTTTGTTTGTTTGTTTGTTTGTATGTTTGTTATTGTTTGTTACGCTTTCACGCCTAAACTACTCGACCGATCATCATGAAATTTCGCATACACGTTGTCATGGGTAAATAAAAGGAC
This sequence comes from Timema podura, assembly GCA_033556935.1. Taxonomy (NCBI): domain Eukaryota; kingdom Metazoa; phylum Arthropoda; class Insecta; order Phasmatodea; family Timematidae; genus Timema; species Timema podura. The sequence continues at coordinate 28,573,497 of JAVRXN010000013.1, read as the reverse complement.
AGAGGGTACCTTTCATTCAGAAAAAATGCGAATGTGAGTTTGTTTGTTTGTTTGTTTGTATGTTTGTTATTGTTTGTTACGCTTTCACGCCTAAACTACTCGACCGATCATCATGAAATTTCGCATACACATTGTCATGGGTACAGAAAACGATATAGGGTACCTTTCATCTAAAAAAAATGTGAATGTGAGTTTGTTTGTTTGTTTGTTTGTTTTAATTGTTTGTTACGCTTTCACGCCTAAACTACTCGACCAATCATCATGAAATTTCGCATACACGTTGTCATTGGTACAGAAAAGGATATAGGGTACCTTTCATGCAAAAAATGGAAATGTGAGTTTGTTTGTTTGTTATTGTTTGTTTCGCTTTCACGCCTAAACTACTCGACCGATCATCATGAAATCTCGCACACACGTTGTCATGGGTACAGAAAAGGATATAGGGTACCTTTCATCCAGAAAGAATGTGAATGTGAGTTTGTTTGTTTGTTTATTTGTTTGTTATTGTTTGTTACGCTTTCACGCCTAAACTACTCGACCGATCATCATGAAATCTCCTATACACGTTGTCATGGGTACAGAAAAGGACATAGGATACCTTTCATCCAGAAAAAATGCAAATGTGAGTTTGTTTGTTTGTTATTGTTTGTTACGCTTTCACGCCTAAACTACTCGACCGATCATCATGAAATTTCGCATACACGTTGTCATGGGTACTTAAAAGGACATAGTGTACCTTTCATCCAGAAAAAATTGCAAAGGTGAGTTTGTTTGTTTGTTTGTTTGTTATTGTTTGTTACGCTTTCACGCCTAAACTACTCGACCGATCATCATGAAATTTCGCATACACGTTGTCATGGGTAAATAAAAGGACAGAGGGTACCTTTCATTCAGAAAAAATGCGAATGTGAGTTTGTTTGTTTGTTTGTTTGTTTGTATGTTTGTTATTGTTTGTTACGCTTTCACGCCTAAACTACTCGACCGATCATCATGAAATTTCGCATACACATTGTCATGGGTACAGAAAACGATATAGGGTACCTTTCATCTAGAAAAAATGTGAATGTGAGTTTGTTTGTTTGTTTGTTTGTTTTAATTGTTTGTTACGCTTTCACGCCTAAACTACTCGACCAATCATCATGAAATTTCGCATACACGTTGTCATTGGTACAGAAAAGGATATAGGGTACCTTTCATGCAGAAAAATGGAAATGTGAGTTTGTTTGTTTGTTATTGTTTGTTTCGCTTTCACGCCTAAACTACTCGACCGATCATCATGAAATCTCGCACACACGTTGTCATGGGCACAGAAAAGGATATAGGGTACCTTTCATCCAGAAAGAATGTGAATGTGAGTTTGTTTGTTTGTTTATTTGTTTGTTATTGTTTGTTACGCTTTCACGCCTAAACTACTCGACCGATCATCATGAAATCTCCTATACACGTTGTCATGGGTACAGAAAAGGACATAGGATACCTTTCATCCAGAAAAAATGCAAATGTGAGTTTGTTTGTTTGTTATTGTTTGTTACGCTTTCACGCCTAAACTACTCGACCGATCATCATGAAATTTCGCATACACGTTGTCATGGGTACTTAAAAGGACATAGTGTACCTTTCATCCAGAAAAATTGCAAAGGTGAGTTTGTTTGTTTGTTTGTTTGTTATTGTTTGTTACGCTTTCACGCCTAAACTACTCGACCGATCATCATGAAATTTCGCATACACGTTGTCATGGGTAAATAAAAGGACAGAGGGTACCTTTCATTCAGAAAAAATGCGAATGTGAGTTTGTTTGTTTGTTTGTTTGTATGTTTGTTATTGTTTGTTACGCTTTCACGCCTAAACTACTCGACCGATCATCATGAAATTTCGCATACACGTTGTCATGGGTAAATAAAAGGACAGAGGGTACCTTTCATTCAGAAAAAATGCGAATGTGAGTTTGTTTGTTTGTTTGTTTGTATGTTTGTTATTGTTTGTTACGCTTTCACGCCTAAACTACTCGACCGATCATCATGAAATTTCGCATACACATTGTCATGGGTACAGAAAACGATATAGGGTACCTTTCATCTAGAAAAAATGTGAATGTGAGTTTGTTTGTTTGTTTGTTTGTTTTAATTGTTTGTTACGCTTTCACGCCTAAACTACTCGACCAATCATCATGAAATTTCGCATACACGTTGTCATTGGTACAGAAAAGGATATAGGGTACCTTTCATGCAGAAAAATGGAAATGTGAGTTTGTTTGTTTGTTATTGTTTGTTTCGCTTTCACGCCTAAACTACTCGACCGATCATCATGAAATCTCGCACACACGTTGTCATGGGTACAGAAAAGGATATAGGGTACCTTTCATCCAGAAAGAATGTGAATGTGAGTTTGTTTGTTTGTTTATTTGTTTGTTATTGTTTGTTACGCTTTCACGCCTAAACTACTCGACCGATCATCATGAAATCTCCTATACACGTTGTCATGGGTACAGAAAAGGACATAGGATACCTTTCATCCAGAAAAAATGCAAATGTGAGTTTGTTTGTTTGTTATTGTTTGTTACGCTTTCACGCCTAAACTACTCGACCGATCATCATGAAATTTCGCATACACGTTGTCATGGGTACAGAAAAGGATATAGGGTACCTTTTATCCAGAAAAAATGTGATTGTGAGTTTGTTTTTTTATTTGTTTGTTATTGTTTGTTACGCTTTCACGCCTATACTAGTCGACCGATCATCATGAAATTTCGCATACACGTTGTCATGGGTACAGAAAAGGACATAGGGTATCTTTCATCCAGAAAAAAAGTACTGTTCCTGACGGATAGAAAAAAATAACTGTTTGACGGTCGTCCAGCTTAACAACTCGGCCTACTGATATGAATAAATTAATTGCAACATGATGCCTAGAGTACAGAAAAAGGGACCTGCGGTATCCCAGAAGAAAATCTGATACCCCGAATAAAAATCTGTTCCCGAGTTATTTTAGGCACATCTATCTTAAAATGATTAAAAATGATTATATTCAGCTAATTAAGCTCTGTTTGATCACCCCATTATGGTAAATGACAAAATATTCGTAAAAAGTTTGGTATTATTCATTTCAGCAAAAATAGCTCTCGAGGTATGATGCTACGACAATGTAAACTTTTAGTGTGGGACGAAAGTACGATGTCCTACAAAAAAGCTATAGAGGCGTTAAACCAAAATATTCAGGACTTGCGAGAGAGGAGGAATGGTAGTTTTACTGGCTGGTGACTTCCGACAAACTCTACCGGTGATCCAGAGGGGCACACATGCAGATGAAATCAAAGCCTGTCTCAAGTCATCAAGATTGTGGGCAAAAGTGAAAAAATTCAGCCTAAAAACGAATATGAGAGTCCACCTTTATAATGACGTAGATTCAGGACATTACGCAGATACACTATTGAAAATTGGCGATGGACGTTTGGACACGGATGCTGAAGGCTGTATTTTACTTACAGGGGAATTCTGTAATTTGGTGGAAAATGATGTGGAGCTCATTGCTAAAGTTTACCCAGACTTACAACTAAATTTAAATTGTGATCATTGGTTGTGTGCAAGAGCAATTCCTGCACCAAAATATGAAATCGTTAACAATATCAACACTGACATTTTGAAAGAGATGCAGGGAGAAATAAAGGAGTATTTGTCAATAGATACAATCATGGACACAGAACAGAGCACTTCATATCCCGCTGAGTTTTTAAATTCCCTGGAGCTATCGGGTGTACCCTTGCATAAACTACAATTGAAATTAGGTGTACCAGTTATAATTATGCCAAATTTAGATGCCCCCCGTTTATGTAATGGGACGAGGCTTCAATTACACAATTAGGGCAAAATATAATCTGTGCCACCATTTTAACAGGTGTGGGAAAAGGGAAAGTGTAATCATACCTTGAATCCCAATAATCCCCACTGACCTACCATTTCAATTCAAAAGTCTCCAGTTTCCAATCAAACTTAGTTTTGCTATTTCTATTAACAAAGCGCAAAGGCAAACATTGCAGGTAGCAGAGGTGCATTTGGAAATGCCAAGTTTTTCCCATGGCCAGCTATATGTAGCCTGTTCGCGTGTGTCCAATGCCCAGAATTTGTATGTATTTGTGCCAAATGGAAGGACATACAACATAGAGTATAGGAGCGTCCTAAAATAGTGATCTACTCTGTGCCCATGATGGCAACGGTCAAGAACAAGCGGAGTAAATAAGGGATTTTAATTAACTGTAAGTAAAATTTAAGGTGGAGTAGGATCTTCCAATTCGTGGCAAGGCATAATCTATGACTCTACTTACACACACTCCGCTACTTCTTTTCTACTCCTACACTTAATCCTGATTTATATTGTGTAGTTTGTTTTTTTCTTTATCTCTACCTCTATTGACTAACAACCTCAATATGTTCATTGTTTTTATTGTCATATTCCATGTGTCAATCAACAACCTGAATTTATTGACAGAATCTAAATTAACGCGAGCGAAGCCGCGGGCAAAAGCTAGTATACATATATATAAGAGAATCGTAAGCAAACTGAAGATTGTTTTAGTGATTTTTACGTTTCAGATATACCATTCACATAATAAATGACAGTATGCGGATACTTCTATTTAAATATGTGGCGATCTTAAAACGTATCAATTTAAAAACAAAGTTAAATACGTCAAGCTATCAGATGACCTTTTCTCTCTGTTTGTGATAGGACCTTATGGCTAGAGTGTGATTAAGGCTTATTTTATGGTGTTTTTTTTTCATATTTCAAATGTCATCAGGAGCTTAAATAGTATCAGCCAGAAAGAAGTGACAATACAGATTAGAGCTCTTATCGAAATATTGATGACATTTAAAAAAAATCCTTTAGATAGAAAGGTAAATCCTTACCATCACAGAAATATATATATTTTTAACAACTGCATAACATAATTAAAACTCGCACCAGTGATTATATGGTCTAGGATGTTAGGATCGTACTGTACTGATTTGCCAGTTACGTGGAAGTTGAATTCCAAATTTTGGGCCATTTATATTGAGGGAATTTTCCCTCTTGCAAATTATATAAATGGTTTTCTCATCTTCTCTACATACTTATATGTATGCACTTCTCTCCTTCTTTCCTCCCATTTTCTAACATATGAACCAATAAAAGCAAAATACTTCAGGTTTATCGGATATGAAGAACAGGATAATAAGTAAGGAAATTCGCGGTATAACACGAATATATATTTTGTATGTTGGTACTCAACGAGTGCCTTATAAATATAAAATTGCATTATCCATACAGAAGAACATTGATAATCCGAACTAATTGAGACGGGAGGTAGTTCGGATTATCAATTAGTTTGGGTTAGAAAGTATGAGTTTTATTTTATAAACAAGACAAACATATTACAATATAATAAGGTACAGAACCAATATTGATATTTAAATATATATTTTTTCCAATGTGGAGGATTAAGACGCAAAAAGAATATAGGCTGTGTAATATTTTGATAAAAAATATAATCACTAAATGATATTAATAAAAAATAGCTAAAAAAACCATTAATCAAAATAATCACCCATTTTCTTTTGCACCAATGATGATGAACGTTTTTTAGCTCGATTGTTAGAGTCGTTCGTTTATTCTTGTGACGCTCTTGGTTTCTACATTTCATACATTTGTATTTTGATCTATTTTATTTAAGGTGCGTTCTGATTACCATAATTTAGGACTATCAAGATTCTGGCTATCAAGGTTTTACTGTAATTTAAAAATTAATTTAACCCAGGATACCTAAAAGCAATAAAACACATTAAACTTGAAAGCAGCCGCTTTGGTCAGCGAGAAAGTATCAATCGCTGTCGTGCGGGCCACATGGCTTAAAATACAAAGGTCTGTGTCGTTTTCTGGAACTATTATACTATGCCTAAGCTTGTACTCCCTTTTTGCCCTTCTCCTTCACACACCCTTTATCATATTAATAAGAAAGAGGGCAAGTAAAACTATAAAACTTCTTATCTCGAAGTAAAGAGGAAAGCTCCCAGATAGTTCTAAAATATCTTAACATTCTATGTTGCGAGCATTTAAAAAAAAATTACTGTAGACCTAGTTGTTAGAAGAAATCTATATCTAGAGAGCATACAACCCAAACGGGTAGTAAGACGCGGTGCTAAGTATTAGTATTAATATATATAGAGCACCTTATCATCAGCCCTTGTATCATATATTCCACAAAAATGCTTAAGAAATTGTTGAAAATTAGATAAAGGCACATTTTAACATTTTATTTACCAACAAAACTCTAACTAAAGGAGGGTTATGGAAAAATAGCTCTTTTGGAATCTCTCGATATTATTTTGGTGTGAACCATATTTTGAGTTATGTAGAATTAAATATTGCGTTAGAGCCGAAAATTTGCGTGAAAGTTCCTCATTTAACGAGGTGACCCCCTTAAACACACAACATAATCGTCAACACTTTTAATATATTATAATATTTGTGGATTTGTATTTATATAATGTCAGTATATTTTAAAGGTAAGGTTATTTGACAGAAAACACAAAGTTGACAAGAATCCAAAAAAGTTCAGTAGGTCACAGGTGCTAGGAATATTATTGTATAAATTTAAAGAAACCTAGATCAGTAGTTACTCTGACAATGATTCATACAGTCTGGTTTGCCAGTTATGATGATATCAGGGTTAGAATCCTGGTAAGGTGTACAAAGCTAATTTTTTCCCTAACCAGTTTGTAAGCCTGTCTTTGACAGGCTGATTTAACGTAAGCTGAGTATGCTAAATTCTGTTCATCGTAGGAACTGTTTTTCTGAAAGGCCTTTGTCCCTACCAGAAATCTATTATATAGTAGGATATTGGTAAGAAAAAAGACCTTTCAGAGAGTAATTCCTACCGTGAATGGAGAATATGTCAGAAGTCGGTAAAAGTTCTATCCACTGATACCTCCTTATTCGTCGCTGTAGGTTTTGTATTAGTTGAGAAAAAGGGATGTAGACAACAGAAATAATATATAGGATTGGTTTTCGAACTCTCCCTTAACGCCAAAGCTGGTACGTTTGAAATAAATCCATAAAAAATTTAAGCCATATTCCAGGTACAAAAATAGGGACAAACAGACATAATCTTAAGACCCATTTCTTTTTGTTTTTTAGCTCAGGGCCATATAAAACCTCAAAATGCATCATACTATCGAGGACAGACATTCTCTTAATAACAATAATGTATACATATATATGTATATAGATACGAGAAAGTAAGAAGAATGAAGAAAAATTGGATAGTTTGATGATAATATATTATATAAATATGAATATGAATTAATCTCTGGAACTAGCTGACATCAAACCTAGGTCCTCTACATCTATACCCCCAGCCACAACAGGGTTGTAGGTCCAGTAAAAAGTAAATTATGATAAAACTTAGTTTTATTTATAAAGTTCACACGTGATGTGTGATTTTCATTTCTAATTAACGTTTTAATATTTTAACAAATGAACAGGGTGCTCATTACGTAACGCGCGCGAATGATTGTGGTATTTACAGTAAATCCACAATAACAGACAAAATTACTACAAAATAAAAAAAACACCATGTTTTTGGCTGTGGATATTTTAAACTAGTAGCGAAGCGTGTTTGGTTAAATGAATTAAATTAACAAATCAACTAATTAGCGTCCGACTAAGCACTTTGATCACCGGCGGTTTAAGCAAATTGATCCTCACGAAAAGCCACGTGTCAACGGCTCTGCCAACTGCGTAAAATAAAATGGGGGCCTCCTGTTTTTTTTAACTAGCTTGGAAATGGATTCGGTGACAGCTTAGTTACTTAAAAAAACTTTCTGTTGCCAGTTTGGTCTAGCAATACGTCATTCTAAAGGAAACGAACTATAAAGTTATGTTTAAAGAAACTCACCAGAATCTACCTGTTGAGGCCACTCTATGTATTCGTTTTGTGCTTGAGTCCCAGGACTCCAAAGGTTTAAGAGTAAATTATGCAAACAGCACTTAAGGCTCTGGTGGTTATTTTACTAACTAAACGCCTTAGTTTACGTTTGGTACCAAACATTAATTTGGATTCTGGCCTGAAGTAACTTTTTAGAAAATACAAACATTTATTTTATGGTCAACAAACAAAGATAAAATTTAAATATATTATTCGTATAGTTTTCCTTTGTGGTCTAATGGTCAGAGCTCCCAGCTACAGATTCAGAGATCCTGGGCTCGATCCCCTCCAATTCCAAATTTGTCTGTGATGCAGTGTTTCTTGAAAGAGTACAACACAGCCTCGTGAGGACCAGTGAGGAGTTACTTGAATAAAGAAGTAGTGGTTCCATTATATAAAACAAAGCTAAATGGCAAAAGGGTTTGCTGTGCGGACTACATGACCCCCTCTCTTCACAAATGTTAGCATGGTCATCGTAAACATACGGTGGTTGTTCAATCAGAATAGCTCGTTTTGAGGTCTGACCCAATAGAGTTTTTTTTAGTAACATGTTGTTACTGTTATATAATGTCCTTCCTATCATAATATTACAAATTACATGACTCCTAACAGAAATTTATGAATATTATTTCAGTAACTTTTGTAATGGCTAGAAAAGTTTACTTTATATCCAAATCAAAAGTCTTCTTTGAGTACTTGCAAAATAGCATCAACTGGTCCTGTAGTAAATTATATATTTTAAAGTCGGGCATCTTTATTTGTGACGTGTGAATATAAATGGGGCCGATTTTGAAAGAAATCCCTATTCATATGTTTGTAAATTTTATTTTTCTGTAATTATAAAAATCATCTACGTGCACTTGAAAAGCAAATCATTTAAAATCTAGTCGAAAACATAAAACAGCCTTAGTAGACACGAAGGTTAAGGTATATATCTCTTTTTGTCTGATTTTCCATTGATGAGAGTGTTGAAGCTCGAATCCCGAATGTTTTTTCATTCTCCCTTTATGAAAATGTGGATAGATTTTCTCCGAACCCTGTCTTTTTAACCACTACCTAATTAGTGTAATTAAGAGTGTTGTTAGCCATATGGGCTGTAGACGTGGATCACGGGGAAAAAAATATCTTATTTTAAGTAACATTGTAGGTATTAGTTTTTATTTGGAAGTTTACCACCAAGATTCTCAACGGCACCGTCTTAAAGCTAGGAATAGAGACGGTATAGGAACTATACCTGCATTAATGTGAATAGACTTACTTATTCTACGACACTTGGAACTCTAAATTTTTTTTGGCCGTACTTACGAAAGTAAACCACCTATTCCTATCCTGTGCTGATTCTATCAAGTTCACCTCATTACACGCTATCCTATCTTGAGCTAGTTCTATTCAGTCCAACTCATTACACGCTATCCCTATCTTGATCTAGTTCTATCCAGTCCCTCACTACACCATATCCCTATCTTTAGCTAGCTCTATACAGTCAACCTCATTACAGCCTATTCCTATCTTGAGCTAGCTGTATCCAGTCTACCTCATTACACCGTATCCCTATCTTGAGCTAGTTATATCCAGTCCCTCACTACACCATATCCCTATCTTGAGCTAGCTCTATACAGTCCACATCATTACACCCTATCCCTATCTTGAGCTAGTTATATCCAGTCCCTCACTACACCGATTCCCTATCTTGAGCTAGCTCTATACAGTCCACATCATTAACCCTATCCCTATCTTGAGATAGTTTTATCCAGTCCACCTCATTACACCCTATCCCTATCTTGAGATAATTCTATCCAGTCCCTCACTACACCATATCCCTATCTTGAGCTAGCTCTATACAGTCAACCTCATTACACCATATCCCTATCTTGAGCTAGCTCTATCCAGTCTACCTCATTACACCCTATCCCTATCTTGAGCTAGTTATATCCAGTCCCTCACTACACATATCCCTATCTTGAGCTAGCTCTATACAGTCCACATCATTACACCCTATCCCTATCTTGAGATAGTTTTATCCAGTCCACCTCATTACACCCTATTCCTATCTTGAGCTAGCTCTATACAGTCTACCTCATTACACCCTATTTCTATCTTGAGCTAGCTCTATCCAGTCTACCTCATTACATCGTATCCCTATCTTGAGCTAGTTTATATCCAGTTCTCCTCATTACACCCTATCCATATCTGGAGATAGTTTTATCCAGTCCACCTCACTACACCCTTTCTCAGGTTCATTCTAATGTTATCCTCCCATCTGCGTCTAGGTCTCCCCAATGGTCTCTTCCCATTTGGTTTTCCGGTCACTGAAGTTTCTTCAAATCGCACTGCATGTCCTGCACACCGAAAACTGCGAGATATTATCACCCTAACAATTAGAGGATAGTGAGTACCGGTTATGTAACTAATCATTATATAACCTTCTTCACTCTCCATTATCTTCATCTTTTTATGGACCAAATATTTTACAAAGTACTTTGTTTTGCTAATACCTTCAATTTATTATAATAATATAGTGTAATAAACCATGCTAAGTGTCAATAGAGGATAGTAAAACTGCAGGCGGATCTTTTATAACCTGAACCTCATTATCTTAAACAAACAAACCTATTGTTAGAAATATGCCTTATATCACGTGACTAACAATGCAAGCAGTAACAATATTAGTAGTATAGATCCAAGCATTAATTGAAGTAGTTATAGTATACAAAAATGATATAAATTAGAACATTATTCACTTTGCGGAATTTATGGCTTATTGTTAGATACAGATAAAATAAATTAAAAAGCGTGTGTGTATTCATTTCTATTAAATATAAATACTTTAATTTTCAAATTAATACTTTTATCGCCTCTTGGATTTAAGTTTTGCCTTATTTTCAAATTAACACTCTTATTGGTCTCGTGTATTGAAGTTTTGCATTATTTTACAAATTAACACCGTTTTTCATCTCATGGATTGACGTCTTGCATTATTTTCAAATTGAAACTCTTATTCGTAGCTTGGATTTAAGTTTCCTATTATTTTTCAAATAAACACTCTTATTTGCCGCTTGGATTGAAGTTTCGTTTGGAACCAATGTATCAGATGGTCACGTGCTTCTTACGCCTATCCCGGTTTATCTATGCAACACGTGTGACCCAGCTGTGCGATAGGTTGCTACAGCTCTTCTTCGCGCGGCGAATATTGTTTCTTTGTTTAGTTTATGATAATTTTTTTTTTCTCCGCTCAATTTACCGAACCCCACAGAGGAAAGAAAAATTAAATCACCACAACCCAGTCAAGAGGCTAGCATATCTGAGAAATGCATACTAAAACACTGCAATTCGGTCACTAAAATTAATTAATAAAAAGGTTATAGTTTAATTTTTTCTCTTTACACACATTTTTATCTATACGTGATATATTTATTATTTATGCATGACAGATTTTCTATTGATTTGTTAATATAAAAATATATAATATAGTATTATTTTATAATATAGGCTATTATCTATATTATCTATACATTTAGATAAAGAGGAATAAATAATAAAAATGCTATAATTTTATTTCCTATCTCTCTCTTTATATAAAATATATTTACATAGCATTAAATATGTGATGTTATAGTTTGTTTCTCTCTACTTTTATATGTATCAAGATATATATTAAAGCATAAGTTTAATAAGTTATCTTAGAGTATTTAAAATGAGTTCAACCCATAAATCTATGAGGGTTCTATAAAGGCCCAGTATTGTACTCCAAACCAATGCTTTATTACCCTCTGTGAGAGCAGACACTGTATCAATATCTAGTTGTATAATGTTCACTTTTCATATTTTGTGGTAGCTGTCGATGAAAGGTACAACCCCAATTCCCGTTTTATTACAAATAGCAGAAGGATTATTCACCCCTTTTGAAACCCTCCTTTTATTTATTGAAACTCCGAATCACTTGTGCACCATTTTCGCATAATCTTTCCATCCTGATACCGTGATGGTGATAATTACCTTGAGTCCGGCGTGTTATAATAACAAATGCACATAGCTTTGAACAAAGCTGAAAGTTATGTTTCTCATTCCTGATGGTAGGTGGCAATAGTAGTCGACCACATTACTAGGACACTCTGTTTCAATTCCTGGTGGTTCTGAAAAAGGTATTCAACATTTTCTACAGGATTTCCCTGCGTTCAAATAAGCTAATTTCTATATTTTTAATCGCCACGTCCTACTAGCCGTTCGGATTATACGCTTATCTACAAATTACGCTAATGGCTATAGGGATCAGGAAGGCTATATTTTAAGGAAGTGTATCCACATTTGCAGGGATGGAGAGTGAGAGAACATTTTCGAAAAACCACCCTCAGTAGACCCGGCCGAGATTCAAATCTTGATCTCCCCTTAATCAGCACTCTAGTCTACTGCGAGAGTAACGCATTAGACCACGTGGCCACTGAAGCGGGTGCTAGGAATATGGTACTAAAAATAATGTTCCAGTAAGTTATTCTGTGAGTCGTGATATATTATATGCGTTTATTAAATTGTTTTGTATTCGCACCACGTCTTACTACCCAATAAGGTTATTAAAATATTTACTCTTATGGTGCGGTGATGCGGAAGATTAGGTTTTAGAGGGAATGTACTTGTTTATTCTTGGGGTGGGTTTGGAAGATCATTTAGTATAATATACTTCGGTTTTTATGGCTTGGATTTTAAAGCCCAACCTCCCTGTCAATGGTGAATTAGGCCAGTCAAGCGCCTTGGTTCTTATGCTTTGGTGTGGGCAAGCGATATTTAGATTCCCACACACACAAAAAAGAAGACTTTCAAACATGTCACTGTTTTATATTGAGAAATTATTGTAATCTTGAAAGTTCTTACGCCGAAACTATGATGAATCTGGAACTTTAAAAAAAGGTCTTAAAATTTGTCTTTTCCCATGTTTGTCTGTAATTATTTTCCCCCAATGGATGTATATTTGTCTGTCTACCACTTGTAGCAGCCGAAACGGTATTATTGATTTTTTCAAACTTGATATTTAGATGCTTTTGATTATAGCTTTCAATTTAATGGAATTTTAATGGTGAATTATTTTTTAAAATTTGAAATTTATTTGTTAGAAACCATTAACGATTTGGTCCTATCATTTATTTCATAGTACTGAAAATTCAAACCCGTATGTCATATTTTAAGCCAGTAAAAAGGTAGTGCTCTACATATCAGCTTGGCTATAAGATTTGGTTTGTAGGTATGGCGCGTCTCCAACTGTGCCAGCTGCACAGAATGTGGATTTACAACCTCTCTCTCCATACGTGTTCCGGTGCAATCCCTTCTTACTCAAAATGCCTTATTTCTCTTTCTACAGAAACTGGGGATTCCCCCGATCGCTGATAAACAAGAGCAGAAAAATGGTCCCATGATTATCTATAAACCCATCACAAGCTCAACCATCTCATCGGCAGTGTCCACTCTGCGTGACTTGAAGTTAATTCATCTTTCTCGGTTCTGCACGAAAACATCTGCTTGGAAGACTCAATAAAATTTCAAAAGCAATCGACCCGATAAGTGTAATTGCACCTACAAAAATATATATAAGCAGACAAATGCGTTTACTGTTGTGAGGAGGTTTAAAATTATTTGTTAACGACTTTGCCTACATGGAGATTTCGAAGCTGTTTTGAGAAGAAAATGAGCAGTTCTCCCTGCGAGGCCTCTTGTTTGTCTACTGATAACGCTTCCCCTTATTCTCTGACAAATTTTCATTCACTAAAATACTTGTGCCTGGAAAACACTGACTTGCTTTTTAAACCACACTTTTTTTTCCTTATTTTAAATAAACATATACTACCTAGGACTTTTTTAATCCACATCCTAGCAGGAAGACTCCTAAAACTCCTCCAACTCCTACAGCCATTTTCGTGACCAAGGTAAATAGCCTAAGCTGGAGATAATTTTAAAAAATATGTTTATAAAAAGACTATTTTAATACAAAAAAAAATTTTTGTGATACTGTAGGACTATTTTTAGAATTATTTAAGAATGTATAATTTTCCCCTCAACGTTATAACTTTAAAAAAATCGCGGAGTAAAACGTAAATTCACTTACATGAGATATCCTTTCTTAACCTACCGTGACGTCACTAGTAGGCAACGTCCTTAAATGGAGAGCACTTCTGTCGCTCTTGTTATGTTTTGATTTGTTTCAAGACACACCATAATCACTTGAAAATATGTATCAGGACATTAATCTAAAATAGCTCTTTATACACTTTCAAATAAGCTATGTTGTAAATAATCTGTTTCTATTGCACGTTACAAAGCATCATGAGCAAACATACATTTCCGATAGCGTGGGAATTGCTGTGCCACTCAGGTATTTTCTGCTCTCTATTTTCTGCGAACGTGTGAATCAAGCTTTAGTAGCTTTTTTTTAAAAAGTTTTACGACGGAAAAAAACTTTATTTTTGTTGTTTCCCACAGATGATTGGGGTGACCACGAGCATATGTTTTTGAAAGTCTGTAAAGATACCAATCAAAATAATACGCTTCCAAATCACGCGATGACCATATGCTAGCATTGAGAATTAGAGGCTAGTAAATGAACGAATTTTAATTATTTTTATAACCAATTAAAATATGTAATTTTACACTACCTCTCAATTAATGTATTATTATTTATTTATAGTATTTATATTGTTCCGTTTTGGAGCCAGTTGGTTGGCTATTATTAGTCTATAATTAAGGTTACTATAGGTCCTGTTTTTGTACAGCACAGTACTGTTTTTTCGGTTGATGTCCTATTGTTATACAAAACAGGTTTTCAACCAAGTACTTCCAAAAGTAATTATTTTTGAAATTATATAAGAAAATAATGTTTCAAACCTATCAGAGTAAGCTCAAGGAACTTCAACCTTGTGTTTTATTTTTCTGAAAATTTTTATTTATAGCTTCTATTTGCCAAAATTTACACGTGCAATGAGAGTTAAAGTTTCTATCTAATGTGCAATGTGTATAAATTCCCACGAAAAATACCTTAAAAGAACGGTTTTCATAGAACAATCAGTGTACACCTACGTTTTACTTTTTTCTTACATACGTCTCTCAAAGATATTTTTTGATATTACGTATTATTGGTCCCTAAATTTGTTTTGTTCTTTTATTAGAACATATTTACTGAAAAATTAGTTTGAAGTGATTACTAACCAAAATTCTTATTTTATCTCTAATCAATAATATAAGAAACCACTTCGGTGACCGCGTGGTCTAACGTACTACTTCTATGTTAGACTAGACTGCTAAAGACGGGGAGATCATGGTTCGATCCCGGTCGGGTGCACTGAGGTTGGTTTTCCCTAAATGGGTTTCCACTCTAATTCCACGCAAATTTGGGTGCACTTCCTCTCAATTAAACCTTTCTAATCCCTAAGTAATTATTGTGATTAGTAAATATGCGTATAATCCGAACGGGTAGTAAGAAGCAGTGTTAGAAAAAATTACATTACACTACATTTAAGGTTTATCTACATGTCTTTACGAATATATAATTTCCTGACATTTTTTTCCTTGAAATTGACAACCAAACTAGTGTTCTTTAATGTATTATTTTACTTGATGTAACACAGTGTTACCTTTAATTATCAATGAAAAGGGATATTTAATAAATAGTTGTGTGTTCCTAATATTTCTCTCTCTATATATATTATTTTTCCTCTTTTTATTCTACTCATCCCTTTTTTTTTAAACACATATACATTTTTTTTTGATATACCTTGTTTTGTTTCACTTAAAAAAAAAAGGGGTGGTCACCATAGATATACTAAATAATTCAATGGCAACAGAAGATGACTAGGAAATTAAAAAAAAAAGCTTAAACTAGTTTGATTGAAAAGAAATGGATTAAAAACCAGACAACGGTGAAAATAATCCATTGTACTTGGCAAGGGTTCGAGAAAAAAAGTATAATTCAATAGTAGAATGCTGGATGCATGGAACGCTTAGAAAATAGAAGATATTTAGCAGCCAACATTAAATAACCTATATATTATATCAAATACTCTCTTTCATAGGTACTGATAAGATCTATCTAAAGTGGCCTTTGATGGTCACGTTAATTGGTGTATGACCATATCAAATATATTTAGTAACTAATGTAGCTCTAAGATACTAGCAGTATCCCACTATACATTCTAAAGCAGAGGCTCATACATAACCTTTTATGACCTTGGACCCCTTTAGTATACTGGTGAAGACGATTGACCCCTTGTCAGTCTTGTGAATCAAATGGACCCCTTTGTCAATCTGGTGAATCCAATGGACCCCTTTGTCAATCTGGTGAATCCAATGGACCCCTTTGTCAATCTGTTGAGTCAAATGGATTTATTTGTCAATCTGGTGAATCAAATGGATTTCTTTGTCAGTTCTTCATATGGCAATAGCAACATTTTTTGAATATATTTCATTAACATAGTGAAATTAGATGACAAACCTTTTAAATGAAATGGAAAAGTCATTTAATTCCAGGACACCCTTGACAGATATTTAAGAACTGTTGATAACACCGTGTGAATAAAATTAAGATATATGTTTGTACTGAAGCAATATTTAATTTGTTTTGAACAAAAATATGTCTTAATATAAATACTGCCAGAACAGTGACCTTTTCTCGCGTTCCCTACATCCACACCTTAAATTTATTTTATGCATTGTGCTCTCTATACACGATCGACTACGTATTGATTATAATTTATATGATTGAAAATAGTTTACTTCAATTTATTGACCACTATGTGCTATGCACTAGTTGCTATACGCTATGCATGAATATAAACGCTGATTAACTAAACGCGTCTATCAAACAACCTTTTTAAACAAGGTGCTAAAAAGAATGGAACGTTTTTTCCTTCAAAACTTTTTTTTTCCCAGCCCACGATCGGCGTCCATGCTAAAGCGATACAAGTACGCGATCGTCCAAAACAATTCTAGATCAATGTCCTTCAACTGGCAGACAAATCCTGCTGTGGCTTCCTCTGGCTTTTACCAGCAGCTCGTGGTGTTGGGCTACAGTACAGGCGCCACCGTGGCGCCAAGCCAAGCGACAACACACCCTGCCTTCATGCTCGCTCTCTTTCTATCCCAACCACTCCTTGGTGTGATTTTGATGTGCACTATTCCTCTTATCTAGCTTATAACGCCGCTTTTGTAAAGTGTGGTTGGCTTGTTATGCTTGGGCTGAGATTTCTATACTCGGTTACATGATGTGAGAGAGATGAGGAATTAATCTCGCAGCTAATCACTCAGACTAAACGTCAATATCCTATAGTATTATTTGTCAGTGACGAAGAGGATGAGGTTCAAATTCTGCCTGGGCTGAGAATGCTATACTTATTTACAACCTTTTAGAGATCTGCGGAACTAATTTCACAGCTAGGGACGTAGGCTGTACGTCAATATATTCTAGTCTGATTTGTCGGTGATGAAGAGTTCAGGGTTCGAATACTGCCTGGGTTGAGATCACTATACTTGGTTACAACCTGTGAGAGAGCTGAGGAACTATGCTCACAGCTAGGAACACAGACCACACGTCAATATCCTCTAGTCTATTTGTCGGTGATGAAGAGTTCTGGGTTCAAATGCTGCCTGGGTTGAGAGCACTATACCTGGTTACAACCTGTGAGAGAGCTGAGGAACTAACCTCATAGCTGGGAACACAGAACACACGTCAATATCCTCTGGCCTGATTTATCAGTGACGAAGATATCAGGATTTTAATCCTTGTGGATAGTTATGCTTGTGTGAAAAAGGCTATACTCGGTTAGAGCCTGTGAGGGAGCCTGATGACGAGGTTGTCGAGGATCGATTCCTAGTGGGATAGTCCTGCCAGGGTGGAAAGTACTATATTTGGTCACAGACTGTGTCGGAACTAAGGAGCTACCGTCTAAGCTGAGCACGCAGACTAAACTGCAATCTCCTCTGCTTCTGATTTGTTGCTGATGAGGAGATTGAGGTTAAAATCCTGGCAGGCTAGTCCTACCTGGATTAAAAATGCTATACTTGGTTACATCTTGTGAGGAAAGTGAAGAATTACCCACAAAGTGGGTGAGTATAATTAAAATCAAGACTGCCGGGTCTGGTTTACCGGTGAAGAAGAAAGTCTCACAGCCTGGTATAATAAGGTGTGTTTTTATCCTATCTGTTCTCACACTTTACCCTCATGCAAATGCGTTTACATTTAATCTAAAATGTTATCTTCCTCATCCTTACCACATCAATGTAAATTTTTTGTTTCCACCTCGTCTAAGTACCCTCTTGGGTGGGATAGAGATAAAGAAAGTAGAATCTTAGAGGAAGTGTACCCATATTTTCACGAAGAGAGAATAAGGAATGTTATAAAAAATAAAACTTCCCCAATTTATCCAACAGGGTTTCAAACCCTTATTTCTCCATCATCATCAATCCTGTCTTACACAAGAGTGACGCTTTAAACTGCGTGACCACCAAAGCAGTTATCAATATAATAATGTATTAATTGATAGCAAGGACGGGTAGTATGACGTGGAGCAAGGGGAAGAAAGCTAGGGGAAGCTATAAAAGAAGCTAGAAAAGAGCAGCGTTTTTGTAGTTTTAATATAAAAAAAATTTTGGGCAAAAGAAATCAAATATTACTCCAATAAAAACATAAGAGTTTAATTTTATTTACGTGGTGATATCTATCAGCAGTACTTGAATATCTGTAGAGGTTGTCCTGGAATTTAAGGTGGGAGTGAAGTGGACTCGAGAAAAGGGTAGTATTCTGACAGTTTTTTTATCAAAACTTTTTTTTTTGCCTAAATATATCCAGTTCAAACATAGAGATTAGTTTTCTTCACATGGTGATATCAACGGTTGTTGAATATCTGTCATGATCATAACCGCATTAGATGAGAAACTTTTTAAATGAAGAGAACATGTCATTAAATTCCAGGACACCCTTGATTAATATTCAACAACTGTTTATATCACCACGTGAAGAAAATTAAACTCTTATACTGAAGCAATATTTGATATATTTTGGCTAAAAAACTGTGTTACTATAAAAACTGCAAATAAACATTGTCCTTTTTCCTCGTTCCCTACATTCCCATTTTAAGGTTGGGTTTCACTATGTTCTTATGATCCAATCTAGAAACTTACGGTTCGATACTGGGTGATGGATGTTGAAAATAATAAATATCTGTATCTTTTATCGTCCCTATATTCAACTAACCCCCTTGGGTTTTCAAATGATTTAAGGCGTCACTCTCGCAATAGACTGAAATGCAGATGATCGGGATTTAATTACTGGTCAGTTGTACTGAAGGGGGTTCTTAACTAAATTGCTTTCCACTCTCTCTCCAAGAAAATTCGGGTACACTTCCACGAAATTCATCCTTCCTCATCCCTGACACATTTGAGTACATCGTTCATGTGCGTATTAATCGAACGGTTAGTGAGACGCAAGGAAAGAAACAAATTAGTAAATATCTAGGAGAGGAGGAAGGATGTGCAGTATTGAAAGAAGAGTGTTCTAGATTATTCTTATCGTCACGATTCTCTAATACCCGCTCGGTTTTTAATATACTAAGTTAAGGGTCTTCAACCAATGGCCCACGGGCCACTCTTGACCCTTTGTAACAATTTTTTGCGACACCGATCGGCTCATGAAAAATATAAAATTATTTTAAAAGAAAAAAATTGTCAGGAACAAATTTTTATTTTACATACAGTAGAATCTCGATTATCCTATCCCCTTTTATCCGAGGCTCCATGTTAACTAAGGCACTCATTCTGTCAAAATATCCAGTTTTAAAACAATATTTAGTGATTTTTAAATATATTTTAAAAATTTAGTTTAACTCTATAATACAGTAAATGTAATACCTTGCAATGTAATGTGTTTTAATAAATTAATAACTTGAAACTTACAAACAATGTACACAAATGTAGAACGTTCAAATGATTTATAACCTATTAATGCTACACGCTTCGTATCATCCGAGTTTTTTCGTATCTGAGGTAGACTCAGTCCCATTGACCTCGGTTAATCGCGAGTCTACTGGAATTAAATAATAAGATATATACATATTTTAAGTCATCTTTATAAACTATTTTTGCTTTATGAATGAGGAAAAATATTAAGTTTTCATACAGATTTACTGACATGAGCTCTGAGATGATATAATCTTCCCATTAAATACTACCACCCCCTCCCCAATTATTTCAATTAAACATCGATAGTATCCAGGGTGAGAAGTAACGATTGTATTCACGAAGACCATGGTTTGTATAGGAAGGTGGTGCGATATCTAAGCGCGTGTCAATTGATCAATGCCCGTAGGTGTGACGCCATCAATTGATGTCTCTCCAAGCGCAGTATCCCACCATCAGTGACGTAGGGTGAGGGCTTTTGAGTGCAACATCCACACAACTCACCTCTTAACAAATTGATAAAACATTATCTGATCTGGCAAGAAGAAATGGTTAGGAGACTTTGAAAGATCTTGGTATTCCTTCCTTTATCTGATTGGCAGTGGGATAGGTCAAAGGTTGAGGTGGATCCAGGAAATTTTAGTTGGTGTGTATGAGCTATAAATAGCACACTTTTATTTTTGATCCAAGTCTTACTACCCATTCTGGATATATTTTAGTAAGAGAGGGACTTTCATGGCTTTGTTCCCATTTGGGTGTACTGAGATTGGAATAGTGTTACACTCTCCCTTCGTGCAAATTCGGGTACGCTCCCTCTATATTTGACCCTCCTACTCCTAAACAAATTAGCATACTTTAATAAATATTAGTACAACCCAAAAGGATAGTAAGGTGCGGTGCTAAAGAAAAAGTAAGGATGAATAGGGTACAGTCTAGATAAAATATAACCACATTTTCGTGGAGGGAGTGGGGGATATATTTAAGAAGAATCACACTGAGAGTAGAAAGAAGCAAGGTGTTATAAAATTATATTACTTACTTGTAATGTGTTTTTGTTGCCGTCGTGTTATATTGGTTTTCTAATTACCACAGGGAATGGAAATTAATCCTTCCATCCTCTCTACCCTTTTCCATGAATCCCTGCCTGATTAAAGTGCGTCGTAGAAAACTGCTATACATCCCATACGGAAAAACATTAGTTATTTTACTTGCTCGGTCGCTGCCTTGGAAAGGAATAAATTAAGGTGAATGTTTTTGAGCTGATTTATATATTCCTTATGATATGGTCCGTCCTTATATCGCGTTCTCAAAAATAACATTATTATTATTAGCACCGCGTCTTACTACCCGTTCGGGTTATACGCATTTACGCTAATGTGTAATGGTATGGTGCCAACAATGGGATCCGAACCACGTTGGAAGCATGGCATTCCACACATTCACAAGTTGTGATTAATACACGTCTTGTCAGAGGTGAAGGAAGGGGTTTGGCAATCAGATAAATCTCTACCGGGACCGAGGTTTGAACTCCGGACCCCCAACACAGAAGTCCGACACCTTACCCATAAACCAAGATGTCATCTAAAATAACAAAAAAATGTTGGGGTTAGCAACTTAGTGACTTTAAAGCCATTGCAGCGCTGTTGGCGTCTGAATGTGAGATGACAAATATCACTCCAAGTATTTCTATAGCAGCGCTGTTGGCATCTGAATGTGAGATACCAGATATCACTCCGTGTATTTTTATGGCAGCGGTGTTGGCATCTGAATGTGAGATACCAGATTTCACTCCGTGTATTCTTATGGCAGCGGTGTTGGCATCTGAATGTGAGATGACAGATATCACTCCGAGTATTTTTATGGCAGCGCTGTTGGCATCTGAATGTGAGATACCAGATATCACTCCGTGTATTTTTATGGCAGCGCTGTTGGCATCTGAATGTGAGATACCAGATATCACTCCGTGTATTTTTATGGCAGCGGTGTTGGCATCTGAATGTGAGATACCAGATTTCACTCCGTGTATTCTTATGGCAGCGGTGTTGGTGTCTGAATGTGAGATACCAGATATCACTCCGTGTATTCTTATGGCAGCTCTGTTGGCATGTGAATGTGAGATACCAGATATCACTCCGTGTATTCTTATGGCAGCTCTGTTGGCATGTGAATGTGAGATACCAGATATCACTCCGTGTATTTTTATGGCAGCTCTGTTGGCGTCTGAATGTGAGATACCAGATATCACTCCGTGTATTTTTATGGCAGCTCTGTTGGTGTCTGAATGTGAGATACCAGATATCACTCCGTGTATTCTTATAGCAGCGCTGTTGGCGTCTGAATGTGTGATACCAGATATCACTCCGTGTATTCTTATAGCAGCGCTGTTGGCATCTGATTGTGAGATACCAGATATCATTCCGTGTATTCGTATGGAAGCGATGCCAGCAGAGTGTGAGTCTGGCGAACTCTAGTAAAGAACAATGTTTTTGCAGTTTTTATACCAAAGCATTTTTTTTATCACCGCGTCTTACTACCCGTTCGGGTTATACGCTTAAGTACTAATTACGCTAATGGATTAGGAATTGGGAAGGTTGAATATAGGGGAAGTGAACCCGCATTTGCGTGGAGGGAGAGTGGAAAACCATTTAGGAAAAACCACTCCCAGTTCACCCGACCGAGATTCGAACCTCGATCTCCCCGTCCTCGGTGGTCTGACTCAACACGACTGGCGCGTTAGCCAACTACGACCAAAGCATTTTACTCGTCAAAATAAATCAAATAGTTCTTCAGTGGAAACAGATTATAATTTTACTCGCATGACGGGTCCTGGAATTTAATG
Source organism: Timema podura (assembly GCA_033556935.1). Classification (NCBI taxonomy): domain Eukaryota; kingdom Metazoa; phylum Arthropoda; class Insecta; order Phasmatodea; family Timematidae; genus Timema; species Timema podura. Next base: position 28,550,773 of record JAVRXN010000013.1, on the reverse strand, counting down.
ACAACCTTTTCTCTTCATTTAAAAAAGGTTCTCATCTAATGCCGTTATGCTCATGACAGATATTCAACAACGGTTGAGGTCAACATGGTGAAGAAAATTAAACTCTTTATTTATACTGGAGTAATATTTTATTTATTTTTGGTAAAAAAAAGTTTTTCTATAAAAAAATGCAAAACCATAACCATTAACTCGCGTTCCCTACACTGCCACCTTAAGAGTGAGCCAAATAAATGATCCCTTTCTTACGCTGTACCGTCTCTAAAATGTCCTTTCCTACTCTTTAGATATGATTGACTCCTCCCTTCTCCCCCTCCCGCTACTACAACTATTGAGAAATTATCAGTTCCCCTAGTAAAACCACTTTTATAACGCCTTCCATTACTTTTATTTACATTACTATCTATATATTTTATATATTTATACATTAAATGAGGTGTTTCTAAAGATTTCACTTTGACCATTATGTCCACTAACATAATTCCCCCCAAAATATAAAACACTACGCACAATATGAGTGCACGCATGCGCACAGTCACGCCTCTATGTCGCCACTCCCCGTCACGTTTACATCAACAAACCGAGGTCACCAAGTAGAAAAAAATATATTGAGTTCGGTCCGTTAGTTAATCTGTGAGGATAAACATTTATAGACAGCTAGTGGCCATGACAGAAAAACTTCATTTGGAATTCTGGATAGAAAGTCCTATCCCTAAACTGTCCAGTCTGCTCCTAGACTGTCTAGCTAGACCATTCATAATGTGTACATATAGTTTATAAACTATCCAGTCCTTTCCTGGACTGTCCAGACCCTGATAGAATTTCCATATCATTTCTAGACTATCCTGACAACAAATAGACTGTTTAAATAATTTCTAAACTGTCCAGACCACTAATGATCAGTCCATACCATTTTTAAACTGTTCAGACCACAAATAGATTGTTTAAATAATTTCTAGACTGTACCGACCACATATATACCGTTTAAATAGTTTCTAAATTGTCCAGACCACTAATGGTCTGTCCATATCATTTCTAGACTGTCCAGATCACTAATAGACTGTCCATATAATTTGTAATCTGCCCAATCCTTTCCTAGACTGTCCAGACCACTAATAGACTGTCCATATAATTTATGGACTGTTCTGACCACTAATATACTTGAATACTCTCTTCTCCTATTAAGTAGAAGAAGTAACGATTACTAATACAATATTAAAACATGAAAGTTTGGGAAGGAACTCAGCTCCCGGGTCGCATCTGCGTTTTTGTGTGGGTGTGAGGTATGTGAGTAAAAGGGCAAGGAAAAGACCTACGATATGCCAGAAATGTGTGCAGTGCATTCGTATTTGAATGATTACTCGAAATTTTCCGCTGTGACGATGTGGGCCAAAGTGACAAAGTTCCTTGTTAATAACTACAGTATGTCTTTATTATGACAGAATAAAGATTTATGCACGTGCTTATCTGTGAAGTCATTCTAAAATGGTCCAAGAATGGCGTCTTTTCCCTGAAGTTCTTATCCAAATATAATTTAATATTTCAACTATATTCAGTATTAGGAACTTCTATTAACTCTTTAACTCCATTAATAATTAACCAGAAATGATCCACGTGCAATTGTGTTTGGGTGAATAAACGATTTCTAGCCGACTGTGTCACAGAGTTGATTGACATGTGATACACGCTTTTAAGATGCAACCCGCTTCTCAAATTCACTTCGAATCACCAAGTAGGCAACGTCGATAAACTCTACGTGTAGGGCTCGTTAGTTTCTGAACCCAAACGCTTCAACACTCTCGACTCCACTATCGCCTAAATCTGTCGCATGCGCGGTTGTTCCCTTGCGACTCTACAACTGCCATTCTGTTTGCCATCCCCCTCTTTGATCCTCCCCGTCACCAAGCCTGTCCTTCACACACGCTGCTAATCACCCCCATACCCCTTTACATACCCTAGTACGTAACATTACATGTGATTACTGCCTGATCATGTATGTAACGCCCGAACCGGCCAATAGGCGAGCGGGAACCAACTCGGGCGACCCTAAACGACCTCCGGGAATAGTTGATTCCTGCGTGGGGAATGCGTGGCGGATACAATCGGGAATCTGAGGATGAGGGAAAAGGGATTGGGAATCACTTCCCATCCCCTCGTCAAAGATGGAAGTTCTTTTTTATCAGGCTACTTTTTTTAATTTAAAAACACTAAAAGATTAAAATACCAGTCTTTTTTTATAAAATTTTGGTGTAGAGCTTAATGTTATTATAAATATTCTACTTTGAGTTATACTATTTGGACGAATTTCAATAGGGTTCTATTCTGATAACAAACAAAGCTAATACCAAAATATTGGGCTTGATTTATTTCAAACTTCGACCTTAAGAGTGTTTCCTTTTACATAACATACATACATAACATACATACATAACATACATACATAACATACATACATAACATACATACATACATACATAGCATACATACATACATAACCTAATACATACTATATACATACATATACATACATACATACATAACATACATAACATAACATACATAACATATATAACATACATACATACATAAAAACATACATACATATACATACATACATACATACATAATACATCATACATTACATACATACATAACATAACAATACATACATACATACATACATACATACATACATACATACATACATACATACATACATACATAACATACATCATACATACATACATCAACATAAAATAACATACATAACATACATAACATACATACATACATATACATAACATACATACATCGATGCCAAATTTTGTATACATACGTAATCTCACTCTTTTCTTTCAAAAATATAAACATTTGTATGTTGGTCGCAACAAATACTCACCGCCCCTACTTGGTGATTTCCAATATACTTAGAAGAACAGATACCATAAAAAATTGTGGCACTTAAGCCTTCTAAGCAACCATCACACTTATACACCAATGAACAAATTAAAAGCGTAGAAAGATAATGAGCAATTCACCCTGCGAGGCCTCTTGTCTATGTGATGATAAAACTTTCCCTCTCCTTCTGACGAGTGTACATTCTCACTTTACTACCACACCTGGACAGCATTGACTTGACTTTCAAAATTACATTTTTTTGTTTACACTTCTTAATAGACATATTCTTTAATTTAAATCCTGGCAGGAAGATTCCTACTGGCCATTTTTTTTGGTTAGACTAAATAACCTAGGCTGTAGATATTAAAAAATGTTTACAACATAATATATTTTAAAAAAATTGATGATGTAAGACTACTTATAGAACAATTTTTAAATAGTTTTTCCAATGTAGTATCTTTAAAACTTGAATGTTGAAATAAATCAAAGAATAAAATAGCATCGTTTGAAGTAAATATGGTTTCACGATATGAATCCAAGCAAAACGAGCCGTCTTATTAATAGTGTCGTAATATAATGTTTTTAATGTTTATAATAACATGTTTGCGTAAATTAAGAACGACAGTACAAAATAACTATTTTATTTACAAAGCTCAGCTAGTTTTTTTTTTACTAAAACTATCGACATTTTGAAAGAAAAATACATAAATAAAATTTGGTGTACTAATAAAGAAAATCATAATATTTTTGACATTTTGCACTAGAAAGAAAAAAATTCACTCTAAATTTCATAAATTCATATCATAAGACAAAATTTCAAAGTTTATTTACCATAATGTAGGTATCAATCTATAAAGATAACCTGGCACAAGACAAATTATACATCAGTTCCCAGCCTCCAGCTTTAAAATGGCTGCAATTAATGGGAGAGCTTGTGTCCTCCAACACGAGGATCGCTGCATGCAGTACCACGTGACAACATCGCTATCAAGCAGGCATTAAAAAAAAACAGTTCACTTTAAATATGTTTCTACTAGAGAATAGACAAAGAGTGCCTTCTAATGTCAATAAACCGTATTTCACAAAGCTAGGTTTAGATAGAGGCCCCACCATTTCCCATAAACCAACCCTCCCCCAAACGAGCTTACTCATACTGCAAATTACAAAGAAATTATATAATACAATGGTCCTTTTTTTTCGGTTTAAGTGAGTCAACCTGGGTTCAAACCCAGAGAGGTTGACGGATTTTCTTGAGTGATTAAAATCCACAGAAGAACTTCCTTCGGAGGGGAAGTAAAGCCATGGTTCACATATCAAGTTTGGAATGTAAAAGAACCTAGAAAGTATGTAAAAACACTTTTACCGGAAAAATTGGCAAGCCCTTTCACTCTTGATCATAGAAATTCTCGTGCGCTGATCTAATCAGTCGGATTAGAAAGTGTACGTTAAATAACTCAAATAAATAAATTATCGATTAACAATCTTCAAATAACAGTCGACGAGTCACTTGTCTGAAAAAGTTTGTTTCATTGAAAAGGGGTAAGGAGCTGGTTTATGTGGAGGGTGAGGAATTGCTAGTACCTGAACTATTGTTTCGGAATACCCCCTTTCACAAAGAATAATTTGAATATGCGTGGTTTCATTTAGAGCTGCTGCTATCACTGAGAGCTACAACTATCCTTCAGTGCCCAAGAACTCCACCTGGCTCAAGGATAGCAGCGAAACTACCGTCTGTCTGATGTATACCTTGTCTGTGGCTTGACATGTAGTATATTATCGTGCTATGGACTGGCACGTAAGTGGTGCCAAGCACCCCTGGACTCGTGGCCAGGGCAGTTTATAGGTCGGTACCTAAAAAGCTTCAACCCCCGCACCCCGAAGGATGGGATTATCTGGATCAGGCCAGATACCCAGGGAGGCGAGAATTAACTCCTCCTCCTCTTCCAATCACTCACTGGTTGGACCGACACAGGGGTACCACGTGCCTTTCACCTATCCAGGGTGGTAACCGGAGCTATTTACTTCCACTCACAGAAGTGACCTTACGATCTTCATTCTTTCAGTGTGCAGGGGAATGGGATTACACTCATTGCGCGTGGGAAAGTAATTCCGTACGAGTGGAGGTACCCATGTTTTAGCACATTCACTACTAACTGTCCAGGCTAGCACCGGAGCTCTAAAATGGCTCACTGCACAAACGGCGTGACTCAGGCCCAAAGGCCCAGAACCCCAGGATCCCGGACCCCACCGTGCTGCCAACGCCATCACTCGTCGGCAATTAAACTCACTGCCCCACAGAGTCCAACCCATTTCTGGACCGCCACACCGTGGACTTTCGGCCCAGCCCTGTGAACTACTTATAACGAAAGTAGTCAAACGGAGGCATACCAGTCCTTAGGGCCACCCGAGCACCTGTAGGTAACCGATGCAAGCATCAGTCTCTCTATCATTTAGTCTACGTGCACACCAGCGGGGTGAAAGCCATATAGATCTAGTAATTAAGATGATTTCCCCTTCATTACGATAGAGCCCGCGGAGTAGGCAACAGCAGAGCAAGTGATATATCTCGCGATGGATGTGTTAACAATGTCCTCGCACTCGACTCAAAGCCAGAAGCTAATCGATATGATCCCCTGATAGTCGATTGCGAATAAACTCCTTGTTCCCTCTCTCTCACACGCTCTATTCATCTCACAAACAATGCGTATCACCCCATGTGTTGAGCTATACCAGGGATATATGACGAGCAAATTGCCTATTACTGCCGATGGGATGGCCTATTCTCTTAACGCCGATTACCGTTGCAATCCGCAGATATAATTTTAGTTGGGGTGGTAAGGATGCGAGAAAAGGAAGTGTTTTTGCAGGTTTTTTTAGGAAAATTTTAAAAAATCTAATAGATCTTCCAATAGAAACCAAGAGATTTTCTTCACATGGTGAATCAACGGCTCTTAAATATCTATATATCAGGGATGTCCTAGTATCTAATGGCAACCTTTAATCTTCATTTAACAAGTTTGTTATCTAATGGCACCATGCTCATGACAGATATCCAACAACTGTTGATATCACCATGTGAGAGAAAATTAAATTCTATTTTTCTACTGGATCAATATTTTATTTATTATAGCTAAGAAAAGTTTTTCTGTAAGAACTGCAAACACAATGCCCTTTTTTTAGTGTCCCCTTCTACTTCCCCTTAAGGCCAGGATGGGAAATAACTTTTTGAAGGACATCTAAAAAGGAAATGCTCTTATTGTGAAGTGACCCGTCTTATTCTTGTAATTTTCGATAGTACTCCTTATAAATCAACTGATGGACGCAGAAGAAAGCAGTTGCCATTTAAATTTTACATTATGCACCTTTTAATAATGTTTCTTATATTCGTGTTAGTGATCTACGCGTAGTTATTTACGAATGTGAAACTTAGTCTATCATCCCGTACCAAGAAAATAAATTGACAGTTTTTTTTGAACACATTAATGAGAAAGATATTTGAGCCTATGAGGGATAAACAAACATGAGATTGGAGACGGTTACATAATGAAGAATTCATGGCTTGTGTATATCCTCAAACATATTAAGGATAATCAAGGCAAGTAGGCCGAGGAAAGTATGGTCATGTGGCGCGTGCGTTTGGTCGATGACAGGCGTGTGCACAAAATTCTAGTTATGAAACCTTAATTATCTTTTTTTTAGCATTGCTTTTTACTACCCGTTTAAGTTATACGTTTATGTCCTAATTAAGCAAATGTTTAAAGGATTAGGAAGGTTATTTTTATAAGAACTGTACCCACATTTGCGTGAGAATAGAATGGAAAAACCATTTTGGAAAAAACCTCCCTCAGTACACCAGACCGATATTTGAACCTCAACATCCCCATTATTGACATTCTAGTCTACTGCGAGATCAGCGCGTTAAACCACGCAGCTACCGAAGCGTTAGACCAAGCTGTTATTGGGAGGGTGGTTTTAAAATAGATTTGAAGGAGGCTGTGTGTTGAGGTAGGGTTGATGACGAAATAACGTTCTGGTGGGTATGAACATTCAAGCTATTTAGTTAGCTAGTGAGTTAGGGATGTGGAGGGTAGCTTAGAGGAAATACACTCGCGTTAGCGTCTAGATAGAATAGAGGACACACGGAAGATTTAATGTGGTAAGTTAACCCTCAATGCACCTGAGATGGAATGTAAACCCCAAACATATTTTCAACAACAATATGGAGCAATGAGAATCTAAAGCCTTAGACCACCGAGTCACCACTAAGGATTGTATTATTGTTAAATTACATACACACATAATATATATATATATATACAACAATGAAAAGTAATAAAGAAATATTTTGAAATTGATTTTGTAGCTTTTTGTTTTTGTAGATATTTTTTAATAGAAATCTATGAGCTATATTTTGACTGTTGGTACATTCCTATAATAAAACATCAAACATTAAATCTTACAAGATTCAAAGCCTATTTCAATCTGGATTTTATATATATTTATATATATGTATGTATAGATCCGACTGAAATAGGCTTTGAATCTCTTTGGAAGACTTAATTTTATGTATGTATGTATATATATAATTGTATATATATAATTGTATATAATATATAATTGTATATATATATAATTAGTATATATATATAATTATATAATTGTATATATATATAATTGATATATATATAAATCCAGATTGAAATAGGTTTTGAATCTCTTTTTAAGATTAATTTTGGTGTGTATATATTAATTTATGTAGCCTATATATATATATAGGCCTACATAAATTATATATATATAATAAAATCCAGACTGAAATAGGCTTTGAATTTCGTTGTAAGATTTAATTTTTGATGCTTGATTATAGGAATGCACCAACAGTCAAGAATAGAACTCAAAACTTTATATTAAAAAATATAAAAAAAAGCTACAAAATCAATTTCAAAATATTCCTTTATATTACTTTTCGTTGTTCCTTTCTGACATTATATACATCCACCCCGCTACCTCTTCCCTTCCACTAGCGTCGAAATGCCGACGCAGCCAATACGAGAGAGAAGGTGGAAAACAAAACAAAACAAAAAGTCGCTACAGGCAGATACAGTGATGATGAAAAAAAAAAAGAGAAAATTCATTTCCATTGCTTTGTGTAAATGACAGTCAAATGAAATCCTTGAAAAACAGTTGGTTGAAAGAAAACATTAGAGCTCTAGGAGAAGGCCTAGAAGGTAGGACTGATTAGTGAAGAGAGGAGGGAGAGACGGGGAAGAGTAAAAATGAAAATATGAGCTATTCTGTACAGTCAGAGACAAAATATATTTCATGAATTTTTTTAATTAGAAGTTTTTACACAATGGTACACATGGAATGTCAAGTTTCCTTAGAGTAGTCTGGTTTTTCCATTGACGGGAGGTCAGAGGTTTAAATCTTGGTTTTTTTTTTATGATTAGGTTGGCTTTTAATAATTGGTTTCCCACTTTCTATCCATACAATTCTGGTAAATCTACTTTGAGTAGTACCATTATTATCTCTACTCCATTATTGCTATAGCTCAGACATGGAGCAAAAAAAAAGTCAAAATTGTTATTTATTTCTATTTTAAATTAAGTTATTTAAGGTGCACTTTTTTTAACTGAGTGATTATATCAAAACATAGCTTACACACTAACTTAAATATGGGATAAACACAATGACCTGTCTCCCGGCAATAAATTAATCAGTGTGGAAGGCATTTTTCATCGATGATGAATTTTTCAGAGATTCTGGGAATCGAACCCGGATATTTTAGTTCAATAGATGGACACACTGATGACTGAGCCAATGTGTCTGATTCCAAAGACTATTTCAAATAAATGGTATGAGCACAATTGTACAGGAGCACAGCAGCAGTAGGCCTTATGCCACTTGGCCTAAAATTTAACCTCACTGAAAAAAAAGTTAACATAAAATATTTGACGATTACACTCAAGCTAAAGTGTTGGCTCACAAGGGTTAAAACTACAACTACCCTTAATGCGCCCAGATGGAGATTAAAAACTTGGTTTGTCTGAACATAGTCTAGCACGTTAGAACAGCATATATAGTTAGATTCTTCTAGGAGGAAACTTAAAAAAAAATACAAAACAAACAAAACTGTATGATACACCGCACAGGCTTTCTCTTTTATCTTAAAATATAAATATGTATTTAAAAAAACTAGTAAGATTTTTGAAAATAAATAATATACATCGTTACAGAAACACCCCATAGAAGAGAATATATTAAGTAATATAAACGTATACAGAAACATTGAGAAAAGAGGAACATTTCTGTTCACCAAAGAACATAAAAACAAAGTTAACATTTCAGACTTCCATAAATATATATAAAATATGCTTAAAGCTCAGAACTTATTCGATTTATAACAATATGTTCCAATTTAAAAGATTTATATTTTTAATATTACTACACGTTTACAATGATAAGTTATTTCTTATCTCAAAAATTTGCGGATATATGATCAATATTGGAAATCTCTGCCTATGTAAGATACCCCCAAAGTAATGTTCAGGGAAAAATAAGAATTGCTATTTTGTTTATAATGTTAAACAGTAAGAGGATACAGATTAGATTCAAAATCGTTATGGTGGTTCTCGAAATATTAGATTTCTCTATTTGCCCTTCATTGCCCCAAGCCTTAGGGTCAGATATCTAATTCCCTCAGGGGAACACTATGAAAATCCTATATATCTAACACTAAAATAAAGGGTGGTTTACTTTTGGTCGAAAAGAGAAAAAAATCGAGTTTATCAAAATTTGCTCTAACTTTTTTTTAAATTAAAATTCATATCCAGGCACTGTCTAATGTTACAAACAAAATTGTAATTATCATTTTTGCGAGAGAAAAAAAAAGTGCTACTTTACTCTTTAAGATACGAAATAAGTTACCATCGCAAAAATTTAGGATTATAAAAATTAAAAATCTTTTATTTGAAATTAATACATTTATAAAAGAGATAGTTTCCAAAAAATAAGCAAATGTATAAACCGGCCCTGTAGTGTTGTGGTCAGTACACCTGTAAACGAAGCTATGAGTCTAGGATTCGATTCCTGGCTGGTACATTGATTATTTTTCCCAAAAGGGGAACTATTCCAACAGTCCACACCCTCATACTCACTACCATAATCCCTCCATCTCATTGGAACATGTAAAGAGCCTCCACGGAAAGGATGTACGATTAGTACATTCGGGCGTCCCTGGGCAACGGTACATTAGTACTAGCTGATCTTTCTGAAAATTGAGCTACAGATTGATGTAGCCCATACGCACAATATTAGTACTAGCAAATATATATATATATATATATATGTATGTATACAAATTTTGACTGGAAAAGGGTATATTTAAATACCTTCCAGGGATAATTTACTTGCCACAATCTAATCTAGATAGAACCAATGGCTTTACTTCCCCTCCGAAGGAAGTTGTGCTACGGATTTTTATCACAAAAAAAAATCACTTGACCCCAGCTGAGATTGAAGCCACCAACATTAGGTCTTTAGGTAATTAGTCATTACTCCAAGGCCACCAAACTTGACCCCATTACTTTTAATAACAAAGCAAAATATTAAGAGGTCTAGTTTTTTGGGAACAGAGGGCTCATTTCACGTACTTTAGAAAACAGTACCGTAAGAGTATGTAAATGAGATAATGCTCCGTGTTGTAAGAGCTTCATCTTTTTTTATGACGTTGCAGCTAGTATGAGGATGTTTTAGATCTTGGGTGCGTGATTTAATGTCTTGTTAAAGCAAAAATAGATGTGGGTTGAAGGAATGAGATTTTCTAATCAAATATAAACCTCACGAAAAAACAACAACAGTGAAAGCGTGTAAATTAGGAAGCTTCGTCTCCATATCACTAATTACTGCAAAATTAATACTGAGTAATATTAATAATCTTTTTATAATTTTTATATTTCAATTTGGTTTATTCGATTCATTTTTAGAATAACCATCCTCGTGGTGTAGTGTTCAGTGCACTTGGTTACGAACCTAGGATTCCCAGGTATCAGTTCCCAGCTGGTACCTTGAGTGTTTTTTTCCCAAAAGAGGAATTACTCCAAAGGTCACCAGGGTTTAGTTAGCTAGGCTTAAGTTAGGTATAAGTGTTTTTACTTGTTACACACCCTCATACTCACTATCACCATCACCTCATCTCATCGGGACATGGAAAGAACATCCACGAAAAGGATGTACGATTAATACATTCGGGCGTCCTCTGGGAAATGGTACATTAGTAATGGCTACTCTTTCCACTATTGAGCTACGAATGATGTAGCCTAGACGTGCATTATTATTGTTATTACTATTATTATTATTAGGATTTGTTGAGTGTTTTATGACAGTTTGTTGGTATATAAGATTTACTTTTTACTTTCATATCTCAAGTTTAAGTATTGCTATCGTAAACATTTTTGATTATGAGTCTTTAAGTTTTATATGCCCTGGAGACAAAAAAATTGGATGTTACAGTGTTGTCTCTCTGATTGTCTATTTTTCCTTGGCCACATATGTGAAGCTGTCTGATGGATTTTGTTCAAACTTGATGTTTAGATAATATTTGGCTATATCTCAGAATTTATCTTTGATTTTGACACTAAATCTTAAATAAGGGCAGTTTATTGACGAGAGATTCTTTTGGATTGCGATATTTTTTGAGAATGGATATAAAGATTTTGCTTATAATGTCTATCTCTAGAGTATTTTACCTCCCAAATAACATTGTATACTTGATTTTTTAGTGAAAATTTGTTTAAGGGTAATTCACTGATGCGTGTGTTTTGAAAATTTGAACTATTTCTAAAATTAATTTTACCATTTGGTTTAAAATCTATGTCTGGAGAGTGTTTGACATGATAAATAAAATTGAATGCTCTTTTTCTGGTTAAAAATCGTTTAAGGTTTGTTTCTTGATGACATTTTTCAAAATTTGAAATAATTCTAAAATTACTCTAGAAATTTGGTTCAAAATAGGTATATACTAGGTTTTTTACAGTATACATAATTATACAGTAGAGCGTCGGAAATCCGGACGTCAAAAATCCGGAGCGTCGCAAATCCGGATCGGTGGTGAGAGCAGGTCAAGTCTGGTACAAAAAACAATTAAGAGTCCTTACCCAGTAAGTTTCCATCAATTACTGTAGATTCTTTTTTTTTCTAAAAAGTATTGTAGAGTTACTAATCTAAATTACATAATGTACATATTTTTATTCAATATACTTTATTAAAATATTTTGTGTACTGTATTTTTCGAACTCTTCAGCCTCTATTTTGCTATACAGTAGATTCCCGAGCGTCATGTATCCTCTAGTCAATATATTACGTATGTATACAGTTATTGAAAGCACGGGTGACCTGGCAGTCTAGGGGTAAGGTGTCAGACTTCTGTGCTGAGGGTCCGGGGTTCAATCCTCGGTCCCGGCACAGTTTTATCTGATTGCCAAACCCTTCCTTCACCTCTGAAAAGATGTGTATTAATCACAACTTGTGAATGTGAGAAATGCAAGGCCTTCACCGTGGTTCGGATTCCACGTTAAACTGTAGGTCCTCCATTTCATCTCACAATCACCCTACCATTACACATTAGCGTAAGTGCGTATAACCCGAACGGGTAGTAAGACGCTGTGCTAATAATAATAATTGAAAGCACATTTGAAAATCCGGACAATTCAGTAATCCGGATGGGTCCCGGTCCCGATCGATCCGGATTAACGACGCTCCACTGTATATATATATATTAGAAAAAACTATTCTGAACCTAATCTGAAAAATAGTTACAACGATGTTGGTTTAACATTAGAGATTTCCGCTTATGAAAGTACTCTTTATGTCATTATTAATTTTCATTTATCTGAGGTATTTAACGTGCATATTTTGAATCTAATGGTCATACCATCACACGACTTATAAACTAACTTAAATCTAGAACAGACACAACACCCAGCCCCTGGCCATTAATTCATCACTAAAAAGGGAAAACCTTCATTTCACAAATTATAAATTGTTTGACCATGCTAGAAATTGAGACCAGTACACTTAGCTCAGAAGTTAGACAGGTTACCGACTAAGCTAAAGTGTTGAACCTCTTTAAATATTTTTCCCGGAAAAATTAGATATATCATATTTGTTGTTATATTAAACAGTAGCTAGATACGAACTTTTAATTTTGAGAAAATCTATTATTTGGTTTTTCGCTTTTGCAGTAAACTACCCTTAATTTTAGGGTGGGTTAGGGCCTATCTAATTCCAAAATCTTCTCGGGGAAACTCTATATATAACCCTAGATAACCTTGGCCAGACTTAGCCTAGTCGATAAAATTAATTTAGCTCTAGGCCGAGATGCATACACACAGACAGTCAAACCAGATCGCGAAAAAAAAAAATTTCGTTGTCAGGGGGTCATGAAACGTCGACCAAATATATATTTTATACGATCACAATACTTCTCTCTCCGAGGAGTAAAGATAAAGTAGTAAATGAGCAGAAAAATGTACCATCTGTATAAAAAATATATGTTTTACCTAAAGTTGCATAAAACAATGTTATATTTATTTAAAACCACTCTAACTATTTTTATCAAATGTTTTACGAGTGCAAGTGAAACTATACAAACAAGTTTTACTTCAGAGGAAAAAAAAAAAGTTATTCACTTAAGGTGCGGCAGAAAGGAGCGCGAGAAATCTTACAATTTTCATAGAATATACATTTTTTGTCACAAATAAATCAAATATTTCTCCAGTAGCAACATAGAGTTAAGTTTTCTGCACATGCTAGTGTCAACAGATCTTGAATATCTGTCAAGGGTGTCCTGGAATTTTGTCAAAACTTTTTCTCTTTATTTAAAAGGTTTTGACCAAATTCCAGGACACTTATGACAGATATTCAAGATTTGTTGATATTAGCATGTGCAGAAAACTAAACTCTATGTTGCTACTGGAGAAATATTTTATTTATTTTGTCCAAAAAATTTCAATAATATAAAAACTGTAAAATTACTCTCGCTCCCTTCTGCTGCACCTTAAAGTAGTGAACATAAAAGGAAGGTTCATTCAAGGAATAGAATTCTAAAAAAAAAAAGTTATTTATTTTGAAATAAATCTGAAGGACACTGGATAAATACTTGGAGTCGTGCTTAGCTTTAGGTAATAAACACAATCTTAGGCTGAGCTACATTTGAATGTGGCTAGGAATAAAATCAAAGATTCTCAAGTCGGCAAACATTAACAATTAGCTCATGTAGTAAATATTTGAACAAGGTTGGGCTCAAATCTTATTTGGACATAGTTAAAAATTGTAAAACACAAATAACGTGTTTGTTTATCTTTATAGAAAACAGTTATTATTATTATCATCATCATCATAATTACTCGGGGATACTTAACGTGCACTTAATGAACCAAATGATTATATTATCATACGACTTACCAACTAACTTATATCCGAAACTACAACTTGACCTCTCTGGGCAGTAAATACATAAGTGTGAACAGTTAAGGTGGGGATGTAGGGGAAGCTAGAAAAAGTCAGGTTTTTTTTTATAGAAAAACATTTTTCTGGTTAAAAGAAATCTAATATTTCGACTGTAAGAAACTTAAAGTTTATCTTTCTTCACATGGTGACCTCAACAATTGTTGAGTATCTGTGAAGGGTGTCCTGTTATATATAACAGTTTTACTATTTAAAAAGGTTCTTAATGTCTCTGTTGTTATCAAAATGTGAACTCTATTTTTCTACTAATTTATTTTGGCAAAAAAAAAAGTTTTGCTATAAAATTGATAACACACTTCCCTTTCCTCACGCTCCCCACACTCCCACTTATGTATAATATAACTGGTACTAGGACGAGAGCAAAGGGGGAGAGGAAGGGGAGCCAAGCTATTACCTTTCATGATAGACGGAGTGTACTTTACTGTACATTTAAAGAAAATAAAGACACACCTTGGGTGATAGATGCAGGCCGAGTACAAAAAAGGTTAAGTCATATATTAAGAGCATGCATCATGCATGTCATACCAACTCTGTGATACAGTCGGCTAGAAATTGAAAATTTAACGATACTATTGCACATGGATCCCTCCTGACTAAACATTAATGGAGATAAAGAGTTAATAGAAGTTCCTAATACTGAACATTATTGAAATATTAAATATATTTGTATAAAAACTTCATTTAAAATGGTCGCTTTTTGTAACCTTTTAGACTTCACAGATAGTACTGTGCACAAATCTTAATTCTGTCATAACAGGGACTTTGTATTTATTAACAAGAAACTTTTGTCGCTTTGTCCCCATCGTCACGCGAAAATTGTCAGTAATCATTCAAATACGAATGTACTGCACACATTTCTGGCATATCGTAGGTATTTTCTTTTCCCTTTAACTCACATACCTCGCACCCACACAAAAACGCAGATACGAGCTGGGAGCTGAGTTGGGCCTTTTATGATGAACGCTCTTAATGTGTCTCTACAATAAACAAACTTGTCGACCTCGGTGATTTTAGGGTAAAGGGCTCGCCTCAGGACTCGTCGTTCGTGGTTTAAAAACCCGGTCGTGGTCGACAAATTTTGTCTTGGGTGATAATTTATAATAATTTTAATTTTGCTGTCAACAATTTTACTTTGTTATTATTGTAGTTCTAATTTCACTGATTGTTTTTTATATCAAAAGTGACATCAACCAATCTATAGCGTGACAGATGAGTTTAATAAAAAAAATTAGTAACTTTTTTTTTAAATACCTGGTCTTACTACCCGTTTGATTGTACGCATTTATATTATTTTATACTTATGTGTTAGGGTTGAGAATAGTTGAATTTAGAGTTTAGACCATTGGATTACCGAAACTGAGTGCTACTTTTTATAACTGTAAAAAAAGTATCCCTTCATATTAAGTTCGGACTGTAGTCTATGTAAAAGATATTAATATTTCTCTCTTGTTTGTTATTTTCGTGGCAATGAAAGATAAAAACGATAAAGTATATTTTTGAAAGTCTGGAGGACGCTATGTAGGTCTCCTGCTTTCATGTCTCAGATTCTGTTTATGGTTCCTCTTCACACCATTCAGTATGTTTGTGGTCATAAGATTTATTTTTTTATGAGTAGACCCCTATATGTATGTGTGATACATATAGCACAAGGTTAGTAAACAACTTAATCTAAAAGAGATAGTATGTGTAGAACCGACATAAAAGGAAATTTAATGATATTCACCTGATTTTTAAAAAAATGGTACACCTTACTTATGTTTGTTAAAAAGTATTTCACAATATAACCTGTTGGGAAAAATAAAATCTGGTCTTCCGTTTTCAGAATCATAGAATCAGGTACATTATATATTTAACCAGCTCTTTAGTCGATACCTTAATTTTACCTTTAATTTTAACGCATTTAACTATATTAGTGTGGTAGGTATCAGAGGTTTAGACTTTAAAATATTAAATAGGTCCGCATTTGCGTGGATGAAGAAACAATTTAGTAAAAAAAAATCACTCTCAGTTACAATCTGTGTGATTTGAACTCAAACCTCCACATCACTGGCAAATAAGACTAAATGGTTTGTACGTTTATGTCCGCGTGAGCCAAAAGTGGTTTACTTTGTATATGATATTATAATATGTATATATTACTGTCTATCTTACTATTTAGGTTCTATAATATTGTGTTATACTATATATTCAATATCTTATACATACACTTAATTTATCTATAGCATTAGAAACTCCAAAGTTCATGCCGCAATTACAAGTACGCCACCTATCCACTATCTTGAGCAGTTCTATCCAGTTCACCTTATTACACCATATTATACTACTATAAAGCCAATGGCTGACTCACTCACACACTCACTGACATTAATGTTTATCCACTTACAGATGAATAGGAAACTTGAAATTTGGCAAACTTATAGCTTCTAGCCTGTAACCGACGGTAAAATTCCAAAAAATTAAAAATTTGAATTTTTAACCCCCCGAAAAAAATTCAAAATTTTCGGAGCAACTTTAAAGTCGCTGCGGTATATACAATACAATACCGGTAACTTTAAGTTGTTACGTTCAAAACAACGCTGGAATTACATCAGTTTACATCCACTTGCAAAGAAAACTCACTGGGGGCTTGGGGGCGGAGTCCTCAACGAGCAAAGCGATTCACTATATATAGCTATTTATACCCAGTCCACCTCATTACAACCTATTTCTATCTTGAACTAGTTATATCCAGTTCCCCTCATCACACCCTATCCCTATCTTGAGCAATTTATATCCAGTCCACCTCATTACACCAATTACACTACATATTAAAGTGGAATTTCTAATTGTGATCGTATCTCCACAACTATTTGAGAAACAAAATAACTTATGATTTTAAGTTAGTAACGTTTTAGTACCATAAAAAATAAAAATAAAATTAGTTTGGAACATATTTTTTAGAAAACCATTAGTTTATGAGTTATAAGAAAATATATTAATTTATGAAGTACTAGAAACATGAAATTGAATGCTATACGCTTTGGTAGACAGAGATGTTCCTAATTTTTCAATGTTTCTGTATTCTGTTTTCATTTATGCTATTTTGCGTAGTGTTTCTGTAACATTATGTATTATTTCCCAACTATTACAAATTTTTTTAAGTAAAATATATATATTTAATTCAAAGAGAGAGAAATTCTGTGCGGTACACCGTACCATTTATTTATTTTTAATGAGAATCTAAAAATTAAAACGGGTTGAACAATATGAAATGTAATTAATTAATCAAATCAAATTGTAAATATTTTATTAGTGATTAAACTTCAAAGAAGCAACACTCGTTAAATTGTAAAAGTGAGTGTCTTAGGTGATATTAATTTTAATAATTTAAAACCCTCTTCGTTGGCCGCGTGGTCTAAGCCGCAAATCTCGTGTTGGACTAAACTGCCGAATACGGGGAGATCGAGGTTTAAGCCCGGTGAACTGAGGGTTGTTTTCTAAAATGTTTCTCCACCCTCCTTCCACGCAAATACAGGTGCACTTAATTTCAATTAAACCTTCATATTCCCTAAGCCGTTATTGTAATTAGTACATAAGTGTATAGCCCGAACAGTTAGTAAGATGCAGTGATAAAAATAAACTTAAAGTAAAAACATTGAAAGTAAAACCCCTTCAGTGGAAAAAAACCAATACATTGATATGTATATAGTTAAAATAAAAATTACATAATCTTTTCCATATTACTTTTCAAATATATTGTAATTTAATAGCCAATTATTCATGTTCGGTTATAAACGTGTTGTCTTCAATAAAACAAGATGTAGCCCCACTTAAATCCAAGCCAAGATGATTGATTAACCGTTGAATCCACAAAGTTAATTATTACATGACAATGAATGACATGGCTGTCAACATATTTACTTTACATCACATTACTGTTTCCCGCCTTTGTCATCGGTCAGTTTTTTATTCAAGGTTTATTCTCCACTATTGAATTGCTAGGCCTTTCGTAGCTTCATATGCCTTACAGTCTAGCTTAATACTAGGTCAGGCACAACATCCAGTCCCAGCCGTTAATTCATCACTGTAAAGGGTAAACCCACATTTCAGGAGTGATACATTTTTCGGCCATGCTGGGAATCAAACCAGGGACCTTTAACTCGGTAGGCAGACACTCTACTGACTGAGCTAAGGTTTCGGATCGTCAAATTTTATTGACTTTAAATAATTATAACACGTTGGGAAAAGTTTTATTTTTTCCATTTCATCGTGCCATTCAAATCGTGTTTGCGTGCCACTGGGTGGTACGCGTGCCATAAATTTGCTATTTCTGCAAGGATGGGACTGTGCCGCCAGTTTGATTTGGGCAGCCACAAATACTTTAAACTAAAATAAATATTTTTATTCAATTCTAAATGATGATTTTTATTAATCGTAATCAAAATTTCCGTGAGTAAGCCTGAGGAGCCCAGAATAAATAATTTGTCAACATATATTATGGCATCAAATTTAAAACCATCCTGTTTGTTGTTTCTTAGAGTTGTTTATAAACAAACGTAAAATCATCTGTTTAGTGGTCTGTACAAGTACGAGTAGAGGATCATTTTAAGACATCCAATTATTATTGTCTAAGAATCTAGAGGCATTATTTTTCATGTCAGTAGAAAATAGAAACGATCATAGATAATGTATTTAAAATGGTCTTGAGGATTAAATTATATAATAATAGCCCTTCCAGTGGCCGCAAGGTTTAACGCGCTACTTTATTAGTCGACTAGACTGCCAATGGCGGTGAGATCGAGGTTCAATCTCGATCGGGTGTATTGAGGGTGGTATTTTCCAAAACAAGTTTTTCACTCTTCTTCCATGCAAATGTGGTAAAGTTTGTATTAATATAGTCTCCCTGATCCCTCAAACCACTAGCGTGACTACAGTAGCCCCATGGCTTCTTTTGTGCTGATCCTGTAACACAGTCAACATTTAGGTATATACCTAAATTTTGACTGTCAGAAGTGACAGCTGCTAAACAAATGTTTTTTGCAGTATCATATGGTTCGGCATAGGGATACATAATTTGGTCTGGTAGCTTTAAAAGCCTTCAGCTGTCTATGTGAGCTGTCAGTTCAGCACCAAAGAAGCCATGGGCTACTGTATTATATAAGCGTATAGCCCGAACGGGTAGTAAGACGTGGTGCTAAATAATAATAATAAAGATAAAAATACTTCGCCGTGTGACGTCAGCTTTGCACTGAAACATTGCTTCAGTGATATTTTAGAGTAAGGAGTGTTGCAAGAAGAAATAATAAGACTTTGAAGTTGAATATACTAAGATTGTTTTTATGTAAATAATATGGATTAATCATTAAAAGTTCATTGACATTTATAAAAGATAAATTTGACAAAATTCTGACGAAAAGTAAAGTTTATAAGATTTTTATATTTGACTTTATTTTCCCCAATTGAAAAATAAAATGTAGAATAAAAATTGATTTAAATTAGAATGAAAATTAGAAGTTTTTAATAAATAAATAAATGACCGAGATAAAATTATTTTTAAGGATTGACTGATGGTTGGAAATCTTTACAAATCTTTTTTTTATCTCGTTCATTTATTTGAAAATGTATAGTTGTCATAGTATTTTAAATTGATTTTTATTCTACATTTTATATCTCAATTAAGGAAAATATTGTCAAACTTCAAATCTTATCAACTTATTTTTCGTCAGAATATTGTCAAATTTCATTTTTTTATAAATTGTCAAGGAACTTTTAATGATTAAATCCATATTATTTACGTAAAAACAATCTTATTATATTCAACTTTAAAGTCTTAATATTTCTTATAACTTCAGTGGTAGATATTAATAATAAAAACCATATATTTGTAATCCCAGTCCAATTGGGACTCTACAGTCCACCTCTGTATTAGTGTGTGTAGCTTCTAAAAAAAATAATTTTTTTATCACTTTGCGGAAATAAGAATGTAGCAGACAAGGTCATTAGTAGTCCAGAGCAGGTGGGTTGAATATCTGCACAAACACAAAGGTTTAAATTAATACACTCCGAACATGACGCGTATGTGAAGAAATATGGCGTGTCTGTTAATAGTATTTCAATGCGACGCGTGCATGATCATGTGAACCAAGGCTTAACATTTCTTTCTGAAGTCAAAATAATTCTTCCCTAAGGCGAATTTGTCTGGGTAACCTTCATGGTATTGTCGATTCATGGTAAATTGTCGCTTTTTCTTACAATATATACTAAAACCAGTTCCAAATACGTCAGCTGTCAAAACAATTATCAGTTTGACGAGTTAAGTAACTACAGTTTAGTGGGTTTTCCCTTAGCACCACTTATTACTACCCGTTTAGGAGTTATACGCCTATGCACTAATTAAGCTAATGATTTTATGGATTAGGAAGGCTATATTTATATGAAGTGTACCCACATTTGGATGGAGAGAGTGGAAAACAATCTTGGACAAACTACCTCAGTACACTCGACCCAGATTCGAACCTCGATCTCCCTGTTATCTGCAGTCTAATCTAATGAGAGAGTAGTCCCTTAGATCATGTGGCCACCGAAGCGGGCTATGTTTAGTTATGATTACAACATACATTGGGACCTCCATATAGCAAACTTCCGTATATCGAAATTATCTATGTATCGAAATTTTGGTGAGCCCCAATGACATTACATAGAAAACTGTTTCTATACTTCGAATTTTTTACAATACAAATAGGGATTCCCCCTCCCCCTTAATGACGATGGTACAATAAATGAGAAAAAAAATAGAATGAAGATATCGCAAGAGGAAGAAGGAAATGTTTGGTCAAGGTCATTGAGACTCTGACGGGTCACCTAGCGGGGTGGTTTGTCTCCACACTTCTCTCACCCCTTTCTTTAAGTAACCTTCCCTCTCATAGATCATCAGTTTGAGTTTGTTTGTTTGTTTGTTTCAGTACCTCTAACCGACAGCCTATACTCGCTTTTAGAATTAATAGCCAGAGCTTTCTTTTGTTATTATGGGAATTACTCCATCTAGATATCATTTTCTGAAATTGAAATGACACCTGGACACGGGAATCGAACCCGGAGGTCCCGGGTTCGATTCCCGTGTCCAGGTGTCATTTTTCAATTTTCAGAACATATACTCGCTTTTGTTCCACTCTCTCAAAGCAACAGTGCGTGTTCGCGATGTTTTGTACATAATGTGATTCATATTCACTCACAATGAGTGCATTTATTAGGAAGTATTTCTAAATATAATAGACTATACAATACCAAGTATGAAAAAGATCGTTTCTATACATCGAAGTTTTTATAGATATAATTTTTTATGGTACTATTGACTTCGATATATGGAGGTCTGAGTGTATTTGAAAAGAATATGAATACTTGATTTTATTTACAGTAAACCTTTTAAAAGGCAAAAAATACCGCCACAAACTATATGTATCAAGTTCGTCTAAATCAAAGGTTGGAAACCTTTTTGGACTCTCGATTTATAAGATTTTAACACACATCGTTTATCCACTGCTTTTTTTTTTCTCTTTGCTGTCCACACATATATTTATTGCTTAAATCAATCTTCCTCAAATACATACTACGTCCTTTATCTTTCTAAAAATCGGTCTCTGGTATAGACTGTCAGTGCATCTGGTTACTTACTTAGAGGGCTAGGATTCTATTCCCAGCTGGTCACAATGGATAATTTTCTCGAAAAGGGAATAATCCAAATGGTTATCAGGGTCTGGTTGATTAGGCTTAAGTTAGGTTTAAGAACACTCCTATCTCCACACTTCATATTCACTCTCATACTTCGTCTCAGTACATGTACGATGTGTGGACAACCTCCTATGGTGTACCTGGTAACGTTCTGTACTACCAGAGTGGCAAATAGTCTTCACATAAGGCGATTGTACAAGAAGCTTTATAATTACTCCTAGTCAAATATACTATGAAAAAGAATTATATAATATATATATATTATATAGAATAAATAAAAATTGTATTTTCATGAACTATTTAATTTTATTATAACATTATTTAACAGCTTCAGTGGCCATAGTCTAAGGATTTCATCTCACAATAGTTTAGATTGCGATATGACAGGGAGATCGTAGTTTGATCCAATCGAGTGTACTGAGGGTTTTTTTCCTCAATGATTTCCTCACCCCTTCCAGCAAATGTGGGTACACATTTTATAAATTCAACTTTCCTCTCATCCCTAACCCATTAGCATAATTTAGTACCTGGCATATAGCCCGAACGTGTAGAAAAGACGCAGTGCCAAAAAAAAAATAGCACCATTGATTTGAACGATCAAGAAAGCTATTTTGCTTCATACCCTAATTTTAATTTAAAGTTTTGATATATTTGCAGGATTAGAAGATTTAAAAGACCGATTTTTTAATGAAGATGTAGTATTCTTACGTCAACCTTGGTGGTCTTGGGGCTAAAGGGTTCCCCTCAGGACATTGTGTTTGTGAGTTCAAACCCAACCGGGGTAGACGAATTTTTCTTGAGTGATAAAAATCCGTAACACAATTTCCTTTGGAAGGGAAGTAAATCCGTCGGTTTCATATCGATTGTGATATGTTAAAATGACCCTTAAAGGTATATGAAAATACCTTTCCCAACAAAATCGGTAAGCCCTTTTGCTCTCACTCATAGAAATTATTGTGTGTTAATATAATCAATCGGTTCAGAAAGTGCACGTTAAATACCTGAAATAAATAAATAAAGTTTTCTTACTCAATCGAATGAAAATTGCCGTGAGATCCGCTGGTTTCCGACCCCTGTTCTTGATGTATCCTTGTAGACTAAATACCCCTCGTGTTGGTTTACATAACCACAAATACTAGTCGAGACCAGGATAAAAATCGGCCAAGTCAACGTTATTGCGTATCCAAATCACAGGGTTCGTAGTGAAGTCCAGCGACCGTTCAAACGTTTTTGTGATTTTTTGTACAAACCCAAAGAATAACCCCTTTAGATATATATATATATATATATATATATATACATATAACTCAACCAATTTTTTATGACATCGAGAACCCTGTTATAATAGCGTCCATATATTCAATGACTAATGTAAATTATATATAAATGTACTGGTTCTTTGTTCCATTGTATTTTAAATCAACAGCATACTCTTGAAGTATGAAGGTCGTGTTTTTTATAGCAAAATTATTATTTAAAAAAAAGCACAAAAGAGACTAGACTAATTTCAGACGTCTTTTTACTTGCCCTAAGGGTATAGACAGTTGTAAACTTACTGGTATATTTTTAAATATGGGTTTGAAATAAGATGTTGTTGTTGAATAATTTTTCTCTGTTAGTTCAATGTTGAAGCCCGCTTCAGTTGTCGCGTGGTAAAAGGAGTCACTCACTTAATAGACTGGATTGCCATTGATGGGGAGATTGGAGATCGTATCCCAGTCAGGTGTATTGCTAATTGGTTTTCCTAGACGGTTTCCTAAATGCCTAAGATTCCCTTTCCGAGTGCAATTGAATGTGCAAGCGTTAACTTTCTTCCATGTTATTCGCTTTCATGTTCTGTACATAAATTTTCTTCTTTTCCGCTAGCTGGGGAAACTTTTTTTATCAGGCCAATCTTATTTTTATTGTGTCGTAATTTCTAATTTGCGTTTGATAATTATTTGTAGACATTTTTAGGTATCTAGTTTTTGGGCATTTTTGAGAAATATTTAGGCATCTATCTTGAATAAGTTATATTTTTTAAATACTATAAATTTTTATAGATTTATAAATACTCAAACACAAAAATGTTCATCATACAGTTGTTGGAATGAGAAAATAATGTAAATAATGAACCTTGTATCCTCTTTAATAGTATGGTTGTAAAATACACATTTCTCGTGAGACACTACATTCTTCTTCTTCTTCTTCTTCTTCTTCTTATTATTATTATTATTATTATTATTATTATTATTATTATTATTATTATTATTATTATTATTATTTATTATTATTACTGCGTCTTACTACCCGTTCGGGTTATACGTCCTTACGCTAATGTGTAATGGTAGGGTGATTGTGAGATGAAATGGAGGACCTACAGTTTAACGTGGAATCCGAACCACGGTGGAGGCCTGGCACTCTTCACATTCACAAGTTGTGATTAATACATGTCTGGTCAGAGGTTTGACAATCAGATAAATCTGTGTTGGGACCGAGGATTGAACCCCGGTCCCCAGCACAGAAATCTGACACCTTACCCCTAGACCGCCAGGTCACCCGTGATACACTACAAATAGGCTGAAGAGAGTTGCGCTCGGAGGGGGTAGATATTACTTCCCAAGCACATATTTGTAAATCAACTTTCAGCAGAATGCGAGAGTTTTTAATAGTTAAGAGGGTTCATCCTAGCTGGCCCAACTCAGCTTCCGGCTCGCGCGAGGTATGGGAGTAAAAGGAAAAAAGAAAAGACAATATTCCAGAAATGTGTGCAGTGCATTTGTATTTGAATGATTACTCGAAATTTTCCGCGGTGACAACGGGGGACAAAGCGACAAAGTTTCTTGTTAATAACAACAGTATGTCCCTATTACGACAGAATGAAGATTTATGCACAGTGCTTATCTGTGAAGCCATTCTAAAATGGTCAAAAAACTGCCTTTTAAATGCAGTTTTTATCCAAATATAATTCAATATTTTAACAATGTTCAGTATTAGGAACTTGTATTAACACTCTATCTCCGTTAATGTTTAATTTGAAATGACCCACGTACAATAGTGTTGGTGTAAATTTACTATTTCTAGCCGACTGTATCACAGGGTTGATTGGCATGTGGCATTGGCATTGGCATTGGCATGCTCTTAAGGCATTGCATGTATATGGCTTAGTTTCGATTGGTAAAGTATTGATTTAATTTAGTCGTGAGTAATCATTACAAGTTTTTGTTCATATTTTTTGGTATTTTTTAAAAAATTGAATCTATTTTTGATCATTATTAGGTCATTTTTTTAATTATTTTATAGTCCTAGTTATACTTATAATATAGGATCATAGTGTAATCCACCAAGGTAAGACCTATCTTTCAGGGTTAAAGAAGCTTACTTCTTCTATGTGGTCGATCCTTGCTAGTCGAGAATCCTAGTCGATCTAACCCAACCTGTCCAACCGGGATCGAACGGGCTACTTTAAAACGACGCGGTGGCAAGTACAGGAAAGCCCTGCGATGATAGTTGACACGTGATGCTAGAGATGTCAAACTGTCTACAAGAGCCGGCTTAGTTATTAACCAGCGTGGGTGTAGCGTTAAAAACATGTTGGCACAGACACAGTGATCAGATGTGCAAATGGCGTGATTTCATTATGCCTCCATTATAGAAAGTTCTCAAGTGTTTTTGGTTGATTGGACCCTATTTATGTGAGATATTGATGGATTGAGCACCTTTGATTCGATTAGAAAGAATTGTAAGCAGGTGGATTGTACACCATCGATTCGACTAGAAGGAAGTGTAAGCAGGTGAATTGGGCACCGTCTAGTTGATTAGAAGGAAATGTAAGCAGGTGAATTGAGCACCGGACTAGAAGGAATTGTAAACCGGTGGATTGGGCACAGTTTATTTGACTAGTAGGAATTGTAAACAGGTGGATTGGGCACAGTCTATTTGACTAAAAGGAATAGTAAACATGTGGATTGGGCACCGTCTATTCGACTAGAAGGAAATATAAATATGTGGATTGGGCACCGTCTATTCGACTAGAAGGAATAGTAAACAGGTGGATTGGGCACCGTCTATTCGACTAGAAGGAATAGTAAACATGTGGATTGGGCACCGTCTATTCGACTAGAAGGAAATATTAACATGTGGATTGGGCACCGTCTATTCGACTAGAAGGAAATATAAACATGTGGATTGGGCACCGTCTATTCGACTAGAAGGAATTGTAAACATGTGGATTGGGCACCGTCTATTCGACTAGAAGGAAATATAAACATGTGGATTGGGCACCGTCTATTTAACTAGAAGGAATTGTAAACAGGTGGATTGGGCACCATCTATTCGAGTAGAAGGAATTGTAAACATGTGGATTGGGCACCGTCTATTCGACTAGAAGGAAATATAAACATGTGGATTGGGCACCGTCTATTTGACTAGAAGGAATTGTAAACAGGTGGATTGGGAACCATCTATTCGACTAGAAGGAATTGTAAACAGGTGGATTGGGCACCGTAAATTCGATTAGAAGGAATTGTAAACAGGTGGATTGGGCACCGTCTATTCGACTAGAAGGAATTGTAAATAGGTGATTTGAGCTTCTTATAATATAATATTAATTGGAAAGGAATGCAATAAATTGCCAGCAAACTTCAGTTCAGTTTAAGCTTTCTTGATGAACTTAAGTTACTCCATTCAATATATCTGAAGTAAAATTAATTCTTATAGTGAGGGCTAACAAGGCTAGGTTGGATTAGGTCAGTATTGGTCAATCTACCTTGGGAGGGAGATCATACTTTAAAGTAGCAGTTCTTAATACAACTGGGGCAGGGGGGAGGGTAAGGTTGGGGGAGAGGCTAATGTTAGGGGTAGCCTGAGCTCAAAAGTAGTTCCCAGTTCAAATAAGAGTATTTAATTATCTTAGTTGTCATTCAGGGAATTTTATGTAGCTTATTTTAATTAAATAATTTTTACATCTTCTTTCTTATCCATTATAATTTAAGATTCGAAAAATAAAAAGTCACATACAGACCACTCTTATGAAAATGTTGAATCAAAATGATAGTAAAGTGATTTTATTTTGCAAAACTACTCAATTTTTTTGCGCCCCACTTTACTACTTTGTAAGGTATATTCGACTCTAATTCTAATAGTACTTTAAGGATGAGGAAGACAAATGTTTTAAGAAATGTACAGTACCTACATTTGAGAAGGGGAAGGTGACCATTTAGTAAGAACCACTTAGTAAGAAAATCAGTATACCTAGTGGGATTCAAACAACCCCTCACTGACAAATCAGTCTAACGTGAGAGTGTCACTTTAGACCACGCGACCACAGATGCAGGTGCAATTTCTATTAACTAACTTTCTCATACTCGTACACCCCTTATATTGGTTAGCTAAACATTGTGGTGCCCGCATTTTTAGGCACGCAAGCACAGGCATACAACTCGTCCGGGTTTGTTTGACGGTGATAGGGAGGTCACGGCTCGAATCCCATATAGGTGTACTGAAGACTGTTTTTTATTGTTTTCACAACATTTTTTTGCTACAGCTTTGCGTTAGTTCCGATACATTTATTTTAAATGACACCTTCGCCAACCCTTTCCTATTTGTGTGGTTAAAATAAGCTCTTGTGTTAGACTGGCCTGCTAAAAATGGGGATATCGGGGCTCGAATCCTGGTTGGACCTATTTAGGTTGATTTTTACTAGATGGTATCCTACTCTCCTTCCACGCAAATGTGGGTAGATTACCTGTAAATACTTTCTTCTTCAAAGTTGGATATAAGATCTTCTTAACCTTAGTTGTGTTTTTTTTTAAATTGAAGCCAAATATATAGATAAATGACCTACCTAACCAAGTTTAGAACCTTCGACCCTATGCCAGAAAACTAGGAAAGACTAGACTAACGTAAACTGTTGTCCCTGGCTGAGGGTTTAAATTATATCAGTAAAAATTTAATGTCTACTCTTTAAAGTAATTTCCCGTTGATGTAATAAAATAAATGTTTGTAAAAAATTAAAATTAGGTGTGCTAATGTAGTTGATTTTAAACGTATAAATGTATAAAAATAAATGCAATAGGATTCCTAGAACTACGTTCAATATTAATATTTTTTTGTTATTTAAGGCAAGCTCTTTAATATATAAATTTATCTTCGTGGTAGTGTATAGTAAAGTTAGAAACAAATTTGCACCCACAAAAAAAAAAAAGAATTCACCTTAAGAGTCTGTATTATCCCACTGATAACTAGCTCCGAACTTAAATAGGTGATAAAGCTCAAATAAGTCGTCATATCGTTGTGTGGTTTTCTGAATTCTACTTTAGAAAACAGGAGAATTGAGAACAGTGAGACTATTTCACCACATTTTGAAAGCTAAATGAAAATAAAAAATATATTATTATTTCAAAAATAAAAATAGCTATTAAACCAATCACCTGCTTTGGTGGCCGCATGATCTGAGGCACTACTCTCGCAATAGACTTGATTGCCGCTGACTGAGGTTCGAATCTTGATTGGGTGTACTGAGAGTGGCTTTTTCAAAATGGTTTCACACTCTCGTTCCAAGCAAATGCGGGTACGCGTCTTATAAATATAACCTTCCTAATCCCTAAAACCTTTAGCATAATTAGTACATAAGCGTATATCCCGAACGGGTAGAAGGTAAGACGCAGTACAAAAAAAAAATTAAACTGATTCTAATTTCGCTGTTGTCACATTAATAATCACTTTGATAAGTTTTCCTGTTTCGAGATTAGTTTAAAAAATATATAATTTCAAAGTTATACGGTTGTGAGAATAGATCTTAAATCTCTGTTGTATTTTCTAATCTTTCTTACCATAGCGACACACAAACACACACACACACACAGAGGCAAAACATCAGTTCAATATTTTATATTGGCCTTAGGATGAACTTTTAATATTAAAAATTAAACTGCCCTGCTGATTACAGGGAGATCGGGGCTCGAATCCCATTTGAGTCTACTGAGGGTAAATTTTCCTAAAGGGTTTCCTACTTTTGTCCCATGCAAATGATGCAAATGTGGGTACATTACCTTTAAAACAATTCCTTTCTCAACCCTACACCATAAGAGTAATTATCACATCTGAATATAGCCTGAACAGGTAGTTAATGAGATGCGGTAATAAAAAATAAAACAAACAAAATATTTATTCAAGCAAGTAAATGTTAATGCTTTATTTAAATAAAATACATTACGGATTTACGGAATTTGTTAGAATCAATAAGTTGAATAAAATATTAAATATATAGCATGAATTTCTGTTACCACATTAATACCTCTAAAATATGTACATTGTACTGACCATTAATCTGGGATTAGTTATATAAGCGATTAGCTTTTTAATATTCTTTTTACGGATTCTCTTTTTATTCACCTGTAAAAATTGAATTTTTTTTAATTAGAATCCATGTGTAATTTCCGTTCAATTTTTTTTTGTAATAACGCACATATTCCTATACGATTAATATCGCAACACTTGGTTTAGGCTTTTTTTTATGTCCATCCCATATGTCATTCTATCTTTGTTTGGCTAACGCTAGCTTGTAATCGTCTGATCCGATAGTAGCTAGCAAACACCACACGTAGAAGACTGCGCCTGTTATTGATTGTAAAAAAAGAGCATTAAAAATATCATATGTTCTATCTCCTATTTTTATAAATATGTATTTTTTTTTCGTTCCCTTTATCTGAATTACAATTTCCTATACAATTGATTTTAAAATGGAATATGTCGCAAAAATTAATCTGATATTTTACTGTAAAGAAATCTAAAATTAAATACAAACACGATGCTCGAAAACGCTCACATCAAATTTTAAAAAATCTTTATTTTTCTTTGGGAATTAAATTGTACTTTTTCATAAAATTGCTCATAATTAACTAATCCTAAGAATTTCATTACTACAGGAAGTAATAAGTTAAAAATATGTTTACCAACTTAATGTATGGCAATTATTTCCTCCGAATTTGTCAGTAAAACAATCGGTTGATTTTACTTATGAATTAAGGGAATCTAGTAGATTGAATAGAATATATTGACAATTAATTAAATAACTGACAAAATATATTTTAAAAATTGATGTCCATACAATTTATAAGTAAAGATTTTTTTTTTAAATTGATGTGTTTGAATTTAAACCTAAAGTTGAAATAAAATAATTTATAAAATATGTTTGAAACATTATAAATTGTATATTTCAATTTTGAAATATAAATCAAACATATCAATATTTTTACTCTTGACTTATAAATCATATTAAAATAATATACATATATTGGTCCATTATGGACTCCTTTGTCAATTTCTTTTGTTCAATTTATAAATCGGATAACCTTCAACCAGCCAGATTGCCTAGAAAAAAAAGAGTTCTTCTTAAGCTGCTAGCTATGGATTAATTTATCTATTGGCTTAGTCAAACATTTAGCAAAGGTAGTAGTGCGTCAACTTATTGATAATAGTCCCAAGTTTGATTCTTATTTACAGCATGTTATACAATTACCTGTAGTTTTGGTATGTTCACTTTGACTGAGAGAGAAATAATAAATTCTGTAATTTGTGATATGTTTGTTGTGTTGGTTCTAGAAATATTTATATATTGAGTGTGTAGGTGGTAAATTCGTAAAACCAACAATTCTTACTATTACTTTTTTTTAATACTCACGAAACAGTAGTCCCAAACTCAAATTAGTAGAAAGGTCAGATTCACAAATTCGAAAAATATTGCGGGCCACAGAGCCTGTAGAAACATGTTTGCTCAGTTTAATATGTTCTTTACTTTTGTTTCTACAGGGCATCTTACTACCCATATTGGTCATGCACAGTTTAGTCACATTAGTGGGTAAGGGATTAGTAAGATATAATTTATAATAAATGTAACTGCATTTTAGTGAAATTAATGTGGGAAAACATAATCTGAAAAAACGCCCTTTTTACATCTGTCTGTGTATCAAACCCTGACTTAACCGACATTGACTAAATAGACCAGAAGAAAATGAAGTTTAATCTGCGTGTCCACCGATACAAGTCTACAGTACATATTTGATTATATATATTTGAAAGAATTTATATATATTTTAAATATTTAAAAAATGATAAGTACTCAGAAGTTTATGTGGGTTAAAGAAGTAACCTACTCAAAACAAAATTTATAAATTATGTGAATAAAAACCCTTATTTTACTATAACTATTATTATTATTATTATTATTATTATTATTATTATTATTATTATTATTATTATTATTATTATTATTATTATTATTATTAGTCTTTCTGTATTAAGACATGTTCATTCTTATTGTCAGTGAACTTCGACGGACATTACGCCCTGTCCTCTGCCTCCTCCTACAGCACCCAGAATGTTCTTTTTTACCTTCAAGTCACCCCATATTTGAATCCTCTTTCTTCCTAAGCTCCTCTTTCCCTCAACCTTTCCTTCTATGATATAGTAAAGAATACAGTTCCTCCTAGGGATTTGTCAGATCCAGTTTGCTTTGTACCGAAGAATCATATCCAAAAGGGTTCTCTTCTCACCCACACTACTTAGGACTTCTTCATTTGTCACCCTGTCTGTCCATCTGATCTTCTCAAGTCTTCTCCAGCATCACATTTCAAAGATCTCCAATTATATCTTTTCCATCTTCCTAAGAGTTTAAGTTTCTGATCCATACAGTGCGAGGTTCCAAAAGTAGCATTTCATCAGTTTCTTACTCAGTTCCAAACTTAACTTGTTAGTAAGCACTAACCTCTTCTTGTTTAAACCTTCTTTGTCCATGGTAATCCTATAACAAAGTTAAAAATAAACCACAGTTTGAAACAGTTCTGAATTATTTTTGTTACTCAAAATTATGTATGTACTGTAAATACTAGAATTAAACTTATTTTTTGAGTAAGTTTATGATGGCAGGCCAGATAGTAGTATAAAAAATATTGCAGACAAGCCCACGGACCGTGGATTTATGAGCCCTGGCCTAGAATCTATTTATTAACCAATTTATGTAAGGACGAACTATATTTAAAAAATACATAATTAATAATAAGTTAGCTCATTTTGTTACCCTTACTGTTGTCACTTATTTCCCTCTTACACGAAACGATGTATGGTTAATGATAATGACTCATCTCAATTTCTGCTGTACTTATAATTCAGCATACATCAGTACAGGACTTTGTACTCGGGCATTAAGTATCTAGTACAAACCTGCACCAATCACCGATACAGTGTACTACACAATATGGACGTTGAAACGTACTCCATTGGAGAAAAATGGTAGATTAAATTTGGATTGAACGGGTTGCGAGAAAAAGCCTGTTATTATGCAGTTTTTATAACAAAACATTTTTTTGCCCAAAATAAATAAAATATTTCTCCAGTAAAAATATAGAGTTTAATTTTCCTAAGATGATGACCATCAAATTTCTTGAATATCTGTCAAGGTTGCCCTGGAATTTAATGACAACTTTTTATCTTCATTTAAAAAGTTTCTCATTTAATGTCGCAATGTTCATGATGGATATTCAGGAACTGTTGATATCAAAATGTGAAGAAAATTAAACTCTATACCTGTACTGGAGAAATATTTTATTTATTTTAGAAAAAAAAAGTTTTACCATAAAAACTGCAAAAGCACTGGCACTTTCTCGCGTCACCAGCCATCCAACCTTAACTGAGTTTTACTGGCGTACATGGTCTTTTATCAATAACAATTTTATATACATAGGATACGGCCTTCACTTTATATATTATTAAATCTCATGGATAATCTCTTTCTTTAAAGTTCAACCCTTTCTTTTTTTTCCCAATTTTATCATTATAGGGTGTACTGATGTGATGATACATAAATTATTTCACACTCTTTATCTTTCCATTCAAATGGGGATATATCTCTTCTAAGTTCTATAATATTCATCCCAGTACCTTAGAACAGCGTTTACCAACATTTTCCCTATGGCGGATCTTTTGAAACCACTGATAATTCGTCATGCCCTCCTAATCTCCTCCGCTATACAAGGTGAAATTAAAAACCTTTACACATATTTATAGTACTCTACGTAGCTCATTTCATATTAATAAACGAAAATATGTTTGGATGGGCAGTGATGGAAAAAAAAAATCAAACAAACAGATGTTCAAGCAAATTTGTTAAAAGCAAATATGTTTTATGTGATGTGATAATACAAATAAAAAATAACTTAAAATCTAGATTTGTTCAACTGAGCCCTACAGGACTCTTCACTGGTCGGGTAGTATGAAAATGATAATACTCCGGATGGTATGTAGAACAAAAAAAATGGGTATAAATTAAAAACCAAGAAACCTAAATAGGCAATGATTGAAGAAATGTGGTGACCTGGCGTCTAGTGGTAAGGTGTCAAGACTTCTGTTCTGGGGGGTCCGGGTTTCAATCCTCGGTCCCGGCACGGATTTATCTGATTGCCAAACCCTTCCTTCACCTCTGACGAGACGTGTATTGATCACAACTTGTGAATGTGAGGAATGCCAGGCCTCCACCGTGGTTCGGATCCCACGTTAGACTGTAGGTCCTCCATTTCATCTCACAATCACCCTACCATTACACATTAGCGTAAGTGCGTATAACCCAAACGGGTAGAAAGACGCGGTGCTAATAATAATAATAATAATAATAATAATAATAATAATAATAATAATAATAATAATAATAATAATAATAATAATAATAATAATAATAATAATAAAATGATGATTGAAGAAATGTGACTGATCAGATCTCAATATATATAAATATGAATTTTTAAAAATCCAATCTAGTATTTGTGTAACACTTTTCAGTAGACACAAAACGAACTTCAAACTCAGTTGGTCGCTAAATCGTTAATGCACCACTGCCTCTCTGTACCACTGTAGTCACGATACATGGATTATGACGTAGCCAACATACATGTGATACAGGAGCGGTAAACCTAAAACGTTGGTTGTTGCGGGGGGAAAAGGAAAGTCTATGCTGGAGAGGGATGAGTGCTATGCCCTTGAATGGTAAATAAATCAAATAAACCCTTTTGAGGCTTCGAAAAAATATCCTCCACAACACCCAATATCCACTCCCCCCCCACTTCATCCTATTGCACATGATCCATCTTTCTCACACATATTTCATCTCTGTTTCGTCACGTCAATATATTTTATCACGGGAGAAATTACATATGAGAATAGGTGCTAACTGCCAAAAAATAATAATAAAATAGAAACTGTCAGTTCTATTTCCAGAAGAAAAGGTAAAAGTTTAAAAAAACAACTCAAACTTCTGAAGCTCATTTTTGTTTAAAATTCCAATGAAATCATCTATTTCTTTTGTGATATCTGTGTATGGGAATAGGTAGGCTTACCATAATTATTCAACTTCAAACCGGGGCAGTCTAGGTAGGTTAATGAAAATAAATAATACATTTTTTTAGTGTTGTTTATTGTACAAGTATTTTCATACACGTAAGTGCTTTTTAGTTTACAAAATATTCATTAATGTAAGTTTTCTAATAAAAATATGATCATGCGCTTGGCTTAGACTAGTTCTAGGTTTTTCACTTAAATGTAGTCTACTTTTTTTAAATAATAGATTTATCATTTTTAATTCTATTGTATCGCGTCCTCGTACGTCTAGTAGGATGACACAGATCCGATAGAACGGCTTCAAAACAGCGACACGATTCTTAGGATTATGTGTGCGTGAAGAATGTAGATGTAGTATACCTGCGCGCGCACGGGATAGTTAAACCAGGACCAAAATGCAAATCAGCCGGGACGTCGAGACGTGCCTCTTAATGCAGGACAGTCCCTGTCAAACCAGGACGTATGGTAAGCCCAGGAATAGGCATCTGTAGAGTTGATTCCGATCTAGTAGCATGGGTGTGTTTATCCTTCAGAAATAGGAACCGTGAGGAGAGGAATTGCCTTCTCCATTACCAAGCCAGTAATGAGCAGTTGTTATTAGTGGGGTGTCGTCATTAACATGACAGACTTGAAATTGTCGAGCCATGCAGAAAGATTGATGGGAAAGGAAGCAAAGTGGCCGAGAGGAAAGGGGGGTGGAAGCTTTGAGAGAATTAAGTCACGACACCACGCCGTAGGAACATCTTTAGGTCCGGGCCTTAAGGTAGCCCCCTTGGCCAATGAGGAAATATCAATCGCTGTTAGGTCACACTGATTAAAATACAATATTCTGTGTCATTTTCTGGAAATACTTCTTTAGTCTGTCCCTTTCGCCCTTCACCTACAACCAGCCTTTGCCACGTCAGTAAGAAAGAGGATTGATAAAACTATGAAACCTCTTATCACAAGGTAAAGAGGAAAGCTCGCTGGTAGTTCTCAAATGTATTTCGGGATAAAGAAGGTAAACTAAATAAAATGGACTTAAAAAAATTAGAAGAGTCTCTAAGTGTGTGTACAAAGTAACAAGTCACCAACCAAGCAATAAGTCATATGGTATTTTATTAAAAAGGAAAATATTTCTTCACTAAGAATACTTGTCTTTCACAACTCTAGTAAAATATTTCTCTGGCGGTTGGTTACTAAAAACCTTCTCTTTTTCTCCTCTCCGAACCAACAGGAAATCTTGAAGGAAAGTATGAATATAAGATAATGTGATTCCCCTCTCCCCTCCTCCTTCAGACCGTCGTACTAGTGCTTTCTAGCGGTGAGATATGGAACTAATTTTCACATTTCAATTAACTGTCTTGTCCATTTGCTAGCGTGCCTGGTCTTTTTTGCGTATATACATCTAACGGAGGAACTGAGAAAGTCAAAAAGATTTGGAATCGTATAGGAGAAGGTGGTTTCAAAGGAGTGAAGGAATATAAGAGAGAAAGAAAAGGAGGGGAAGAGACGGTGAACATCTCCTTGTGACTGGCTGGAGAATCGATTCCTGTAGACTGCTGCGAGAAGCGCCACCGTCGCTGGTAAACCTTCAAACTCTTCTTACACCCCCCCTCATACTCCACCCTTTTGTTCACATCCAAACCATGCCCCTTGACCCTTTCCCTTTGTATCTAGAGAGAGAAATATACGGAGAGGAGGAGGAGGAATGGTGATAGATGTAGAGTAAGTTTCAAAACAAAACAGAAAGAAAAAATTGTTCAAGAAAATTAAGACATTTAATATTTTTCTTTGCCGATAGATGAGTTTTTTGTTTGACTTTTATGGTGGCTTGAGTGTCTAAGAGACCTTATTTCGATCCTTAGGTGGACTTAAAAGAACTAAGTGATGCTCAAATTTGTCGAGTAAGTTTGTAAGATAAGTGCTCAAACTTGTTATGGATTATTTTATTAAGTCGTTAAGTTTTAACACTAAATTAAAAGCAGCTATAGGGAAGCTAGTTTTAAGATAATGCACTCACATTCAAGTTAGAAGGTGACGGGGAAGCCAAAGCTCTAAATTACACCTATAAATTATTATTATTATATTATTATTATTATTATTATTATATTATTATTATTATTATTATTATATTAGCACCGCACCGTACTAACCGTTCGGGTTATACGCACTTACGCTAATGTGTAATGGTAGGGTGATTGTGAGATGAAATGGAGGACCTACAGTTTAACGTGGGATCCGAACCACGGTGGAGGCCTGGCATTTCACACATTCACAAATTGTAACTAATACACGCCTTGTCAGAGGTGGAGGAAGGTTTTGTCAATCAGATAAATCTGTGCCGGGACCGAAGATTGAACCCTGTACCCCCAGCACAGAAGTCTGACACCTTACCCCTGGACCACCAGGTCACCCTTACACTTATAAAATCACCCCTAGTATATGCATACAATATTCTAACCTCATATTCATATAGGTGGTGCATCTTTCTGCCGAGCTAAGGGTTTAAAGTTAGATTCCTGGCAAGGACCAAATTTGATTAGTAGTGAAGATGGAACTATCACTTTCACGATTAATTGCGACCCGAGAGAATGGCTATTGTGTCTTCTATAGAGTTGAGCTAGTTTGTACATCACATGATTGATGTAAGTATTCTATTTGGGAAGGTAATGTTTGATACTTCTTATAAAATAATGTTTTTAATTTCTCATTATCAAGTACAAGAGTATTGTAATCGTGAAAATCTTTGACCACGATATTGCAATAAATCTTTAAATCTTCATGTCTTTTGTGTGTCGGAGTCTCAATAATTTGATTTTATCATTTTCTCCGTATTCATGTCTGTCTGTCTGTCCGTCTGTTTGTCTGCCTGTCTGTCTGTCCCTGGCCACAGATCTGTAATAACTTAATGAATTGTGTTCAAACGTGATATTTATATGTTGTAAGCAATAAAGATAATTTTTATTTTGACCCTTGTCCTCAAATTTAAGGGTAGTTTGCTGATGAGGGACTTTCTTGAATTCAGAATTTTTTGAAAATGGCCATAATAATTTTGTTTAAAAATGATTTCTTAAGGAGTGTTTTTCATGACAAATAACACTGTATATGCCTATTTGTAGTTTGGCTAGTG
This sequence comes from Timema podura, assembly GCA_033556935.1. Classification (NCBI taxonomy): domain Eukaryota; kingdom Metazoa; phylum Arthropoda; class Insecta; order Phasmatodea; family Timematidae; genus Timema; species Timema podura. The sequence goes on along the minus strand of JAVRXN010000013.1, from coordinate 28,513,167 downwards.
GTTCTTTTAGGGTAGTTTACTCACGAGGGATTTTTGAAAATTCAAAATATTTCTAAAATCGCTTTAGCAATTTAGTTTAAAATTTATATTCTGGAGAATGTTTGGCGTGACAAGCAAAACTCTCTCTACCTGTTTTTTTAGGATGGGGAAGGGGGAAGGGATCGTCTAATTTTAGTTTACTGATGAGTGATTTTTATTAAATTTGAATTCGATTTTAGAAATTCCTTTATTGATTTATTTCAAAATTAGTTTTTGTCAAGTTTCTTACACATAAGTAATTATCTATAATTTAATATAAATAATGATTATGATAAAATCTATACGATTGTGTCGTGGAATTTATTTTCCATGTTGCCTGTTAGTATTACCTTGTCTTATGAACAATACTTTAAGTGTAGATGCTAATTATTATTAAGTGCACATCAGTAAACAGGGGTGACAGAGGCGTCATACTCATCTGGTCTTATTTGCCAGGGAAGTAGAGGTTGGAGTTGAAATCCTGGGATATGTTAATTAAGTTTTTTCACATAAATGATTTCCCAGACTCTTTCTACGATCATCCTGGTATATTCCCTATTAATTAATTAATTTATTTGTTTTAATCGCCACATATTGCTGCCTGTTTAGTTCATACGCATATATGATAATTTACTCTAATAGGACAGGGATGAGAAAGGAAAAATTTTAGAGTAAGTCTACCCACATTTGCGTGGAAGGAGACTGGGAAACTATTTAGGGAAAACCACCCCCAATAGACCCGACCGGGATTCGAGCCCCGATCTCCCCGTCATCAGCATGCCAGTCTAATACGAGAATGACGCCTTGGCCAATTTGGCCAAGAATCAGATAGACTCCCTACTAGTTTTACTCTCCTCACACTATAAATGTAATTAAATCCGGATGTCCTGGATGGGTGGTAAGACGTGGAACATAAGGACGAAGTGCGTGATTAAATAGTCGAGCTTTCACACCAGCTTATAAATTCATCTCTCATCTAAACCACTTTTATTAAGTGAAAATATAGGGTTATCAAAAAGCCACTAAGTAATTAAGCGGATAGATTGAAAGTGACACCGAATTACGCTTTCCCAACTCGTAAAACGAAGACGTTGTTGGTAGATTTTCATAATTGAAGGTCGGACGCAAAGTTGCGGTGACTACGTTTTATTGCTTATAGCATCGTAAACATCTTGACAACACAATTTTACAATCTCCCCCTTCCACCATCTTTCGCACCCAACCCACCTACTCCACAGAAAATGTAAACCGTTATAAAAAGCGAAACAGTTCTATAAAAAAGTTGAAATATTATGATAGAATCCAGTGAGTAAAAATGGAGCACATATTCAATACAAATAGACTTAGTTAGAAATGAAGATGTAAAACAATAATAGTATTTTTTTTCACCTAATATTACCATCTACTAATTTTCTAAGTATGAGTCAGGCTGAATTTATATTAATGTACCCACATTTGCATGAAAGTCTAAACCCATAGAGGAACACTTAACTAAGATCCGAACACTGTTCTTCCTGCCATCAGCAGTCCAGTCTATTGGGAGCGTGACGCCTTAGACCAAAGTTATTCCACATGGGGTGTACGTATTCCTGAGGATATGCAAAGACAAGGAAGCTTTCCGCAAGAAGAGGTTATTGCTGACCAGCGAGCTGAGTTTGTAACTGAGGAAGAAACTGATGAAATGCTACATTTGGAGCATCGCGTTGTGTGGAACAGAAATTTTGACTCTTAGAAAGATGGAAAAGAACATCTTGAGGATCTTTGAAATGTGGTGTTGGAGAAGACTTTGGGAAGACCAGGAGGACAAACGGGGTAACACATGAGGAAGTCCTAAAAAGAGTAGGATGAGAAGATAACCATTTTGGATGTGATTCTTTGGTACAAAGTAAACTGGATCGGACACATCCTTAAGGAGGAACTGTCTTTTGTACAACGCCATAGAAGGAAAGGTTTAAGGAAAGAGGGAGGATTCAAATATTGAATGACTTGAAGGAAAGAAGAAAATTCTGATTCTGTGAGCTGAAGAAGCAGGCAGAGAAGAAGGGAGCATTGGCGGTCTAGGTTCACTGACAAAAGGAATTAGCTTGTCGTAATATATAACACCTAATAGTAATAATCATAATAGGTACCTTCATATTTGTAGTCCCGGGTCGCTTGGAAACTGTCAGTCCACCCCTGCCTTTGACCTACCGGTAGCCACACCGGGTGTTTTGTTTTTGATCCCGGTCTGAGAGATAATCGCCGAGTAGAGCGGTAGCTAATCAGCGAGAAGGTCTCTATTAAGTAAACAAGCGTGGTGTGAGAACAAGCTCCTAGTCTAAGAGTCGGCCATTGTTGGGGAATATTCCCACGATTATCTCTGACAACATAGGTTCCCTTCTTCGAGAGATAAAATAGCTGGATCACAATACACACGAGACACATACTTTTTTAAATGAAAAAAGGTGATTGTAGTCTTTATGTACACTAAGTACCATCTGAAATATTTTCTTTAATACACAATTTTTTTTAAAGAAAGACAACTTTATCTATACAAAGCACCTGCCTCAGTGGCGTAGCTAGCTAACGCGCTTGTTTCGTGTTGAGCTAGACTGTAGAGGACGGAGAGATCGAGGTTCGAATCTCGTTCGGGTGAACTGGGGAGGGATTTTCCCTAAATGTTTTTCCACACTCCTTCGACGCACATGTGGGTTAACTTCCTCTAAATTCAACCTTACCAATTCCTAACCCTTTAACGTAATTAGTACTTAAGCATATAACCCGAACGATTAGTAAGACGTGGTGCTAATTGAATAAATGTTTAATACAAAGCCTTCAGTTTTAGTTATATGTGAAACATTTAACGTCATTTCCTACTTGGAGATCTCGAAGATATTTTGCGAGTAGGTTTTCATCTTATCTTGACGCACTTTAGCACTCAAAGCATTATCAGAATTAGACACTAATGTATGAAATGGAAAGAGGGGGAAGAAAATAAATAATTCCTCTTACAAATGACTCTCTATCTATGTAACGATAACCCTTCCCCTCTTCCACCGACGAATGCACACACTCGCTCTACTAATTGAGCATGGACAGAATTGACTTGCATTTTAATATTCATTTTATCGTGTTTCCTATTCTAGACCGACATAATATTTCACGGACTCTTTTAATCTATATCCTGGAAGCAAGATTCCTACTGGCTATTATCGTCAACAAACCAAATAGCCTGAGTTGTAGACGATTAAAACACATTTTACAAGAAAAACTACTTTAGAAATATAAAAATATCTGTGTGACATTTTAAGACTATTTTTAAAATTGTTAATACATTTATGCTTTGTTCCAATTTTATATCTTTAAAACTCACAGAATAAAAGTTAAATATATTAACATAGCTCCTGTCCTGACTTGACACTTCGCCACAGGTAGCCTCAGTATGCGAGAATTTGCCGCGCAGGCGTTTAATTCTAACGCAATATTTGATTAAACAATTGTTTATTTCAAAATATGGTTCACGCCAAAATAAAGACCAAAGATTACAACAGGGATCTATTTCCTTAACAACCCCCTATATTTTGATTTTTATCAATAGAAAAATGTGTGAGAATGTGTGACGTTAGCTCATTTCAACGAATTTTTAAGCATATTTACAGAGCTATTAGACAAAACTGAATGTAAAAAGGCTCTATATTTAGCCTTCTTATAACAAATACAGTTTTTTTTAATATTGGATCACAATATAAAATGTTAAGATATTTGAGAACTAGCAGCGAGCATTCTTTTTTAACTTGAGATAAGAAGTATTGTAGTCTTCTTTCCTTTTTCTTATTGATATGACAAAGGGTGGTTGCAGGTGATGGGCGAAAGGGTGCATAAGCTTAGATAAACTAGAGAAATGTATAAATAAAACTTGAAGACCATTGTATTTTAAGCCTTGTGGATTGACAGCGATTGATAAGTTTTCGTTGGCAGAGGCGGCCGTCTTAACGTGGGATTTCTGAACTAGCTGATTATATCAGTACACGTATTATAAACTAATTTAAGGTGGGGGTGAAGGTATCGTGAGAAATGGGCAGTATTTTAGCTGTTTGTATAGTAGAACATAGTTTTGTCCAAAATAAATTGGTAGAAACATACCGATTAATTTTCTTCACATAGCGATATCAACAGTTGTTGAATATCTGTCAAGGGTGGCCTGGTATTTAATGACAACTTTCTCTTCATTAAAAAAGTGTCTCATATAATGCCGCTATGCTCCTTTAAGATATTAAATAACTGTTGATATCACCATGGTAATAAAACTAGTTTATATGTTTCTATTGGGGTAGTATTTTATTTATTTTGGAATTAAAAATGTTTTGTTATAAAACCTGCAAAAATACTGGTCTCTTTTAATGTTCCCTACACTCCCACCTTAATTCTAGACCCGACACAACATCCAGTCCTTCAGCCGTCACTTTCTCACTCTCAAACGTGAATCCCAAATTTTTACAATTATTGATACATTTTTCAATCACATAGAGAATTGAATCCTTGACCCTTAGCTCCGTATACAGACGCGATACTGACTGCTCTACGGTGTCAGTCAAATATCTGTTTAAATTTGAGAGGGGGGGGAGAGAGATGTTTATACAGAAACAGTTTTTCAATGCATCTAGACCTAATAAATGGGAAACAAGAGTTATTATAAAATATTAAAGTCAAATTTGAACAAACCAATGTTACCTAGACAATTTTGCTCTTTTTAAAGTTATCGTTAAATTGCCATAATTATTATTAATATTCTACTACTTAAATATATATTACTAACTTCTTTAGAATTTTATTTACGTAATCATCGGATGGCAGGCTAATAAAAAGAGGTCAGTCTCGTCTATTTTTCAAATGACAAGGAGGTTGATGTTCTAAATCAGGCTGTGTTGGTCGAGATTTTTTTTTTCCCTAAGCAGTCGCCTCATTTCGATCCATGAATTTGTGAGTATATTACATCCAAATTCTTCCTTACTGATCTTTACCACATGAATAATAAACCCTTGGATTATTTGGGAGAATAGTAAATACGTGATTTTTAAAAAAACGCGTAAATGTCATACTATTATTATTTAAAAAATTATAAATACTGGATAAATGTTCTATAAATCAATACCGGCGAGTTTCATTTCCATGATATATAAATTTGTAGTTTCTCAGATTGTTACAAATAAACTTGCCTACTTTTGTTCACGTGGTCCAATAAATATCTTACTAATATATTTGAGTTTATTTCTACGTGACAATGATTGAAAAAAACCTACTCAACTGTGGTGTGTCATATATAAAAGTAAATACATATATATATATATCAAAGAAAATATGGTTGTAAGCTCGAAAAAAAATCAAATAGCTCTCCCTTTTTTTCACGTTGGTCGCAAATCGGCAGCGTCATGGCCTGGCCTGACCACCCACGCTGCCGGAACTAATTTAAGAGCGCATACCTTTCAAGAATGACCGGCGTATTAATTATAGTACCTAGAATAGAATCTTCACACCGTAACGCATATAGTCAGCCGTGTATGATTATAGTTCTAAAGATCCACCAGCATCAATGCTCAAGATGGCTAAGTAGTCAAAATCTCAAAAGCCCGAAAAGATGAGCATACAGACTTAACCTAAAGATATTATTGTCTGGATTGTGGATGTTGGAGATCGAGCCCCGGATGGGTTTGCTGAGGGTAGCTATTCATAAAGGTTTTTTCATTCTATCTCCACGCTAAGAAGGGTACACTTATTGTAAATTTTATATTTCTCATTCCTAAGCCTCAAGTGTTAATAAATAGGTAGCTAGATGTGGAGCAAATATATATTATAGCTAAAATTATGTTTATATATTAGGGACGGGAGGAACAGTTTCATTGGAGTAAATATTTTGTCTACTCTAGAGTCTCTAATATTGAAATGCACACCCATATTTTGAGGGTCATTAAAAAAGAAATTTCCATGAGGAATCATTGTCCAACAAATGCAAATGGGACACATCACATGGCCAGAAAGAAAGCCACTGACTTTTAAACAGGTAATAACTATGCTATTTTTATTAATATAGATGTATATATTGATTAAAGCTATTATTTCTTAATATTTTGGTATAGAGATGAACATTATTTTAATATTCAATACATTCTATGAAATAAAGTAAAACTAGTTGGTAGCATCTTTATAATTGAATGTTTTACAAAATTGGCACAGAACAAATTGTTCACTAAAACAATATTTTAACCTTTTTTGGGATAGTTCGCTATATTTTTTTGCTTGGAATACAGACACCATTTATCCAATCTCTCTTTTTTATCATTCGTATATGTCTCCTTCTTAATGAATTAAAATTAAGGAGTTCAATGTTATATATCATTAGATAATGGATATTTATAGTAAAAAAAACAAAACGGATCAGTCCAATGAAAAAACAATACCACTTCCACACACAGACACAAAAACAACTAAACGTCACAAATGACAAACAGATTTGGTCTTCCTTACCTTGGCATCTCTCGATTTTCTTTTCGTTCCCATTTATAGAATGAAAAGCCAGCTGATATAAATCAAAACAATTGATTATATTTCAATTTTCCTAACATCCTTATACCGGTGAAGCAAGATATTTGAGAGATTTACTCGTTCATTTCCTGGATGAAGTAAAAAGAAAATAGGGAGTGAGAGGGTTGTGGTGATGGGATGTAGGCCTGTAGAAATAGGGATGTAAAAAAAAAAAAAGATCAATTCGATGTTTTTCGACCAACGTTGGCAGTCCACTTCCATAAGGATAATAATACCAAGAGAGAAAGGGATAAGTTTGAGTTAGCCAGAGCATCGGAATGAGGCCTAATAGATCGATAGTCTTTTTCTCTCTCCGGGCAGCCCATCTCCCCCTGATTGGCTACTTGTATTAAGGTAAAAGCTTTTGTTGCCTACCACCCCCTCCCTACTACCTCTCTTCATCTCACACCGACCAACACACCCTCTCCAAAAACACAACAACAACACAGAGAGAACTCCAGAGGATTGGGTGAAGTATAATATCTCCTTCTAGCGGTGCTGTATACTCTTCTGTCTCCTAGCTCCGGAGTTCGTTTGAGAAGTGGAAGAGAAAGCGTGGAAAAAGGGGGCGTATGCTTCAAGCCTTGTATTATTCTCTAACCCCCCCATCTCCTTTTCTACCCCACCCCCTTCATCCCTTATTTCCACGGTTAATGGCTTCAACATTGTAATGATGTCCATTTCTCATCACGGCGTTCTCGCTTTTCCCTACTGTGCTTTCCCGGTTTCCGCTTCTCCATTTGTACATCTCTACCGCTTTTTGTTTTTGTGTGTGTGTGTTTATATTTTGTTCCCCATTTTCCTTGGGGATTTGACGTGACTATTTGTAATATCTATAAATATCGCTAGCAGACCTTGCTCTAGCGACATAAACCGTTTAGAATGTGGACGAATCGCAGAAAAATATGTTGTGTCTTTCAGATGCAAAACAATTCAAATTTGGTATGGGCTCTACTGTTATTGTGGAATGAAATTTTTTTTATTAGTGATATATAGAGAGAGGGTAAATTCTCTTTTGCGAAAAACGCGAAAAAAAGGGGGGGTCTAAAATAGGGTATTTATAAGTTTTCTTTGCGTTTCATGGCATTTGAAAGTGTTTAAAGCGATTTTTATTTCGCGAATTAACGCGAAAAACATGATTTTGAGAGTATTTTAGCTAAATTATTATATTTAGCGAAATAGACGCGTATTCCCTGAAAATGATGTGCATTTAAATAAAATGCTGAGAATTTCTATAAAACGATGTTTTTCAGCGGAAATAAGTGATTTAAAAATCATTGAGTTTCACTCGTCTGTGTGCTTCAGCTCGGGTTTTACTTGCATCCTGTGCCTTCCACAGCCCATCCGGCTAATCGCCACATTTTGTGTATATATTAACAATTTTTGACTTTCACTTTCGTGTGAACTGATACACTTGTATTTAAAATATGCACTTATGTCATTTTTGTTACCACACTATTTTATTTGCCAATATTAACTATCTTTGACTCGCACATTTGTTTGAACTGATTCAACGACACCAACTATTTACGATACCAGCTATTTAATAAACTATTTTTATTTTTGTACTGTAGGCTACAATGATTTTTTGACGTGACACATAGGTGTAAAATAAATTATTCCAATTGAAGTCATTCTGCATTCTTCTGTTTGTGTTTGACACAATCTTCCAGTTTCCTTCCTTATTAATGTAATATTATTATTTATAATTATAATCTCTCACATGAAAATATTGCAAACAAAGGTTAAAATACCCTTCGTAATAATGCATACATAAATTTTATCATAAATTCTTTGCATAGGCCCTAAAAACATTGACGAAAGACATTTTTACCTATTTTGCTACAAAATGCTAAATTATGCCACAAAACGCTAAATTTCCAATAATTAATGCTATTTTACCCTATCTTTAGTAATATATGCTACGTGACCACTAGCTATATTAATATTAAAGGGATGAGAGCGGTAAAAAAAATATTAGAATGTGTATCCCGAATTTTCATATAGGAAGAGTTGTAAGCCATACAGGGGATAATATCCTTTATATAGCCTTCATAGATTCAAACCCAAACCTTTCCATCACCTTAAAAAAACACAGATAAAATGAGACTGACACCTTTGTCCACGTACTCACCGATGCGTGCTACTTTAGAATTTTGTTACATTGTAATTTTTCATAAAGAAGAACATTTTCTAACAGCTATACAAATTTACTAGATCTATCTTCACACATTCATACGTCATATCATCTGATCTACAGATCAAAATATATTATCAATACCTTTAAAATAACACGTATAATTAAGTAAAACTTTATCAATATCGACTGCAAAATAGATATGTTTGTATTTTCTAAGAGTACCTTCCTATCAAAATCTTATTGTGGCTTTTAAGTCTTTGGTTGTTTTTTTTAGAAAAGTTACTCATGATGATGATGATGATAAATGATAATAATAATAGTAATAATAATAATAATAATAATGATTCACATTCCATGTGGTCCACATTTAAGACGTGTACATAATTACAAGCTGATATCACCTTGGGTGGGTTCTTACGATGACGTCACTACCAGAATAAATTTAATAAGTTACGGAGTGAGCACACACATGTTTTAGTTTCTATATTTGTACGCTCTGGTTCCTGTACTAGATAGTACTGTGAGTGTGAGGTTAAGGATATTTTAAAAAAACAAACTTTTTGTTTTGTTTTTTTTTGTTGACGTAAATAACAACTTAATATATTATTAGTGTTATTTTATAGGTATTGATAATATATATCCAAATTGAAGGTAATGTGACCAAATGTATGAATGAATGAACATTGTTTCAGTAACTTTTGTTGCTGTCGAAAAAAGTTTCATCCTATTTGAAACAGACTGTTGTTGTGATTTAATACTTTCTAAGGTAGAATAATGTGTAAATGCTACCATTTTGAAGAAATTTAAGTAACATTTTCTTAACGAGGGAATGTAAAAACAAACACTTAGTGAAGAAAAAAAGTTAACAATTTAATCGATCAGCCTTCAACTAATTTCTCCAGGAGTAAAGATTTCAACCAGATTCTGCAGTTACAATTTTAAGATATTTTTTTCTTTTTATTTCAAGTTGAAATATATCCTATAATTTTTCCTTGGATTTTAAGTTGATATTACTCCTTAGTAATCAAGCTAGTCAGAAAAAAATAAACACTATATTCAATAATACATTATATTCATAGATGATAACCGTAGTTCACATGGTTAAAGACGTCTGTCTTGCAGTATATGCCAATATTTAAATATATGGGTCCTAGGTTCTCAATCAATTGCTTAGAATTTTAAATTAAAAACACTTGTCATGAGTTTTTAAATGAAAAACTTTTTGAACAACCGTCGTATTTATTTTTCTTTGCACCGCGTCTTACTACCCGTTCGGGTTATACGCTTATGTACTAATTACACTGATGGTTTTAGGGAATAAGTAGGATATATTAATAGGAATTGTAACAGCATTTGCGTGGAGGGAGAGGGGGAAAATATTTTGGGAAAATCCACCCTCAGTACACCCGGCCGAGATTCGAACGCCCATCTCCTCGTCATCAGCAACCTATCCTACTGCGAGAGTAGTGCGTTAGACCATGCGGCCACCGAAGCGGGTTCCGTTGTATTGAAACGAATAACCAAATTAAAATACTATAAAATGTAAATACATTGTTTGACCTATTTTCAAACAATGTCCTTGCCAAATCTCGTTAATACTTGACATCGCATTTGACAATCATCGTGAGTCAAACTTCCAGACAGACAGATGAAAAGTCAAAGGTTAAAGGTGGGAGTGTAGGGATTGCAAGAAAAGGACAGTGTTTTTGCAGTTTTTATATTTAAAAAAATGATTTCCCAAAATAAATAAAATATTTCTCCTGTAGAAATATAGAGTTTAATTTTCTTCACGTGGCGATATCAACAGTTGTTGAATATCTGTCATGAGCATAGCTGCATTAGATGACAAACTTTTTAATTGAAGATAAAAAGTTGTCATTAAATTCCAGGACGCCTTTGACAGATATTCAACAAATTGTTGATATCACCACGTGAACAAAATTAAATTTTACGTCTATACTGGAGCAATATTTTAATTATTTTGGGCAAAAGAAGTTTTCGATATAAAAACTGCAAAAACACTGTACTTTCTACATCGCTTAAACGCCCACCTTACGTTTATATTACATTACCTCCAAAATAGTATCACAACCACACCCAAGAAAATATGAGTACGTTTTCTCTCAAATACTACCTTATTCATTTATACCCTGACATTATGATTAAATTTCGATTTGGACATCGCAGCAAAATAATTAGTAAAATTATGAAAATAAAACGTTTCATTCAAAATCAATATTAGCATCTTAATTCATAATGATATGACTGAGTTGGCTTATATATTATATTATATATAATAAATAATATATTTATATATTATATATATTATATTAATATATAATATATATATATATATAAGCCTAAAGTCTATAGCAATAATCTTCTCTAAGTATTTAATCTATTTTTAATATTCAAGGACTAAACAGATAAAAGTTATATATTTTTTTCCTCTAACACCACGTTTTACTACCTGTTCAGGTTATACGCATATGTAACAATTACGCTAGTGAGTTAGGGATGAAGAAGGTTAATTTAAATAAAGTGTATCCCATTCTCGGGGAGTGAGATTGGAAAACATTTTTTAAACCTTAAAACACCCAACGGGATTCGAACCCTGATATATTATCATTGGGAATCTAGTTTAACACGAGAGGGGCGCCTTATACTATGCGTCTACCAACGCAGGTTATATAGAAGATATTATATAGACCCCGTTTTTACCTACCAGGTAGCATGTTTGTTTCAAATAGTAACGAAATTTGACAAATCTAATACAAAGTAAATATAATAAATAATGTATTCGTAAATATTTTGAATATGTCCAATAAACTGCTACAAAAACTTCAGAATTAATTTATTGTATTATGAAAAATTTGTACGATTCAAAATGCTAATGATCTATAAAAAGAATTTGAAAAAAAGGAAGTAAACAACAAAGTCTTAAATTTGGGTACGACAAACCTTACAGGGAGGATATTTTAGGGGAGGTTTGTAAGCGGGGGGTGTTGGAATAGAGGTTTGAGGTCACAAAGCTCCCAAATACTCCCGGTCGATATTAGATACAGGTTGTGAAACCTTAAGTTTGCTTTAAACTTGTTTTATTCTCTCAACATAGTCACAAAGTGTCTTGATATTTCTGAATAATTTTCAAATAGCTACTTGTTTATGCTCGTTTTAATATGCTTCCATTCCAAACCATTTGTTCTGCAGCTATCTTTGTTACTCAATGGGGTGTCAATTTTGAAATATGTAACATATATATTTTGACTTTTTATCAAAGCTAGTTCCCTTACTCGACCTCGGTGGTCTTGGGTTAGCGTGCTCACCTCAAACCCGATGTTCGTGGGTTCAAACCCAGCCGAGGTTGACGGACTTTTCTTGTGCGATAGAAACCCGTAGCACAACTTACTTAGTAGGGCAAGTAAAACCATCGATCCCATGTCATTGTGGTTTGTAAATGAACCCTGGAAGGTATGAGAAAATACATTTCCAATCAAAATTGGTAGACTCTTTTATTCTAGCTCATAGAAATTCTCGTTGTGTTGTTATAATTAGTTGGATTAGAAATTGCACGTTAAATACCTCAACTAGACATACATACATACATACCTATTCACCCCGTGCCTTATGGGGTAGGCAATAAACTGTGCTGATAGTTCAAAAAACAATCCGTACTCTTAATCGATCCTCACTAACTTTCTCCACACTTCCCTATCCTTGCAAACTCCCTTCGCTTTAACAGCATCCATACACCAAGTCACACATGCTCTTATATTCTTTAAACTCTTAATGTTTTCTCCTTTCCACAATTCATCCACCACATTTAGCCACGTATTACATGGCCTTACCCTTCCTTTTGATCCACACACTCTACCTTAATATATTTGCCTCGTCATTCGATCCACACTAATAATCTCAACATTCCCAAACCAATGAAGACACTTCGTTCACATGGACCTATTGCATTCCCTTTCAAACAACACCTTTTCAGCACTAAATCATTACTGACTGTCCATACCAATCTTTCCACATACATTTCTTGGATAAAATAAATAATTCATCTATATTTATTTTTTATATTTGTATCACTAGACCTTACGCGTTTAAGACGTTGCCCACATACTTGATGATTTAAAAACTATTTTACAAAGTAGGCTGCATCTTAATCAATCCGACCCACATAGGCGTGCCAAGCACGTTCATACTTAGGCACTAATATACAAATTAGAAAGAGTAAGAAGAAAAAAAGAATATCACACTGCGATGCCTCTTGTCTACGTGATGATAGAACCACCCCTCTTCCTCTGACGAGTATACACACTCACTATTATTTGTCCTGGACAGCATAGACTTGTATTTCAACATTACCTTTTTATTGCTATCCTATTCTAGATAGACATTTGTTCCACGGATCTTTTTTAATCTACATCCTGACAGGAAGATTCCTACACGAAATTTTAGTGAATTGACAAAATATCCCGAGTCGTAGACATTTAAAATTATATTTTCACAAAAAAAACTATTTAAGATCAACAATTAATTTAGTAACAATCTAATCCTACTTTTAGAATTTATTAAAAAAAGTATGGTTTTATTTTCAATGCTGTATCTTTAAAACTCGTTGAATAAAATTAAATACATTTGCATTTTGACTTGCCGCTACGTCACAGATAGGCAACGTAGTTAAGGAAAACAAACTCGAAACATGGTAAGTAAAATCTAAAATTATATATCAACATGTTTAGGTTAAGTAGTGAGAACTAGTAGTAGAAATGTGAGATGTATAAAATGTAAAAGTAATTTCTTACTAAAATCTTACAACTTTTTAAATGAAATGATTCAATATACATGTACACATTTTAATCCGCCAGTAGCTCTAATGCTAGAAATTCAAATGAGTTACAATAAATAATTATATAAATGATTCCAGCTATATTTTCAAGTTACATATGTTAATACTTCAAAATAATAATCAAACCCTTTCTCAACGTTTCGTTGTAATTCAAAAATCTAAAATATTTACCGTAAATTTTTCCAGTTGAAAACTAACCGGAAAATTTTAATAACTACCTATGAGTGTCCACACAGTTGGTCACGTGTTCTAAAATGTCAAGATGGACTTAGACTGAACTGCTAGTAATGAGGAAGGCCAAGCCTCGAATTCCGATAGGATCCATTGGGTATTTATTGATATGAGATTTTTCACTGCGGGTTTTCTCATTCTTCTCTCTCGTATAATGTGGGTGCATTTTATCAAATGTGTTCTAGCTCGTTCTTTGCTACTTAGCTCAAGTCGTTAAGGGGCCACTTACTTATTCGCTGAAAACGCACGTCCAAAAATATCCCGATTATTAATAAGTGATTTTTTTTTAAGATTCACACCAAGCTGAAGGTGAAAGATGTTCCTATAAAATTTGAAAAATCCCATTGTAATTTTTGTAATTAAAAAAATTAACAATAAGATCAAATTAGCTCGTATCAACTACCTATTAAGCAAACTGTTGCATATTTAGATAAAATTATATGGTTGTGAAACAAAGATTAACCTACTTCAAACAAATACAATAATGTTAAAGAACAACAACAAGAAAATTCTAATATTATTATTTTAGCAGTTTCGCAGTTTCATATCTGCTATTCCTGTAAGAAATGCATCGGTGGAAGATAATTCACTTCAATTAGATGACGTTCAGATTTACGTTTAAATGCACTCATCATATTTATTTATTAAGGTGGACCGCATCGGTTGGCGAGAAAGTATCAATCACTGTTCGCCCAACGGTGTAAAATACAATGGTCTGTATTGTTTCCTGGAACTACTTCTCTATTCCCTCTAATCTAATACTCCCTTGCGCCTTTCACCTACAACCACACTTTGTCATGTCAGTAAGAAAGAGGTAAAAGGGAAACTAACGAAACTTTTTTATCTCAAGTAAAGAGGAAAGCTCGCTGCTAGCTCTCAAATATCTAAAAATTTCTGAAACTATTTATAAAAAAAATCACTGTATTTGTTAAGAAGGCTACTCTATAGCTTTTTCATCAAGCCTAGTCTCATTGTTCCGCAAATATGTTTAAAAAGTCGTAAAAAATATCTAGTGAACATTTCTACATATTTTTTCTAGTAATAAAAACTAAACTTTAAGGTTTTTAAGTAAAAAGAGCCTTGAAGGATTATCTCTTCTTTATTTTGCATGAACCATATTTTTAAATAACGCATCATAGAATAAAATATTGCGCTAAAAGCTGAAAGTATGTGTGTCAATTTCAAGCTTACCAAGGTGGGCCCCTTAAGTGACATTTGCTGGGGTAACCGTGACTTCAGACAACCTCGTCTAAAACAACCGCACAGTAAGGGTTCGGCCAGACTGACAAGCGTGCGAGCGAGCGAGCGAGCGAGCGACTGAACGACTGCATGACCAAACGGGAGCGAGCGATTGTGATTAGCACGATAGCTTTAAACTCAATAGTTGTTGACGAGGAGGCTCGAATCTTGGCTCAGTTAACTTAGGGAATTTTTTGACGAATGATTTATTGTTGTGGTTTTCCTATCTCTCTTCGGCTAATAGTGATTCTTGTTTGTAAAGGCCTACTTTGATAATATTGAAGTATTTTAACATATAGTTTAAAAAATATATAATATAGTTTATTATACTACCAATTAAATTAGGCAGTTAGTAGCAAGTGTGCTAAAACTATCGATAATTATTTAAAAAATCAGATATCATGTCAAATTGAGATGATTTCCTAGCACCCAATGAACCAACATACAATAATAATACCTAGCGCCTGTAAACTAGACTGTACTGGTTCTAGCGCGAGCGCTTGAAAAATAGAACCAGTTCCAGTCTGGCCACCTCTCATTACAACCAATGTGTTCTATTTTTTTTTTTTTTAGTCGCTTGCTCGCTAGATGTTGAACTAGTTAAGATGACACGTTCCATAGCCGGCACTGCGGCAAGAGGAGTGTATATAGACAGGACTTCTAACCAGGGTGCTTTTACAAGCACAGAATATCCTGGTAGGGTGGATGAGGGTGTGATGTGGGATGGGTAAAGAAAGAAAGAAAGAAAGAAAGAAAGGAATGAGCAAGAGAGAAAAAGGGTTGAAGAGGAAGATTCCCAGCCAGAGACAAATGGGGATGTCGGGAGTTCGAGACTACTACATTTTTTTCTACTTCTTGTTCCAGTGCAGTGCTGGTGGCAGTGTTGCCATATGTACGAATAGTATAAAAAGCATAATCTGGCATCACGTACTAAGGAGATAAACTTAAACACAAATTAATGTGCATTCAAAATGTTAGGTTTTTGGTTATAAAATCTTTACTAAGCTTTGAAATATCACTTAACTTGGTACAACGGCATCCACAAAATGTGGCCGGCCTTTAATTTGGGGGGTGTGGGGAACGTGAATAAAGGTAAGTGTTTTTGTAGTTTTTATAGCAAAAACATTTTTGTTGGCCAAAATAAATAATATTTTTCCCCAGTAGAAACATAGAGTTTAATTTTCTTCACATGGTGGCCACAAAAATTACGAACTATCTATCAAGGATGTCCTGGAATTTAATGACGAATTTTTCTCTTCATTTAAAAGTTTCTCATATAATACCACAATATTCATCACAGATATTCAACAACTGTGATATCACGATGTGAAGAAAGCCAATTATGCTTCTACTGGAGCAATCATAACGTTTAGGGTGTCATAATCATTTTCTGATAAATATATCAATGTGTTAAGGACTTAGAAAAGGAAATCAATTCATGGACTTAATAAACAAAATCACCTGGTTCTATATATATATATATATATATATATGTATTATAGAGATAGATAGAGAGAGAGAGCATTGAGCCCTCGTCTTTAAACTACGCCTTATGGACATAGGGAAATAACCTATCTGAACCAGAAACTATGTCTGATGGACATAGAAAATAACGTCAGCCATTTTGACCTAAGAAACTATATCTGATGGACATAGAAATAATGAGACATCTAACAAATGAACTAAGTCTGATCGCATAGAAAATAAAGTTAGACATTCTAGATACATGAAACTAGTCTGATGGAAATAGAAGTAACGTCAGATATCCTGACACGATACACTATGTCTGATGAAATGAAATAGAGTTAGACACTTAAATACATGAAAATATGTCTGATGGACATAGAAACGGAGTTTAGAATCTAATGTAGATTCTAAAAAGAAGATACAGATACTTAAAGTCTCAGAAGAGGCTTTCTCTGCGACGTGGTGGTGAGACTGACGCCTGATACATCTTGGCCATCAGTAGAGTCTTCGGTGCTTAAGTTTTACGACGTAGTTTTTTCCTCCGGTGAATTAATACAATGGAATACAAAAATGCGACTCACAAGGAATCCGTTATATAGCAACGGAACTGCCTCGGAATTGGACTACATCATGAGATCTAAGTGGTGAAGGGGTAGGGGGGTAGAGTTGCAGAATTAGGCCTATTTCTCTTTAGCACTTTCAGGAGGTGTGGCGAGCAGAGACAGTTATCTTTCTTTTCTTCGATGAGTACCCTTTGATCAAGACGTGGAATTGTTCGCGGTCTCGGCATGGTCCGTTGGGGGCAATCTTCCTCGGAGCTTGGGCGTTTCTAGGCAACATAAAACCACAGTGAGCTAACACCTGCCACGTCTTATTAGAATATGTTAGTAATTGTTATCTTGTTTTAATAATCTTTATGGAATTTTAATTGTAGATGTAATATCATATAAATTACATGTTACAACCGTTTCCGAAAAGAAAATTGCTAAACAATAAAAATGCTTGAAGCTATCCGTTTGTTCCGATGGCTCTGCATTTCCACGACAAATGAAAAGGGCCAATCGCCTTAAGATAGGGAGATAGATAGGCATATTAGAGGCTAGAAGGTGGGATTTAGAGGAAGTCTATCTGCACTTGTTTGGAGGGAGAGTGAAAACAAGATTCGAATCTCAATCTCCCCTACAATGGCAGTTTTGTCTACTGATAGAGTTACACCTTTGCCCATTCGAGCACAGATGCGTGTCACATGCTATTAATAACGAGATAATTTTCTAGAGTTTCAGTATTGAAACGGGTCATATTTTCAATTAGAATATTTTTTAAAGGTTTTAAAAGTCAAGTTCTTCTTTACATGAAGTGAAGGTATAAAATTTCAAACTTGCCGTTTTTGCAGAATTTGAACTTTTCTCCTGCTGACGACATGACCGTTTCCTCCCAAGATGTCTGCCACTGCTTATATAGTCCTCCTACACCCAATTTATATTCAATGGAAGCTATTTAACAAGTGTCGATTTTCAAATCTACTCCAAACAGGTATGCCACAACCTATAATTTCTTCTAAAATGGACTCTCTCTTTCTTTAAGCAGAAAATCATTACCTTATGAAAAAGAGAGAGGCCAAAGTTTAAATAGTTACGTAAGCACTTATTCATAAAATAGGCAAAGACAAAAAATAGCAGTTATAGGCACCAACCTAAAATTAATATATTGTACTCGTGATATCATGAAATGGATATATAACTCAACAGTCTATGTTTACAATCAAGGAAAAGAAAAGGCAACAAGGCAAAATCTAGTCACTAGTAATAACTTACAAAAAAAACCAACTTTAATACGTAGTGAGGATCAAAATTTGTTTTTGGCCAATTTCCCACTCATCCGTGATAATAACTATGACCATTACACTTATAACCGAAATAAAATCTTCCAAAATGAATTTAAAACGTTAAGTTCTCTCTTCTATTTGAAAAAAAAAAAAAAAGGAATTGTATTCTTCCTTTAGTAAAAGTGTTTTCAAAAGGGATAACGTTAAAAAAAACAGTCCATGAAGTTTTAGTGTAATACGCGTAGAAACTTTTTTTTTTCAGCAAGATGATCATTGAGTATAAAATGGCTTGCTTTCAGGCTGATAACCATCTGCATGATCTCCTAATGCTCAATTTCTACTCGTCGCGTTGAAGCTTTCCATGGACCATTACCATCGATCTCCTAGGAAAATAGATGTTGATAAAAGACAAGAAAGTTGCCAGTGATAACAGCCATTCCCTAAATGACTCTTTTTTTTTCTCCTCTTCAAGGCTCAACAAGTATTCCATTACTGATGAAATATATCGTGTTTTTTCTAATAAACATCTAGGATAACTAATTTTTATAACGCTTGAAATATCAATGTAGTATTTTCGTATTTGAAATCTTGTAAAGTAAAGTTGAGCCCCTGACTTAGTTGGAATTAATTTACAAAAGAAATAGACCTAACAGCTTTATTGAATATATAAAAAAATAATTTGGTGTATCAACTATTATATAAATAAAAATCTTCATTTTATCTAAAACGCCGTATCTTAAAAGAATTCAAATCGTGGAAAAAAATTTTATATTTATTATTATTATTATAAATATAATATATTAAAAAAATAGAAATAGTAGCTGAATCTAAGATTAGTTGCTATGCATTCATTATAATCTTAACATATTATGTTAAATTAATAACTAATGGTTTGGGGTTTGGTCGTTAAGGTAGAAGTGTAGGTAAAGGTAGTTAAGGGCAGTGCTTATATCATTTTAAAGTCAAACTTTTTTATATAAAAATTAATAAAATATTGCTTCAGTAGAAACATAGAGTATTCTTCACATGGTGCTTATCAAAGTTGTTGAATATCTGTCACGAGCGTAGCGGCATTAATGACAAACTATTAAATGAAGAAAAAAAGTTGTAATTAAGTTCCAGGACATCCTTGATGGATATTCAAGAACTGTTAAATATCACCATGTGAAGAAAATTAAACTCTATGTTTCTACTGGACTAATATTTGATCCCCTTTGGCCAAAAAAATGTTTTATATAAAAACTGCAAAAACATCAATGATTTCTTGCGTACCCTACACTCCCACCTTAAGTTTGTTCTATAATCATTATGGAGATGAATCACAATAAGCGGTAAGACACCTCTAAAACAAATTCTAAATTTAAGCTTGCGAAAAAAAATCAAACATTTTACTATTCAAATCTTAAATCAAGACACTTCCTTCACTTCTCAAAAAGGAACTTAAGTTTATTTAGGGTTCAAGATTTGAGAGGGTCCTAACCCTAAGAAAATATAGACATATATTTCACCGCACTTTACTACTGATCCAACCCGCTTTAGTGGCCACATGGTCAACGCATGACTCTCGTGCTAGATTAACCACCAAAGATGGGAAATTTGGTTCGATCCCAGTCGAGTGCACTGATGGTAATTTTTTCCAAAGATTTTCAAATATCCCTTCACGCAAATATCGAGTGCACTTCCTCTAAATTAAAAACCTTCCTGATCCCAAACACATTAATGTAATTAATATACATGCGTATAACCCAGTGCCACCTGGTGCTAATAAAATAAAAAATAAAAACAAATACTATTGATCCAGAATATCTTACTTTAATCCCGCTATTGGGATAGAGATGACGAATGGAAGGATTGGGAAAGGTAGAATTTACAAGAAATATATCTGCATTTGCGTGGAAAGGTAGCGGTAAATCATTTACGAAAAAATATCCTTGGTAAACATGACCATTATTCTAGCTCTGACCTCACAGCACCGGAAACTTTGACTAGGCGAGCTCAACGTTTATTTGACCTGTCCGCTGATGCAGCTCCTTTAGAAGTTATATTCATTACATTATTGTATTCTGCCGAGGTGGACACGTGGTCACAAGACATCAATCTGGTCTTGTCTGGTTTGCCGGGTTTGGACTTTGAATCCTGGTCAGGCGTATCTAGGTAGTTTTTCCTAAATGGTTTCACACTATTCCTCCACGTAAATTCGTGAACATTTACTCTAAATTATCACTAAATTATTATTCCTACCTCTATAGCTTAAATATGTGAATAGGCCAGATAGCTATGAAAAAATGTGAAAAAATATAACAGCTCTGTTTTAGATATTGAAAAAAACACCTTGTACAAAAAGTGTAGCCTTAATTTGACTAATTTGTATGTACTACATGACTCTTCTTCCCTACTAGCTCTGTGGCATTAATAACTTGAAAGCTAATTGCCGCACTTACAAAAGTAGGTCACCTATTCCTATCGTGAGCTAGTTCTACCTCATTACACCCTATCTCTTTCAGGTCCATTCTAATGTTATCCTCCCATCTGCGTCTAGGTCTTCCCAATGGTGTCTGCCCATTAGGTTTTGCCAGTCAATACCTTGAACATGGTTCTAGATTCTCCCATTCACGCTGCATGTCCTTCCCACCGTAATCTATGAGACTTTACTATCCTAACAAAGTCTTGTGCTGTTTACAAGGTATATAACTCGTAATTCTGTAACTTCCTCCACTTCCAGTATCCTCATCCCTTTTTTAGACTAAATATATTCTTAACTACCTTGTTTTCAAACGACCTAAGTTTCTTTTGCACATATTTTTTTTTTTTAAAAAAAGCTATATAACCCTCCCAACGTTGGTAGTAAGAAGAATTTCCCTTTTTCTTTCTTTATTCTCATGGAAAACAATGTTTCATCCTTCACTGCTGATATTTCTTCAACATCTTTCCTACGGACCACTTTCCTTAACGCAGTCCAATGTGTAGTTATATCTGGGGGAGGGTAATATTTCACGACCGTGGTTGGGGAAATTTATGAAGTAGTCTGGACGCTACCCACCCTTACCTGCCAACACGTGATAGTGTGTATAACCTATGCAGCACGGTAGGTCCACACTACATTCTTTTATCCATTTTTAAAAGATTTCTTTTTAAAATCTCTCTCTTTATCTTTTAAAAATGAATATCCGACTGCATGCTGTAAAATAGATTTAATTTCACAATATATCTACTTGATAGAAGTTCATTGATTAGAAATCTTTGATGTCATTTACCGCTTCTAGCAGTAGTTCTGTAATTAAATGTATATATTTCTCCAACTTTATGTTTAAACTTACATTTATTATTTTGTAAGGCTGCACTGAAATTAAATAGTTCTTAAATACATTTTTAAAACGTTTATATGGCAAGTCTAAATTATAACTCACCTGTATTACTAATTTTATGGAAGAAATTCAAGTCAGCCATTATAGCGGATCGGAGCTATTAATTTCACCAATCATCATGTTAATGAGGACTTAGAAAGATTACGTGATGGCATCACACTCTAGTGGGACTATTGTAAACTGTAAGCTTGGTGATAAGATTTACAAGCTGACGTCATAGGCTTTTAAAGCGTTTGGTAAATGTTTATTTCAAACAGGTGATCCAAAAATTCGATGTTTCGTATAAAAAAATAGCTGTCAGATTTTGAACCAATGAGACTTAAAGAAGAGAATCTAAACATTGTTTTTATGTGTTTACCTGGACATTTGACATCGAAATTTATTTATTTATTTTAATTCCGAGTTTCCTATATTTTTAAATTCTATATTTATTTCCTAAATAATTATTTTATGCTTAGCACAGAGCTTAGTTCGAGGCGCACAAAGGATTCTGATCTGGCGGCAAGAGATGATAAGAGTAGGTTGGTGCCGAAGATTTAGTAAAGACAGGACGTGTGAGATTTGGCTCCTGAGTTTTAATAAGTTTTTCCGCGATCAAAATTAACTTACTAGCACCGAAAACCACTTTAAGATGACGATAAACCTTACTACGATGACAGCGAATTGATTGGAGGACAGTCTCTACCTAGATATGAGTAAATTCTACATTTCTTTTATCACCTACTTCTTACGACCTACCTACGAAACTTTGACACGAGTCATTTTACTATTACATATGTTTTCTTCGTTTTAATATATAAAGTAGAGGTGAATATGAGGTCTCTGAAGTATGATGTAGGCCAACGAAGAAAAATTTCTAATTAAAAAACTAATTTGTGACCTACACTTAATTTGAAGGCTCGGACCAAAATAATAAAATTCCTATATAAAGTTTGAACAGAATCCAGTAAACCATTTCAGATCCTCGGCCAGGGACAGACAGACAGACGAAATGGTAAAATCCACTTTTGTTTGTTTGGACACACATTAAACGTATATACGGATTAATCATAATCTTGAGATGGAAAATTTTCACAATTACAATACTTTCCCTTGATATGAGAAAGTAAGAAAGCATATTGAATAACATTTTTGTCGTAGTCTAGTGGTATAGTGGTCGATTTTTTGGTTTCACAAACAAATTATCTACACTTCATTTATTTAAGAAAGTAAAAATTAAAATAGAACGATCCACACCAATGTACCACACACACCTATCTAGTGCGTTATAAGGACATTGATTAAATATGTCTATTTTGCTTTTACAATACATTAGAATTTACATTTAGGACGGACGACTGGAGTTTACAATTTTTTTTTAAAGATAGGTTACAAATTATAAATCGACAAGAGCTCAATTTCAGGCATAGCTATTATTCTTAGACATTTAATTTATTTTAGTATTTTGATTGTATATAACACGAACAGGTAGTAAGACGTGGTTCTAATACTATATAGTATTTTGATTTGATTTTTCATATTCATACCTTATGCAAGTTTTAATACAAGTTTTCATTTAAAATGTATTAAGTTTTTTTATAGATAGCATGACATCAAAGAAGGCAAGGTTTAAGGAGAGAGGAGCTTAGGAAGAAGGAGGATTCAAATATTAGATGACTTGAAGGAAAGAAGATAATTCTGGAAGCTCAAGGAGGAGGCAGAGGACAGGACGCACATGTGGTCTAAGTTCACTAACAAAAGAAATGGACCTGTCGTGAGACAGAACACCCAATATAGGATAACACAGGTTCATTGCCTACCTATAATGTAGTGGCAAGTCAAGATAGGATCTTCCATGTTAATGTATCTACGCTATAATCGGTGAGTTTGGAAGATATTACATTTAAACAAAAACCACAAATTCTAAAATCATTCTAAAATAATCTTAAATTTCACCAAAATTATAGTTCAATCTTCAGGTACTTTTTGTGTTCATTTATTTATAAACGCACTTTTTAAATCTGTTTAGGAAACTAACAAAATGGCCAACATAAATCTTCCTATCAGGAAGTAGATTAAAAATATTCGTGAAATCATTTGTCTATTTCTTTCTTCCTTCTATTTCTATTTAATACATTAATGTTTGAGTATGATAGTGATTAGAGCGCTTATGTGCGTCAAATTAAGATGCAACACTTTTGTTTTTTACAAAATACAAGTTGATGACGTCACTAAACACAGAATTTAATGTTTTGTTGTCGTTGCAATATTTCTACCTATCCAACAGTGACAGATTCATGAATACAATTTCCAGTCTTATCTTCCAATGTTGATCTTTCCCTTATTTTCCTTCCATAACTTCGATTAAAAATAAAGAACAAATGAAGGACGGTATTTAAAATAGCGGAAAAGGAAAGAAATTTAATTAAAACAATGTTGCAAGCACACAAAAGTTTTATTGAGCGAGTCAAAAACCGAGTAAAGAAAGGAAGAGCTTTTTACAAAAGTTGAAAAGAAAGAGATGAGAAATTAGTAGCTCAGAGAAAGAGGAATTTTACCAACCACTGAGATTTTCTTTGTTGCCAAGTTAACTTTTAGTCTCGGAGAGTTGGTATCGAGAGGACCAGGCCTACTATATAAAACGTTCCAGAGGATTAACAAAGATTCACGTCACTGCTAAGGGAGAGTGGCTTTCAAATTTCTATTGAGACTTTTTTTCGTGGATTTCAACCTAATTTGTAGAACAATATAGAAAAAAAAGGGGGGAAAGAGAAAGACTTAAGTGACTTGAATCAAAAGATTTTAGAGGTGACTTTTTAAGTTTAAAATTCAAACGCCGACAGCAATATTAATAATAATAATAAAATAAAAGTGAAACAGTTGAAAATGAAAGAACAAATTCTCCAATTATGACAACCACAAAAAGAAAAATTACGTGTTTTATTTAAATTAAAATTTCTTAAGCCTTTTATTTTGTTAACATTCATCACTTACAATATAAATTTTACAATAATACTGTTTATTTATTTTCGTGATTTATCAGTAAACATATTCAACACCAAGATCATCAGAGACTCTTTTTAATGGGTAATTATTGTGAGGGTAGCTTAGATAAAATGTAATCGCACGATAAGACAAGGGAAATCAAAAGTGATAAATAATAAGTAGAAAACCACCTCCAGTGCACCCAGTCGAGATTCGAACCTTGACCCCCATTTCCCGTCAATGGCAATCCAGTCTGGTTTTTTTAACACCGCGTCTTAACACCCATTCGGGCTATACGTTTAGGTAATAATCACGTTACTGGTTTTAGGAATTCTGAAGGTTGTTTTTAAAGGAAGTGTACCCGCATTTGCAGGGAGGAAGAATGTAAAACCATTTTATAAAAACCACCCTCTGTACACCTGGCCAAGATTCTAACCTTGATCTCCCCGTCATCGACAGTCTAGTCTTTTGTGAGAGTAGCGCGTTAGACCAAACGTCCACCAAAACGAGTACCAATCTGTTGTTTGCCTTACGTCTTAGACCATGTGACCACTGATACGATGTATTCCTCGCTCTTCATATTAGTACCCATCCAGGCTATCTAAATATTTACAGTCAGGGGCAGATTACCACCACTCTACCATCAAAATGGTATTACACCATTTTAACGAGCGTATTAAACTATAAATATTGATTCAATGATTTCAAATCATTGCAGTTCATGAGTTATAAGGGGTCAAATTTACTTTTTTTTATGCATTTTGCGTAACATTGTTAAGGTAAAGTAGTAAATGTATGAGGTTGTAATTTAGTGTTACTATACTTGGACCTCTCAAGTTAGGAATACACATAATCAAACAGATCACTTGCTGTTATAATTAACTATAAGAGACGTCATACAAGATTACTGGGGGTCAGGTCATACACGGGTGAAGATTATGATTCAGACCACTATTTGGAAGCAGTAAAACTTAGGGAACTTCAGGCTGAAAGGAAAATCAGGTAGGAAAGATAGAATAATATCGTGTAGAAAAACAGATGGTGAATATAAGAATAGATATAAAATTGAAATTTTAAATAGATTTATTGCCTTAGAGTGCTCAGAGGATGATTAAGGAAACATCGATCCAGAGAAACATTGGGAAATTATCAGGAATAATATTAGAAATGCAGCAAAGAGTATTATAGGTTTTTTGCAAAAAGAATATGAAGAAATCATATGATGACAAATAATGTTCAAAGTTAGTAGAGGATAGAAACAAAGCAAGATTACATTGGTTAGAAAGTCGTGGAGAATTGAACCTAAACCCATTTAGCAACGCAAGACGGAAGGCCATATTCAGAAACAAAAAGATAGAATATTTAAAGGGTAAATTTAGCGAGTTAGAACAAAACTTTATTTAGATATTAACGGCTATAGGAAAAGTTATCAGTGTAGGGCAAATTTAGTGAAAATGAAAATCGTAGACCCTGATCTGATGGCAGACACGAACGATGTTTTTGAGTAGATGGAATGAACATTTCAGACATAATTTGAAAGTTCCTGAAAGATCTTGACCATGTGAGAGTATCGAAATCCAAACTATTGAACCACTAGTTCAAAAGCCAAGTATTAGTGAAGTCAAAGAAACTATTAGAAAGTTAAATAACCATATTTATCCAAGCTTAGATTTAATTCCAGCGGAGTTAATAAATGGAGGCGGTGAAATGTTGGTATTAGAAATTCATAGAATATACTTCATATAAAACCATGAGGTATTACCACAAGAATGGAAGGAAGGTATTATAATATCCATTTTAAAAAGGAAGATAAGCCAGACTAATAATAAAGAGTTATTTCACTACCAACCAACATGCTATAACATTTTATCTAACATAGTTCTATTGAGATTGACTCCATTTGCAGATGAAATAATTGGGGCTCATCAGTGTGGATGTTAACTAAATAAATCAACAATGGATCAGATCTTTAATATTTGACAAATATCAGGGGAAAAAAGGGTGAGAATACAACATTATGGTCATCAATTTACAAATATAAATTTTTAAAAAGCCTATGATTTAGATAAAAGAAGCAAATTATCTGAAATTTTAGTCAATTTTGGGATACCCAAAAAACTTGTCAAGCTAATTCTTTAAATTGAAAAACGACATCTGAACATGGGAATCAAACCTGGGACCTCAGTCCACCAATGTTCTACCACCGAGTTATCCAGGAATAAACCCGTACCCACGGTTATTATTCACTCATATTTTAAGGCACAGTCTGTTATAGACGTGTGTAAATCGTCAGATACATAGGGAAGGTTTATGCCTCCAATATTACAATGACAACTGTACGAATGCACATATCATGATGGATTAAATATCCAAGCTATTATATATGTTAGCTAAGGTTATTGCCGCATTTTATTTATCTATTATATATGTTAGCTATGGTTATAGCCGCATGATAATTATGCATAGAAAACTTAGGTAAAAAACACACTCAGTGCACCCAACCGGATTCGATCCCCTATCTCCCAGTTGTCGACAGTCTAGTCTGTTGTTAGAGTAACACCTTAGACCACACGGCCACCAAAATTGGGTCTCAACTTTATTAAATCTCTCTATAAAATCAATTGTAAGAAAAAATTGTATTTATTCTCAGATTTGATTTGTTACAACACTTTTTTTTATTCAATATTAAATAACTTTAAGAAAATTAAAGAGTAATATTATCGCTATTTATAAGTTTAAATAGGAAAAAAGAGTGATGAATCAAATCTACCTGACTGATTTAAAAGTGATTCTCAGTTGACGTGGTGCGAAGTAGTGGATTCAAACTCTACCTTTTCCCCTACTTAAAGGTTTTAAAACATTATATATGGCCACTCCCCCACTCTAAGCCCTGTCCCCCTCCATTACCAGAGGCTGTGCCAAGTTAAATTGTCACCGAGTAGTTTTATGGAAGATGTACTCTGGATTTATAATGCAACAAGTGAAGTAAAAAAAAAATAGCGAGGGGTCCATGCTTTCATTGCTTTGGGGATCCCCAGGCTCACAAAACCACTTGATGTAGTGGGTCCAACATAAAGGAACAAACAAAGAAGATGTGTTTGGTGGTGAGGGGGAGGGGGAGAATATAAAGATTATTTTTAAAGTTACCGATAAACATGGCTAATTTATTTATTATTAACTCTTTTCTCAATCTGGGTATTTAACAACGGTGCCTACTTGGTGACTTCGAAGCTATTTTTCAAAGTGTGTTTCGTCTTAACTTGACGCACTTAATCATTCTAAGCACTATCACGCCGCAGTACAAAATAGAAAGAGAGGGGGGGAAAAGTAATTTCTTCACTCTTTGAAGAGTCTTGTCTCTATATATACTAACAACGCTTATCCTATTCCTCTGACGAGTATAATCCCTCTTCTATTAGCGGGTGACCTGGTGTCTAGGGGTAAGGTGTCAGACTTCTGTGCTGAGGGTCCGGGGTTCAATCCTAGGTCCCGGCACAGATTTATCTGATTGCCAAACCCTTCCTTCACCTCTGACAAGACGTGTATTAATCACAACTTGTGAATGTGAGGAGAGCCAGGCCTCTACCGTGGTTCGGATTCCACGTTAAACTGTAGGTCCTCCATTTCATCTCACAATCACCCTACCATTGCACATTAGCGTAAGTGCGTATAACCCGAACGGGTAGTAAGACGCGGTGCTAATAATAATAATAATAATAATAATAATAATAATAATAATAATAATAATAATAATAATAATAATAATAATAATAATAATAATAATAATAATAATAATAATAATAATAATAATTCTATTAGCGCCCGGACAACATCGACAGACATTTCAAAATTACCCTTTTCTTGTTTCCTATTCTAGATATTCGTGTGCTTCCAAGGAATTTTTTTTACTTTCTCGCTTTCTTACAGGAAAGAAAATTATTGTGATCGTCAAAAAAATCGAACTCGAGATTTTGATGAATTTCAACGTTTCATGACCCCCCCGAATTCTAAAAAGTTGTTTTTGAATTTCCGTCTGTCTTTCTCTACCTCAGACTAGAGCCTAAACTATTGTACGGATCGGGCTAAAACTTGGTATTTAGCTAGGGTGTTCATAGGGTTGTCCCGAGGAGTTTTTGGAATTGTATATCTAACCCTAAAATTAAGGGTAGTTAACTGAAAGGTGAAAAGAGAAAAAATCGATTTTCTCAAAATCGGCTCAAATGATTTTGATTAAATTTCATATATAAAATTAATAAATATTAGAAACAAAATGGCTACGCTCAATATTTCGGAAAAATGAATTTAAGGGTTCCGGTCTGATGCGTAAATTCTCATTTTTTATTATATCTACAAATTATTTGAAATATGAAATTACTTATCATTGAAAATATGTAGATCTATTTATGATACAAATATTTTATTCGAAACATTTTTTAAGACCAATAGCTTTCAATCTATACGCAAATATATATATTAACTTTTCTAACACTTTAAGATAAAGTATTAAGAACATCAAACAAATCTAACCCGAAATGTTGATGGCTGTCGACGTTTAATGACCCCCAAACCCTAAAAAGTAGTTTTGGCCATCTGTCTGTGTGTCCGTCTAGCCCTAGAAAAGAGCAATTTACTAAAGGATGAATAGAGAAAAATTCCATTTTCTCAAAATCGGCTCTAATGCTTTTGATTAAAATTCGTATCTAGGCATTGATTAAGATTATAAACAAAATGACTTTTTTCACTTTCACATGAAAATTTATTTTAGGGTACTTTACAGAAGCAAAAATGTATATATCTCTGTAACTATTTGAGATACTAAATAACTTACCATTTTAAATTTTAGTACTATTAAAAATAAAAAACTTTTATTTGAAATATATTTTTATGAAACCATAGTTTTTTTAGATATTCGCAAATATGTAAATACAATTTTGTGAGCTTTAGTTGTAAAGAGATACTACTTAAGCTTAAACGCAATAATTCTATAATGAAATAGAATAAGCAATAAACAAATAAGACTTTCAAGAAGTTGATGTTTTTCCTTGAACCTCTTAGGCGAAAATTTAACAGCATAGGGGTGAGGGCGGATTTTCGTGAGGGCGGGAGGGACGTGGGTTCTCCCATCGGGATCGTGTCACGAGTGGGGGGGGGGGGGGGTACCTCAAGAAATGTTGACACAAAATTACTTCAAAATTTAAGTGTAAATCCTTAAATAATTTTTCTGTGTAGTGCTAAACGTGAGAATAATCCTCTAATGAAGGGTATAACTCGAAATTTGCGATTAGTATTGAAATTTATTAGAAGCAAATAATAAGAACATTAATAAATAGTGATTATTAAGAGGAAAATAAGTTTAAACATTATAACAAATATTATATAAATAGTTTTTATCTATTCAATCAACTATACAAAATAGATGGAATTATTCAGATTTCGAACAATCAAACTTTAACTTTAAACTATAGTTAATTATTGTTCATTCAAAATATAAATTTTACCACTAAGCCATACTAGCACGTTATATGTGTGGTATATTCAAAGATTTTGTTTAAATCACGTTATTTAAAAATAGATTATTTTAAAGATATTTATTTATTATTATTTATTGAAATAGTAATAATAAAAGTGATAAAATAAATTTAAACCTAAACAATGTTTGTGTAACAAGGTGAGAGGCAGGCAACTTACATTTGGGTAGTTTTAATATTTCCTGTTTTCACCATTTTAAAACTTAATGTGACTGTCTTAAGTATTTATAATAATAACCATATATTAATCATTTAATAATACTATCAATCACAATTAAAATAAATATAGCTAGTGAGATGTGAGATAGTATTACGTAACAAAACTACTAGTGACTTTAACATTGATTCAATTGGTTTAATTTCAGGAGGAGGGGAACTTCCCCCCCCCCCCCCCCATTCCCACGCCGCATCCTGTAACCAGCCTTGGTACAACAATGATCTCTTTCTCTCATTTTAGACTCAATAGTCAATAACTACCTATTTTATTGGTCAAGATTTATAAAAGAGCATTTTAATAGCGATGCGATAACCATAAGATTTGCATCCCCTAATAAAATCCCGAAAATTTTAAGTGGAGCTCAAAATTTTAATACAAATTGTTGACCCTTTGGGACCCAATATTGATATTTTTATTGTTCTAAATATACAAATGAAGACGTTAAATCTTTAAAAATAAAACTATAGCATTTTAAATCGTGAGTCAAAAAAAGTTTTACGTATGTATAGCGCAATTTTTTCTCGGGTTTGCTAATGTATATTATATAAAGAACTTTGAGTAAATATATATACATTCTTAAACAATAGACCAAGAAAGTCCATGTAGAGTTCCGTACCATTTATTTAATCTACATCATGGGAGGAAGATACCTACTGGTCATTTTTGTCAAATAAACCAATTAGCCCGAGTTGTAGAGAATTAAAATATTAAGTTTACAAATAAACTACCAAAAATCCAAAAATATAATTTTGTAACACTGTAAGAAAATGTTTAGAGTTATTTAAAAATGTATGATCAATGCTAATTAAATCTTTAAAGCTCCTTAAAAAACGTAAATACATTTACATGGGAAATCCTATCTTGTCTTGCTGCTACGTCACATGTAGGCAACGTCCTTAAATTTAAAAGTTCCTGTTAAAATGATAAACAAAAACTGTTTCGTAGAAAATTAAACAAAACATATGTACGAAGAAATATTTGATTTATTTTTGACTAAAAAGGTTTTATGACCTGTCCGACAATATCTGTGTTTAGAAAGTTGAGGTAAAGGAAGTATCACCGAAAAGTTAAAAAAAAAAAAAATCTTTCCATTTTTTTTTTTTTTTACAATTTCTTACAACAACCATTTAGAAGGTTTTATATATTATTTTTTCCTGCCACCTTATCAGAATGTTGGTTATTCTGGTAGTGTCCGCCATCTTGGTGCCGACGAGATCTGCACAGCATCCCAATGGAGCAGTTATTCCTCTCACCTCATGTCTACCCACGCCGTTTTAAATCACCTCATATTGCTCCCTGTTCTCTCCCTCACAGCCGGCTGGAAAAAGGTTTTTTTTTTACCTCCTCGCAGTTTCCAATCTTGAATCCTGCATCACACGCTCAGAGGGGCTAGATCTTGAATCCTGCATCACACGCTCAGAGACTAGATCTTGAATCCTGCATCACACGCTCAGAGACTAGATCTTGAATCCTGCATCACACGCTCAGAGACTAGATCTTGACTCCTGCATCACACGCTCAGAGACTATATCTTGAATCCTGCATCACACGCTCAGAGGCTATATCTTGAATCCTGCATCACACGCTCAGAGGCTAGATCTTGAATCCTGCATCACACGCTCAGAGACTAAATCTTGAATCCTGCATCACATGCTCAGAAACTAGATCTTGAATCCTGTATCACATGCTCAGAGATTAGATCTTGAGCCTACATCACACGCTCATAGAAAAGATCTTGAGCCTTCATCACACGCTCAGAGAAAAGAGCTTGAGTCTTCATCACACGTTCAAAATTTCAGGCTTTAATCCTGCATCACATGTTAAGAGTGTAAATCTTGAAGACTTCACCACATGCTTAGAGCCCCATTCTTGAATCCTGTATCACACTCTCAGAGAATAGATATTGAAGCCTGCATCACACGTTCAAAATCTAAGTCTTGAATGTTGCATAGCACGATCATAGATTAAATATTGAAACCTGCATCACACTTTAGAGACCTCAGTCTTGAATCCTGTATCATATACTATGAGACTACATCTTTAAACCTGCATCACACGTTCAGGACCTCTGTCTTGAAGCCTGTATCAAACGCTCACAGGTATAATCTTGATGCCTATATCACACACGCTCTCAATTATAATATGGAAGCCTACACCACTCTCTTAAGACCCTGATATATATATATATATATATATATATATATGCATATATATGCATGGATAATTATATCAAGATTTTACAATAATAGCTATCTAATGATGCAATAATTATTATTGGCATGACATGTTGAATAGTTTCTGAGAAAATAGTATCGATACTAACATGGGGAGTGTAGGCCAATGGTTCAAGTACAGGTTGTCTAAACTAGTAGAAAAATTACACCAGAAATTGAGAATAAAACCCAGGACCCTTGGCTTAGTCACTCATAGTTTTAAGACAGCATATTTTATGGACGTGTAAAATTCATCAGTTACTTGGAGGTATCATTGAAACCACCAAC
This sequence comes from Timema podura, assembly GCA_033556935.1. Classification (NCBI taxonomy): domain Eukaryota; kingdom Metazoa; phylum Arthropoda; class Insecta; order Phasmatodea; family Timematidae; genus Timema; species Timema podura. The sequence goes on along the minus strand of JAVRXN010000013.1, from coordinate 28,480,262 downwards.
CATTGAAAGAACAAGTTTTAATTATTTTTAGTTAAAAAAAGTATATTTAACATAAATTATACTAACGAAATAATTTAAAAGGAAGAGATTAGAAGCAAAACCTAGATAAAATAAACAAGCATTAGTATGGAGGGAGAGGGGTAAAAAAACCCAATACGTATAAAATATATTTGTACAACAACCCACATTATTTATTACACCCGGTCGGGACTGAAGGCCCGACCCTAACAACCCTCTTCCCCCTCATGACTCCCCCGTCAGAGAAAAATCATACCAGAATAAACCAATATCTTAGTCCACGTGTTCACCGGTAAGGATAAATATGATACCTACTCAGAGCAGGTGAACAAGTCGTCTAAAAGGTCGGGCTCATTTAGTCTGGTTTGGCTGGTGATGGAGAAGTCCCGGTTTGAATCTCGGCCGAATGTTCTGAGGTTATTCCCCCACCCCCTCCTCCTGAATTGTTTCACATTTTCCTTCCACAATAATTTTGGTACGTAGTGAAAATAAACCTGTAGGTCTCAGTGGAAGAAAGAAATAAATAAAGAAAGAAGGAAAACTTGTCCAAGTGGGTGTAGTTAAGAAGTATTGGATCTTCCCAGCTTCTTCCAGGAATTAAGAATCTCCTGAAAATAGAAAAAGATGTGGGTTGGTTGGAGATAATTTAGGAGGAGAATACGAGAGTAAGAAGAGGAGATAAAAGCGGGGGGCTGCTAACAAGATAATTTATTAGTCATATTTACCCTTTAAACACTCATACCTACACTCAAAACACATTATTTACCGTAATTCTTGAATGTTTATTTGATTTTATCATATTGTTCCTTTCTTTATCGACAAAATTACTTTTAATGGCGAGAATATAAAGAAAAAAACAATATATTGTTCAAAAATTACTTGGTCAATCTTCCTTATTTTATAGTACAAAAATTCAACAAACCCTACCATTCCCTCCCTCCCTTGCCCTATCACACCTAAAAAGTAATGTTCATACAAGTAGAAGAAAATATAATTATCAAGTCGTACCCAGGCGAAAATCACCTAAGTCAACTTTGTTTTTCTCTTGCTTTTGCAAGATTTATAATAAGGCACAGCGAAACTTAAGATGGGTTTTTGATTTTTATGTAAATCTTTTAGGAATGTCAGCAATTTTTTTATAATATCTAGAATCCCGTCTCAATAGTGTCCATGCATCCACCGATTAACGTAAATTATGTACAGTACATATTGCGGCCTCGATATTGAAAAATTTAAAAAATTTTATGATAGCCCTTGAAGTAAATGCTTTTATTCAAATACAATTAAAACTGTTATGGTAGAACTCAATAGTTTGATGACAAAAGTAACTGTCGTCTTACTAAAAATAGAGTTTCCATTTGAATTTTTATTTAATTTGAAATTTTTAAGCACATCCTTGGCGTAAAAGATTTTATTTTGTGTAGAACTTAGAGGAACCATTATCTAAAAGAATAACTTTACGTTTTATAAAGGTCTCGATTTCGATTCCCTTTTAAAGTGATAAATAGAAAGTGGGGATATAATGTTGGGCTATTATAGAACTGAGTTATATCATGATTATGTAGAAAAAAAATAGTATCTAGTGGTTACAAAAATTACTAAAATCATTCTAGTGTATTCATACATCAAGTCAAGTTAACCCTAGCTGCCAATTTTGATAGATATTATCAACACCTATATAATAGTAAAAATATTATAAAATTTATAAATGTTGGCTTCAGGTAAATATATTTGAATTTTTTTAAAGTGTTCTTTTAAAAAAAACCGGTATAGTTTGGATTTCGTGTGCCGATAAATTAAATGATTTTATAGAGTATACGTAAATACCCCAAATTAAAATATGTGTTAATTAATGCTAACTAATTTATGAAAAATAGTTTCACAAGCAATAGATAATAAAGTACTTTACTGCATACCAAACTAAATGACCAAATATTCTCCAACTAAACAGTGGAAAATAAACAAAATGGACTAAAACTTAAGTGAAGAAATGGAACAAGGTAAAGGAAATGACTTGCCACGTCTTTTAGGCGTCCGCAGGAAGACGCCGACAATTTCATCAACCCCCACCACCTTTTCCAAACCCTTATTATCATCATCCTCTTCCACTACCCCCTTTCTCTCTCATTCTATAAACCTTTAACTCTCTCCTTTTTTTTTTCTTCCACTCCCTCCCTAGTTTCAATCTGATGTCTAAATTGAGTCTGCCCTAGCAAGCTTGTTCGAATGGAGACGATCTTGCCACCAACTTACACCCTTCCTACACACCTCTATCTTGGATATTTTTTGTTTTCACCATTGGCTAAAGGATGGAGGGAATTTCCTCCTTGATCATTGCAATTTTATATAATTTTTTGTCATCAATATGTGTAGTTTTCCTTTTAGAAAGACATCTTATGATGTGTGGCTACCCCGTACAAACAAAAAGACACCACCGCAGAAAGCAGGAGTGTAGCCATATTTATGTTTTATTGGGAAGAAGGGTCTTAGGTGGGGGGGGGAGGGGGAGGGTGCAGGATATGAAGGGAGCACATGTAGACCAAATGAAACAAATTATTATTTTCGATAATCACACTTTATATATATAAACAAGGTGTCGCCTTTAATGTTTGAGTAGAAAATTGCACAGCTGTGTTCCATATAAATTAATTTTGTCAGTACGTCTCACTACCCATTTGTGTCGTACGCATGTGTAATAGTTACGCCAATATTTTATGGACGAAGACGATTGAATTTTAATGAAATGTATCCGCATTCGTATGGAGGTAGAGTGGAAAACCGTTTAGTAAAAAAAAATAGTACACCCAATCTAAATTCAAACCTTAATAACCCCATCATTAGCTGTCCAATCCATCAGAGATTGACGCCTAAGACCATTTGACCACAAAAGTGGGTTTCCATATACAAGGGATGCTAGGACATGAAAATCTAAGTAATGATGATTAACCAAATAAGTTTAGAGTTCTCATTACTTAGTTCTTTAGCCCTATTTCCACGTTCCCGTTAGGAATTTCACACAATTAACATTATTAAGTGTTCTGTCTTACGACAGGTCCATTCCTTTTGTCAGTGAACTTAGACCGCCAATGCACACTGTCCTTTACCTCCTCCTTCAGCTCCCAGATTTTCTTCTTTCCTTCAAGTCATCCAATAGACCTATGTGAATCTTCCTTCTTCCTAAGATCCTCTTTCTCTGAACCTTTCCTTTCATGACATCGTTCAACTGACAGTTCTTGACGTATGAATACGTGAAAGTAGATCTAGTAACTTATATATTAGTCAGATAAGGTCCTTCTAATCAAGGGTGTAGAAAGGGGGCTGAGAGTGGTGTCCAGACCCCTCCATATAAGGGGGTCAATATATACGTAGGCCTATACATACTTTTATTAGCTAAAAGAGTAGTAAAACTTTCCAATGGACCCTCCTTTGTGAAATTAGCTTAATATGAAAATGCATTTAGTTCCAACTGTCCATGAATTTTTACTTTTTCACATAGAGAAAGTTTTGTAGTAAAAAAAGATTTGATTGTCAGATTATGATGGAACTTGAAATTGTATCTGCTCTCCAACAAAATAAATTTGGGTTTTAGAATTTTGTCGGCCCCAATTTTTGTTATGTTTTTCCTCATGTATATCTGCCCCAATATACGCATGTCCTCACATGTGGCTTTCTGTCCTTGTGTCTATTTGTCTCACTGTTTGTCTCTACCTGCTACCTGCCCAAAATGGTTGATATTTATATATTATGTGGTCATACGTCAAGGAAATATCATGAATTGGTTCCTAGCCCTCCAATCAAGGGTATATAAGCTAAGTATAGAATAGCAGCAATATTATTATTATTATTATTATTATTATTATTATTATTATTATTATTATTATTATTATTAGCACCGCGTCTTACTACCCGTTTCGGGTTATACGCACTTACGCTAATGTGCAATGGTAGGGTGATTGTGAGATGAAATGGAGGACCTACAGTTTAACGTGGAATCCGAACCACGGTGGAGGCCTGGCATTCCTCACATTCACAAGTTGTGATTAATACACGTCTTGTCAGAGGTGAAGGAAGGGTTTGGCAATCAGATAAATCTGTGCCGGGACCGAGGATTGAACCCCGGACCCCCAGCACAGAAGTCTGACACCTTACCCTAGACCACCAGGTCACCCAATAGCAGCAATAGAAGCAGAGGCGTGTCGTGGAGTGTCTCCACAATAAGCAGAGCTTATCAAAACTGTATCTTTGATATATTCTCCCACACTCAATCCCCATTTTACCATTTCTATATAAGCTCTTCTCTACGTTCCTCCAATAAGAAAAATAAAATTATGGATGCTCTACTTTTTTTTAGCATAGCATCTTACTACACATTTGGGTTGTACCCCTATATTCTAATTACGATAATAGCTTTAGGGATGAGGCAGCTTAAATGTGTAGAAAGTGTACCCACATTTGCGTGGAGGGAGAGTGGAAAACCATTTGGGAAAAAAAATACCCTCAGTACACCCAACTGAGATTTGAACCTCGATCTCCTCGTCATCGTCAGACTAGTCTACTTCGAGAGTAGCACGTTAGACCACGCGGCCACCGAAGCAGTTAGTTTTGTCAGCTTACTAATCCAAATCCTCCCCCCCCCCCAAAGTATATCCGCGACTGTACGTTGTGCGGAAAATGTATAGAAAACCTAAATAGAACTAACAAATAATTTAATAAATAGCGGGCAAGTTGTTTGAGACGGTGTTAAGTGAAAAAGAGTGGCGTGGAAGGAGGAAGGTGGAGGGGGGTCTCGTAAAAAAAGTATCTAAAAGACGACCTTTTTGAAAAGGAACTGGAACGAACCCAGAGCTACCATTTGTGGTATTAATCCCTCCTTTCTTTATCTATCTCTCTTCCTCACCGTTCTCAATATTGGTTCTCTTCATGTTGCTTTCCCTACCGCCCCCTTTACCCCTCATCCTATATGTCCTCTCACTCTCTATTTTAGCTTCTTTCTTTCTCTGTGTGTTTTCTCTCTCACTCACACACACCAAACACTCTCCCACACCACGCCACTTACAGTTCAAATGGAACAGGGGTGGTAAAACCACTACTTTTCAGACATAAAATGGTGGAAAGATAACTCTTACAGTTTCTGTATTATTTTTTTTTTTGTATATTTACTTTATTTTGATTTCAACCCTTCAGTAGAGAAATTATTGTGATAAATAAAAAGAAATTGGATTCGAGATTTTGACTGATCAGCGTTGAACCCTAAAAAAGATGTTTTTGAAACTCCGTTGTCTGTCTGTCTGTCTGTCTGTTACTGGGACTAGAGCAAAATCATTTTATCGACAAGACTAAAACGTGGTTGTTAGTACTTTAAATAAGTTGGAATTATCCATCCAACTCTAAATTAAGGATAGTTTACTTAAGTGCAATAAATATAAAAAAAAACTCGATTTGCTCAAAATCGGTTATGACGATTTAGAGTAAAATATGTATCCAGGCACTAATTAACATTGCAAACAAAATGTGTATCTCATTTTCCATGAAAAATATATTTAAGGTGGATTAAATAGCAAAAGCTTATAATATTTGATAATTATGGTTATAAATGATCACATCCTTTAAATTGAAAAAATGACATCTGATCATGAGAATCAAACCCAGGACCTTTGACTTAGTACGTCAATGCTCTAACCCCGAGCTAACCAGGAATGTCTCGGGTTCATAAGTAATTTTTCAATCCAAGGAATATGATATTTAGATGCAGCTATAAACCGTGGATCATCAAATATATAGCTCGGCTATTTAATCCATTATAATATGTGCATTTGTACAGTTGTCGCTGTACTATTTGCAGCATAAAGTCTACCGAGTCAAATGTGGCTGCGTTTATCTGATAGCTCATGATCTAAATTGAGCACACATGTGTAGCTGACAATTTCCACACGTCCATCACAGACCTGCCTTAAAATATGACTGAAGAATGCATGAGCAGGGACGATTCTTGGAGAGTTCAGTGGTTAGAGCATTGACTACCAAGACAAAGTTATGGTTCAATTCCCGTTTCCAGGTGTCATTTTTCAATTTAAACAAAAAAAGCATATTTTATCAAAATTTCTTCAAAATAAATACCTTTTATACCTACCAAAGCTTACCGCTATCTATCCACTAACGATAAGGAGGTATTTGTGGCCCTTTTTACTCACCCCTGTTGAATGTGTTTGGTTGAGGGTGGGTTGACAAAAAGGGGGTGGTTTGGGAGGAGAATGTGGCACTCCAACCCCCTCAGCGCTAAGTTGATAAGGTTCAACAGGAGTTGGGCATTTGGTGGGTGAGAGGTGTGAGAGGTGGAATAGGAAGGACATAGAGAGAAAGAGAATGAGAGAAGAAGAAAGGAAAGCGATGGAACACGGATGATGGAAGCAGTAGAGAGAAGCTAGTTCCGAGGGCAAGCACACACACACACAAAATCAACATTTAGCGTCTACATATCACCGAATGACGTGTTTTAAAACACAAATTATTATTTTTTTTGCTTGTTTATATTTTAGAGAGAGAAAGGAAAACATATGATTGAATGAATAGTAAAAAAAAACTCATCAAAAGTTGTCATTCTTCAACATGACAGCGTTAGAAGCAATCATTTTTACGTAAACTACGAAAGAATTGAATGGTATGACGATAAATAAATACAACCATTGTTTTTTCCCCCATAACATCGATATTTTTTCAATGGTTTTGACATCTCGTTCTGACCTCAAAATCTATCACTGAATATAAAAAAGATTTTTAAAAAAAGGTTCTTCATGATTATAGCACAGAAGTTTGAAAGAAATCTGAAATAATATGGGGAAAGAAATGTCCAAATCTGTTTCCTGGTGGTTTTATTCATCAAAATTGAATTACGATTGAATGTGACCTTGAATCGAGCCATTGGAAACTTAGCGACGTTGCCCATTTGGTGATCTCGAGCTATTTTGCCAAACGGGGTTGCATTTTAACTTGTCTCACCTAATCACTCTAAGAACTATCACACTTAAGACGCCAATATACAAATAGAAAGAAGGAATAAAATGAGCACCTACCCCTAGGAGGCCTCTAATATATGTTCTGATATCACTTCCCTCTTCCTTTGACGAGTATACACACTCACTCTACTATTTTTGTCTGGACAGCATATACTTGTATGTCAAATTTATCTTTTCCTTGTTTTTTTTAATTTTTGATATACATATGCTAAACGGACTTTTTTTAAATACCTCCTGGCCAGAAGATTCATACTGGCTATTTTCATTGGTAGACCAAATAATCTGAATTGTGGACGATTAATAAAAGTATGTTTACGAGTAAAAGAACTTCAAGATCCCACAAAATAATACTGTTACAGTGTAAGACTGTTTTTAAAATTATTTTAATAATAACTTTTTTTCAATGTTTCATCTTTAAAAACCTGCCGAATAAAACGTAATTAGGCTACATTATCATGATAAATCCTATCTTGACTTGCAACTACGTCACAGGTAAGCAACGTCCTCAAGCTGCAATCTTATCTCGCTACCTGCACCAATGGTCATGGGTTTAAGGCATAAAGATCGCATTATAATTGATTTCCTGTTGACGAGAAGGTTAAGGTTCAAATCTTGGAAGGTTGTACTCTAGGGTTGTATGTGGAATTCATCACAGGGGATTTTCTCTTCCTTCATCTAATGAAAGTGCATTTCTTCTAAAATGGTACCTTCCTCATCATCTTACCATAAGTGTGAACATTCGTTTAACCTATATGGATATAAAGACGTGGTTTGAAAATAAAATATATTTAATTTTAAGTGCAAAAAAAAATGGGTGAAAAAACAAGTGCAACGTATGTGACATATTAAAAAAAAAAAATTTCAAAGACCCGTTCAGAAAATTCACTTAACTTCCCGTGTGTAGAACTTGGCGCGTGAGAAGCAAATTAAACAACCTTAATTAAATACAAAGTGTAGGAAGAAGAAATAGTCGGAAAGTAAAGTAAATAAGAGAAGTAAAAAAAAGTTGTTAAAGATAATGCAAATGAATTAGCTTCTCCCTTGTTTTCTGGGTTTTTTTTTCAAAGATGTTTCAGTATTAAAAAAAGTTGGTTTTTTGGAGCACATTTTATATGGAAAAAATCTGATTTTATGGTCTAGGGCGTCACTCTCATGATAAGCTAGAATGCCGATGACAGGGAGATTGAGGTTCAAATCCCAATCAGGGATACTGTGGATGATTTTTTTCCAAAATAGCTCTTCCTCCGCGCAAACGTGGGAACACTTCCTCTAAATTTAACCTTCGTCATCCTTTAATTACAAGCGTAATTAGTACATATGCTTGTAACCTGATTAGATATTAAGACGTGGTGCTAAAATAATTATTTTAATTATATAAGGCAAAATTAATTTCAGCACACTACCAAACTACAGTCCAGCTTTCATAGTAATGCTATCTGCAGATGTCACTTTTGATAGGTATTATCAATAACTAACAAAATAACTCTAATAAAATAGTGAAATCGCATCCATTTTAGGCGCAAAATGTTGTGTTTTTATAATGGTACCTTCCTCTGAAAATTGGATTATGAATTAACCCAGAGCATCGCATTTACCACTTATCTTGCAATCTTTGACCCGGGATTGTAACATTCAACGTCCTACTATGGCAATTGGACGAAATAAAAATACTCTTTAGGCCTACTCTCTCTTATTTTAGACAGTACCCAGAATTGAACCACGCTCCTTGGATATATTGTTCTTAGTAATGAAATTTGTGTCCTTGTCTCACTCCGCTCAGTCATGTGTATGTGGTTTTGAATATATATATATATATATATAATCAAATGTCTCATTTAATCTTAACTTAAATTACGATGCAGATCAGGTTAAATCAAATACTAAAGTATACAAGAAGTAACAAAACATTGGGGATTCCATTCAGAGATGGAAAAGAGACTTAAAAATAATAAATAAAGTTAATATAAACATGTGTCTGTCCCATTTGACCTTGTTTCCAAGCTATTGTCATATTTTTGCCTCAGTAATTTGGAGCTGCTAAACATTATAGGAAATATTCAAAATGGCCACTTTTAAACTGAATTCAAGCCTGCAGCTATCATGTTGTGGAATGCCGCATTCTTTCAAAAACACAATGCATTGCAATGCTTGCGTTCAGGCCGAATTTGGCTCTTTTGAGCAATTCTTATAATGTTAAGCAGCTCCACATTACTGGAGTACAAACATGGCTATTACCCAGAAACAAGTTCAAATGGGAAACATATTAATATGCACTATTTTCATTGTTCTAGTATATCCCACATGTTACGGTACACTCTGTATAGTCGTTTTATTTAACTAAGGGTATTTACGAACACTTTCCAAACCAATTAATCAACCCCACTACAAACCTTGCTACATAATATCAAGTCCCTCAACCATTTATGTAACAGGTAGAAACTCCAATTTCATGACACAGTTTTTTCTTACTATGCTGGGAATCGAGCCCAGGATCCCTAACTCATAAGGCAGACACACTATCAACTGAGATGAGTTAAATGACTGAATGATTTTAATTTGTATTAAACTCAGAATGTAATGAGTCAAACAAAAAACTTAGACATGTAAAAACTCTGTAACATATTTATTGTTTAATATTACGTTTAACACAAAAGGTGTTGACAGCTTAATTTATGAGTATAAACAGAATGAGTTGGATAAGAAGAATTGTTCTGCATTTGTGTGGAGTGAGGATAGAAAAACCACCCAAAAAAGAACACAAAGGAAAATAATCCTAAAACCCTCTAAACAAGACTCGAACTTTGACACCCTCGTCAATGACAATTAAGTATTCTGTGAGACCGTCATTTTAGTCCAGTGAAAAATATAATTAGTAATCGCTGAACTACTTATTCAAAGGTGTAGTTAACAAGTAAAATAATTTGAAACTATGGTAAAATTGTTGGGAAAGTAAAAATACACAAACGCCATAAACATGTACTTTACTTATGTTTAATACTAAATCCGAAAGGTTGATTGGATTCCCAATAGTTCCACCATCAGCTGTAGCTTTGGTAGCACTGGAGAGGCGTGATAGGGAAATTAACTGTTGCTTTCCCCACTGAGCCAGAATATACTATTGCACATCAGTCTGCCAAGACCACCAAAATGCATACACCATTATGGAGATGAAAATTTTCCGGTTAATTTTGAATCAGAAAATTTTCTGCAGTAGTGGCTTTGTGTAGGGTTAAATTGTGGAGGGGTTAAATTGTGAGGGGTTAAATTGTAGAGGGGTTAAATTGTAGAGGGTTAATTGAAGAGGTGCTTCAAAATATAGTGTGTTAAGAGACGAGTGGGTTATAAGAAGGGGGTAGTAGGCACGTGGGTGGGGAAGGGGTAGTTATGAATCACGGAGAATAGGAGGGGAGACAAATGTTGGGCCAGCCTTTAAAATATTTTAATTACTTATTAATGACAAAATTTGAAGTATTATTTACGAAATAACGGGTCTATAAAGGCTCGCGTAAATTTTTTTCTTTACTACTTTTTTTTAGCACATCGTCTTACTACTCGTTTGGGTCATACACTTATGTAATAATTACATTAATATTTTAGGGATGAGGAAGCTTGAATTTAGAAGAATTGCACCCTAATTTGCTTGGAGTGAGAGTGGAAAACAATTTAGGGCAAACGTACCTCAGTGCACCGACCAGGATCGAACTCCAATCACCCTGTCATTGGCAGTATAGTCTATTGCGAGACTGATGCATTAGACCGTGCGGCCACCGAAGCAGGTGTTTATTACTACTACTACTGATACTACTACTAATTCTACTACTACTATCACTACTACTAACTATTATTATTATCCATTTAATCAGTTGAAATTATTTTACAGATATAATAACTGAACATTTTCAGTTTTGGGAAATTTTCCGTCTCACATCTCTAACACCAACTGACCCTACAAGCGACACCTTTATGCCAATAATCACAGGGACTGGCTGTACATTGAATTTTATTATTAGTGTCGTTCATACCTCTGCCACTTTCATATTTGTCAGAAACATAAGTGAAACAGAGACAGATAAATTAAAGTAACAGCTTGCTCTAGTCCATACTAAAAGATATAGTTCATTGTAGACAATATATCTGACCATAAATGTATCTGGTCTAGATGTACTGTATAAGCTTCAACATTAAAGTTTAATATAAAAACGTCTAGAAACAAATAAAAGCTACAAAATGAAAGTTAAAATACATAAACGTCTAGAATCAAGCATAAGCTACAAAGTGAAATCTAGAATACACAAACATCTAGAAACACGAACAAGCTCCGAAGTTAAAGTTAAAATACACAAACGTCTAGAAATATGTACAAGCTAAAAGAGAGAGCGAAAATAAGCAAATGCTTATAAACATGGACAAGCTACAAAATGAAATCTAAAATACACAAACATCTATAAATATGCACTAACAACAAATGAAAGTTAAAACATATAAACGTTTTAAACATGCACTAGCACAAAGTGAAAGTTAAAATACACAAATGTCTAGAAACACAATCACAAGCTACAAAGTAAAATTTAATATACACAAATGTATATAGAATGCATTAGCTACAAAGTGAAAGTTAAAACATATAAACGTAAATAGACATGCACTAGTTACAAAGTGAACGTTAAAACATATAAACGTCTAAAAACATGCACTAGCTACAAAGTGGAATTTAAAACATGTAAACCTATATAGACATGCACTAGTACAGAGTGAAAGTTAAAACATATAAAACGTCTAAAAAACATGAACAAGCTACAAAGTGAAATTAAAAATGTTAAAGTATGAGTTTTCAGAGCTATCTTGTTTGAGAATTTATTCCGTGAGGGTGGAAACTAAAAGTTAGCTTGGAAAGGGTGGGCTCTACATGGTTGAAGAAAACAAGGCGAACGAGAGAGAGAGAGAAAGTGGGATTAAGGCTTGATAATGAGAACGGGACAGGGACTGTAAAGTAAGAAGTAATAACAGAGAGAGAAGGGTAAAGAGACGAAGGTAGGATGGCGGGGAAACAAATTGAAGATTTCTCCCTTAGGGACTGTAAATTGCCTGCGAGAGAAATTAAATACCAAAGCGAAACTGTGACTTTACACCATCAAAACGTAGACAAAATTGTTGTGATGTGATCTATTTATATATACTCGTATACACATAATATGTACATTTTTTATAACCTCGTCTTGCTACCTGTTCAGGTTATAATATATAGCACATATGATAGTTAGGCCTAGTCTAATGGGTTAAGAATGATGAAAGAAGCATTTCAGGGGTAATCTACCCATATTTTCGTGGAAGGGAAGTGGGGAAACTATTTAGCAAAAAAACAAACTCATTAGACCCGACCAAGATTTGATCCCCAATCTCCCCGTCATCATCAGGTCAGTCTAAACACGAGAATGACCCCATAGACCATTCGGCCACTGAAGCGGACTATATATAAACTAAAATAATACTTGAAAAAAATTGTGAACCTTCTATTGTTGATGGTTTGTTTGTCTAGAACTGTATTTTGTAAGAAAAAATCTTACTTTAAGTAAAATTCCTTTGGAAAGCAAGCGTATAGCCCGAACTAGTAGCAAGACGTGGTGCTAAAATGAAATTGGGATGCATTTCAAAAGAACTATAGCCCACTTCGGTGGCCGTAGCCGTATGGTCTTACGCACTTACTCTCGCAATAGACTAGACTGCCGATGACGGGGAGATCGAGGTTCGAATCTCGGTCGGGTGTACTTAGAGTTTTTTTTACATAATTGTTTTCCACTCTCTCTCTCTCTCTCTCTCTCTTCCATGCAAATACGGTTACACTTCCTCGAATATAATCTTACTCCTACCTAAACCACTAGCGTAATTAGTACGAAGGCATACAACCAGAACTGGTGGTAATACGAGGTGCTAAAAAAAATTAGAGCTATATTTTGATAATAGATCAAGTAAATATAAAAGGATTGGTCTCGATTAGATGCAATTTGCTACATGTAGAATGTATATATATTTATTTATTTATTTTACGTGTAGCGAGTTGCTATATATACGTACGTGTTCAGCCAGGAATTGGGTATAACCTAGATTTACCCAGGTAAAGCTCTATATCCATCTTCGGCAGTCTAGTCTACTGCGAGAGTAGTGCCTTAGACCATGCATCCATCAAAGTGGGTTTTTATTTAATAAAATATTGAATAATCGAAAATTCCATTTACATGAACATATTAATATCTAGTATCAAAGTAGTCAATTTTTTTACTAAAAGTTGATACCAAATTAATTGTGAAACCTAAATTGAAAGGATTAGTAATGTAATATACATTTTATATGTAACATTAATTATTCATTTTGGTACTATCTTTTAGTTGGAGAACAAATAAATAGGGGGAGAGGGGGGTCAAGGAAACGCGAGTCAGGGTCAGTATATTTTTGCAGTTACACTAGAGTCACGATTTTCCAGCCTTCGACTATCCGGCCCGGTTGTCGGTGTTAACAAGTGCGTTTTAAAATAAACAAACCGGTACATACCCACTAGTAATTAATAAAACAAATACAGTCCTATTGTAGTCAAAAATGCTTGGCCGGTGTAGATAACAGCACCATTTTGATTTGGCTGGAAACAGAAGCAGCGTCAAGGGAGGTGTAGATAGCAGCACGGTTTTGATTTGGCTGGAAACAGAAGATCTGTCTAGGGAGGTGTAGATAGCAGCACTGTTTTAATTTGGCTGGAAACAGAATCTGTGTCAAGGAAGGTGTAACTAGCAGCACTGTTTTAATTTGGCTGGAAACAGAATCTGTGTCAAGGGAGGTGTAACTAGCAGCACTGTTTTAATTTGGCTGGAAACAGAAGTTGTTTCAAGGAAGGTGTGCACGAGGCGTAGCGACATGAGGCAAACCCATAACGAAAATTATTTACACTCGTATTCCATAGTATTCGGATTTTCCCCTATCCGGCCCGGAATGCCACCACTTTAGGCCGGATAATCATGACTCTAGTGTATTAAAACTTTTTTCAAAATTAATAAAATATTGCTTTAATATAAATTTAAAAAAAAATTCCACATGTAGTAATCGTAACAGTTCTTGAATATCTTTTATGAGCATCGCTTCATTTGGACAGAAACTTTTTAAATGAAGAGATAAAAAGTCATTTTCAACTTCCGTGATGGCCATAGCAAATATCCAAACAACTGTCGATAGTACAATGTGTTTAAAATTAAACTGGACTTGTGTTTTGAAACAATATTTGGTTTATTTCGGCCAAAAGTAGTTAGTAAAAATATTGGCTTTAACTCACGTTTCCTTTTAGGCCTACCTAATAATAAACTCGCTGGTCAGCATATTTACTTTCTCACGAACCCTTATAGATCGTAAAAAAAAAAAAAAAAATCCAATTTGTTATTTTGTTGGATGTCGACTTTTCATGACCCACTGAATCCGGGAAAATATGTTTTGCTATGCCCTCTGTCCATACGTCTGTCTGTCTGTCTATCTGTCACTGGGACTAGAGCCAAAACAATTTTACTGATCCAGCTAAAACTTTGTTTTCATAATTTTACCCGGAGGATTTTTGGAATTAGATATTCAACCATAAAATAAGAAGTGGTTTACCTTTGGCTGGAAGAAAAAACAAACTATTTTTTCACAATTGGCTTCAGCTATTTATATTAAAAATTTACCCGCCTCGGTGGCGTAGTTGGCTAACGCGCCAGTCGTGTTGAGCCAGACCACCGAGGACGGGGAGATCGAGGTTCGAATCTCGGTCGGGTGAACTGTGGGTGGTTTTTCCTAAATGGTTTTCCACTCTCCCTCCACGCAAATGCGGGTTCACTTCCTATAAATTCAACCTTCCCGATTCCTAATCCACTAGTGTAATTAGTACTTAAGCGTATAACCCGAACGGGTAGTAAGACGCGATGCTAAAAAAAAGTTAAAATTATTAAAAATTCGCATCTAGGCACTGTTTAGCATTACAAACAAAATGGCAGATCTTATTTCTCATAAAAATTGACTATAAAGGTGATTTACAAATGCGGAAATTTCCAATTTTGTTCATATCTCCACAACTATTTGGGTTAATAAATAACTTATTTTTGTCTAGTTGTAAATCCTTTAAACATAAACATTTTTTTTTAAATTATAAAATCAATAATATCTGAGTTATAAGAAAATATAATTTTATAGTATCACTTCTTACCACCCTTTCAATTCATACGCTTATGTACTAACTACGCTAACAGTTTTAGGGGTAATAAAGGCTCTATTTAGAGGAAGTGTATCAGCTTTTGCATGAAGGGAGAGTGGAAAACCATATTAATGAAACCACTCTCAGTACACCTGACCGAGATTCGAACCTCAGTCTCGCCGTCATCGAATGTCTAATCTACTGTGAGAGTAGCGCGTTAGACCACGCCGCCACCAAAACTGGTTATAATATCGTATATAGAGTTTTGGGAAATAGGGAGCTGAAAATGCTTTTATTAAATACATTTTTTCCAACAGTGTATATTATTTCATATATGCTCTTTAGTGAAATGAATTGTTCTTTTTCCCCATTACGTTTCTATAGCATTGTCTACTATTTTTTCCACTTATCTTACAAGCTATTAGGAAAATTTTGATAGAGGTGCGAGAAATTCTATGCACGATTTTTTTCTTTTTAGTACCACGTATTACTACCTGTTTGGGCTGTATGCCTTTATACTAATTAAGCTCATTTATTTGTGAGCAAGGCTGTTGAGTTTAGAGGAAGTGTTCTGGCATTTTCTTGGAGGGAGAGGGGAAAACCATTTAGGGAAAGCCACCTTCAATACATCCAACAGGTGTCAATCCACTATCTCCCTGTCATCGGCAATCTAGCCTATTGCAAAAATTATACCTTAGACTATGCGACCACTGAGGTGGGAACCATTTATTTTAATTTATAATAGTCTTGAATAGGACCTAAGCCATCACGCTGCTCAACCGCCAGTATACGAAAATACCCAATTAATACCATATACAACTGTTCATAGCTCACAATCTATTACAATGGTTTGATACATGAAATGTGTCCGATGACAATAAATATGTCCATACCGGGCACTCATACATTATAGACACATGTTTGCAGTAAAATATACCTCCTACCATCCATTCACACACACACACACACACACACACACACACACATACACACACAATCATGCCCGGTCCTATGACGCTTTAGATCACCACTAAACAACGTCGACTGGATGACAATCAACCGTATTGATTCATAAATAAATGATCGTACACCAGTCATGTATTGGCACGTATATACATCGTTACATTGATACAGTTCAATTTGGATAGAAGGTTCTTTTCCTACAGCTAGAAAATCTACTAGGTCTACTTTCATATATTCATACGTCAAGTTATATGCTCTTCAAAATTTTGATATATATTATCAATCCCTATAAATTAAAACTAGTAATATAGTAAAATGAAATCAATTTTGGCCTCAATAATATATGCTTTTATTGTCTTGAAAGCTTTTTCCTATGGAAATTGGAGTGTAGTAAGTGTGTGGCAAAAGTCCGTATTATCATACACCAGATATGTGAGACGGCAAATTATTGAGAAGTTAAGGTCACACTGAGTAGAAGTTTTTACATCCATTAATGTTTCCAGCCTGTGGCCTGGGTCAGCTTTTTATTCGTCATATTTTCCACTAACGGCTTGCTATCTAGGTCTGTCGTAGCTTCATAATGTGCTTTATAATCTAACTTAAGACTAGGGCAGACACAACATCCAATTCATCACTGTGAAAGGGTAGATCCACATTTCACCAATGATAAATTTTTCTGCCATACCAGGAATCGAACCCCAAATCTTAGCTCAGTAAACAGACAAACTACCGACTGAGTTAAGGTGTCGAATTAATGGGTGAGTAAAAGCCCATACTCTAAAACCGCCAGAGAAATGTTCTAACATTTAATTAATTATAACTGGGATGGAGGAAAAGAGAATTTGGCAAAGGTTTTGGTCTGAATCTGTTTAATTTGATTTAGCCTTTTGACTCTTTGGTACTACAAAAAAATTAATCTGCTGACAATTTGTCTTCCTAATTGTATCTTATTACATTAATCACCCTTTTTTTCGATCATTTAGGGCATCATCGTCACTATGGACTTCACTGACGATGATGGAGAGATCGGATTTCTAATCCTTGTCATGCGTACTAGGAGGCTCTCTTTCCTAAATGGTTTTTACACTCTTCTTCCAAGCATATTTGACCACATTTACTCTTAAATTCAACCTTAATCATCCCTAGCATTTCACAATAATTATTTAACAAACGAATAAACCAAACGGGTCGTAGAACGCGTTAACAATTTAAAAAATACTTATAGGCTTTACTATTGATGTGAGGAGCTCTAAGAAATTTGCGTATAACCCGAACGGGTAGTAAGACGCAGTGCTAATAATAATAATAATCTAAGAAATTTACCGAGATTTATGTAGAAGGCTAGTGGCAAAGAGTCTCTTTTTAAAAAAAAACTCTTATTTCCAACTGGTTGCCTACCGCACACCAGGCTTAACGAACTTAACATAGAGAGTACGCACCCACCGATGGGCGTCTCTAAATGCTGTCACTATTAAAATTCGATTTCTATCAAACACACAAGCCCCGATGGGAAACAAACACGCAACTCATGACCAAGCCCTCTCAGTTGAGAATGTGGTATAATCGTTGGGCGAGCCTTTATATGAAGCCAAGCCTTCTCTTGAATCAGAGATTAATATCAAGAAGGTAGAACTAAATGAAAGGGAAGTCAAGACGACCAGAGAGAAGAGATAGAAATAGTATTAGTATTAGGTGTTCCGTCTTAATGTAGCATGTCATTAAATGATATGACATCTACAATCAAAATTCCATAAAGATAATTAAAACAAGATAACAAGTACTAATCGATTCCAATAAGAAGAAACAGGTGGTGACTCACTCAGAATTGCTGTTGCTGGGAAACGCCCAAGCGTCGAGGAAGATTGCCCCAGCTGACCATTACGGTATCGTGAGCATTTTCACGTCTTGATCGAAGGGCACACGTCAGAGAAAAGAGAGATTATTGTCTCTGTTCGCCACTCCTGCTGACAGCACTAGTGAGGAAGTGGATTTATTTCGCAACCCTCCCACTTTTACCCCTTAGATCTCCTGTTGTAGTCCAAGGCAGTTCTGTTGGGTGTGGATCATATTTTTGTATTCCATTGTATTTATTCACCGGAGGAGAAACTACTCCATACAACTTCAGCACCGAAGTCTACTGGTGGCCACGAGATGTCAGGCGTCGGTCTCACCACCCCGTCACGGAGAATGCCTCTTCTGAGAATATTGAGTATCATGTCAGAATGTCTGACGTTGCTATCTATGTCCTTCAGACATAGTTTCATGTATTAGAATATTTTGATTTATTTTCAATGTCGATTAGACATTTGAGTATTATGTCAGAATATCTGACGTTGCTATCTATGTCCTTCAGACATAGTTTCATGTATTGAAATGTCTTGCTTTATTTTCTATGTCCATCAAACATAGTTTCTTTAGTCAAGATATCTAACATTATTTTCTATGTTCATCAAACATAGTTTCCTTAGTCAGGTTATCTGACGATTATTTCCCTATGCCGATAAGCTATAGTTTAAATACGAGGGCTATATGGCACTACATATGTATAGGACCAGGTGATTAAGTATACTGAGTCTGTGAAGTCCATAAGACATTGTTATATTTTTATGATACCCTAAACGGTATGATCTCGTTTAGAATCTCTTTATGGCAACAATCAGATCATCTAACATTTTCTTCTTGGATCTAGTTAGGTCAGTGACTGGTTGCAGTCACAATTGCACCCTTGTTAGTGTAGCTATTTGCGGTGCGCAACTTGTGGGAACCCTATTAGATTGAAGTAAGAGTAGTAGCCCGTGAGGATAGTTCTTTCTTTCAGCCCCTTCAGACGTCATATTTATC
The DNA here is from genome assembly GCA_033556935.1 of Timema podura. Lineage (NCBI taxonomy): Eukaryota > Metazoa > Arthropoda > Insecta > Phasmatodea > Timematidae > Timema > Timema podura. The sequence goes on along the minus strand of JAVRXN010000013.1, from coordinate 28,461,224 downwards.
TAAGTGTTCAAAGATAATTTGTACTAGCTATTGTATGCCCTAGTAATGGGTAAATCTATAAATTTACTATTATAGTGATTGTATAAGTTATAGATTACAAAATAGAAAAAATAAGGAAGAAAATTAGCAGCTCATAATGTAAGGCCTCTTGTTTACTAATATGCTGATAACGCTTCTCCCCTTCCTCTGACGAGTACACACACTCAATATACTATTTACATCTGGGAAGTATTGACTTGCATTTCAAAATTATATTTTTATTATTTCCTATTCTAGTTAGACATATGCTTCCCTGGACTTTTTTAATCTACATCCTGACTGGAAGATACATACTGGTCATTTTTGTGGATAGACAAAATATCCTGGGTTATAGAGGATGTAAATTAGGTACTTTTACAAAACTTTACTTCAAGATTAAAACATATATATCTATTTTTACTATGTGTATCCAGTTTGAGATTTATTCAAGAATCTATTTTTTATTTAATAATATATCTTTAATACCCGGTGAATAAAGCTTGGATACACATTAACATTAGGGTCTGCTTCAGTGGACGCATGGTCTAAGGCGTGACTCTCGCAATAGGTTAGACTGCCGATGACATGGAGATATCAGAGTTATAATCCCGGTTGGGTGCCCTGAGGGTGGTTTTCCTAGAGTGATTTTCCACTCTCCCTTCACGGGAATGCGGGTATAGTTCCTCTTAATTCAACCTTCCTCATTCCTAGCACATTAGCGTGATTAGTTTATCTGCGTATAGCCTGAACGGGTAGTAAGAAGAAGTGCTTAAAAAATGACTTGCTGCTACGTCACAGATAAGCAATATTAATTGAAAGTATTTGTCAATCTTAGTAAATCGTTAAATAAAAGTACCCAAGATATTTCCAACCCAAACGATCCAAGGAATCTCCTCCACTAGCAGTACCTAATTTTATTCAGCCCTTTATAAACCTCAAAAACCCATCGTATGGACACATTATTGTACTTTAATAAATTACGAACCCGATTCGGTGGTCGCATAGTCTAGATCGTCACTAAGGCGATAAACAAAATTAATGATGACGGCGATATTGGGGTTATAGCCCTGCTCGGGTATCTTAAGGGCGTTTTTTCCCTCTAAACGGTGTCTCTCCTTACTCTTAAATTTCTGTACATTTTGTCTCAATCCCACCCTTCCTAATCTCTACCCCATTAGTGTATATAAGTAGATAGTTCGGACGGGTTGTAAGACATGGAGCACGAGCAGGTAACGAATAAGTAGTACTTAAAAATACAACACAAGTGATAATAATAAATTATTTTATTTTTAATTTATATATGTTAGTAATTTATACTATAGTAATAATTTATATAGTATTCATATATTATATTTAACATAATTATTGCTTATTTATAATATATTGTATAGTTTATATAGTATTCATATATTATTATATTTTACTTAATTAGTAACTTATACTATATTGTATAATATAAATAGTATTCATATATTATATTGTATCTAACATAATAATTTATACTAAATTGAATATATAGTATTAAATAATATATTATTATATTGTATTTAAAATAATTAGTAATTTAGATTATACTGCATAGTTTATATAGTATTTATATAATATTATATCATATTTAACATAATTAGTAATTTATAGTATAAATAGTATTCATATATTATATGTATTTGACATGATTCGTAATTTATACTATATTATATAGTATAAATAGTATTAATATATTATATTGTATTTGACATAATTAATAATTTATACTATAATGTATAGTATAAATAGTATTCATATATTATATTGTATTGACATAATTTGTATTTTATACTATATTGTATAAGTTTATATAGTATTTATATATTATATTATCATAATTATTAATTTATATTATATAGTATAAATGATAGTCATATATTATATTGTATTGAACATAATAATTTACACATATTGTATAGTTTATATAGTATTTATAAAAAATGTGAACATAATGTTTAATATACTATGTATAAATGTTTAGACAAATAAACTAATATCAGAAGTCTATGACTGGATCTATGTAACTTGATAATGAGACGCGGGAAGGAAAAAAGAAATAGAAGCGAGAGAGAGAGAGAGAGAGAAAAGTTGACGGGAATAGTTGGGGGAGTTACTCCATCTTCTCTCCCAAACATCGATCCGGTCCCACGGAGCTTCCCGGATCCTCCCGGAGCGAAGTTGACGGGGGGAAACTTTCCAATACTAGTGCAACATGGATCTCTCTTTGGTTGGGTGTGAGAACCGTACAAATCCTCACTCTCGGGAATCTTCAAAGCTAGAACAGGATAACATAACCCCATAAAAACGGTGGTCACATTGTCCAAGGTGTCGAAATATACACACTTTGGGTTACCCATTATGAGGAGGTCCGTGTTTGAGTCCTGTTTGGATATAATTAAGATGGTTTACCTTAATAGTTTCCTACTCTCCCTCCATGCGAATGTTTTATTCCTCCAGACCCTATTTCAACACACCTTGATTTGTGGTGAGTAAAATTATTGGCTCTCGTTAGATTAAAATTGTATTTCTTTGTTAAAAATAGGTAGATAAGATCCTTTTTTCGTCTAAAATTGGTTTTAAATCAAATTGAGCTTAAGTGATATAAATTTATATTATATTGTATAGTTTATATAGTATTTATATATTATTATATCATATTTAACATAATTAGTAATTTATAATTTATACTATATTTTATAGTTTATATAGTATTTATATTATATATTTAACGTAATTAGTAATTTATATTGTATATTATGAATAGTTATCTATATATAGAAAAAATGATAAAATTACTATACTTAAATTTTAAATAACCGCCTTTGGCCAAAATATGGCTGTCATAATATTCAGTTCATAGGCACATTTTATTTCTTCCGTACAAGTGGTCTTTCTTTGTTCAAGGAAAACACATTTTATGGATCGAAAACTTGTATTAGTTGTAGGGATATTAGGAAGGTAGTTTTAATTTTAAAATTGATATTATTTCTTCTAGTTATTTCAATCAAATAACAATATTATCTCTTCTAATGAGTAAAAATCTAAATAGTTTTGATATCGTCAATTCAAATTAAAATTGACAAAATTTATCATTTCTAACAAAAAATAAATGCTATGGAACTCCGCACGGACTTTCTCGCTCTATTGTTTAGAAATGGAGATATTTACTAAAAACTCGTAATATATGTGAAACGAAATAATATACACTAACAAACCCAAGCGTAAATTGCACCATATTTATGTAAAACATTTTTTGAGACCCGGTTTTAAAGTCTATAATTTTATTTTTAAAGAATTAATGTTTCCATTTGTATTATATGTTTGGACCGATAAAAAAAGATCAATATTGGGTCCACAAGGGTCAACAATTTGTATTAAAATTTCGACTTCCAGTTAAAATTTTCGACATTTTATTAGGTGTTGCACATCTTCATGCCATCGCATTGCTATTAAATTCCTCTATTATTACTTTTGACCAATAAAAATAGTAAATATTAACTATTTAGTCTAAAATGGAGATTTTGAGAAAATCGACTTTTTCTCTTTTTGCCCTTCAGTAAACTACCCTTAATTTTAGGATTAGATATCCAATTCCAAAAAATCCCTCGGGGCAGCCATATGAAAGCCCTAGATATCAATTTTTAGCCAATCAGTAAAATAGTTTAAGCTCTAGTTGGAGGTACAGACAGACAGACGGAAATTCAAAAACAATTTTTTCAGATTCGGGAGGTCATGAAACGTTGAGACTCATCAAAATCTCGAGTTCGAGTTTTTTGACGATCACCATACTTTCTCTACCTGTAAGAGAGCGAGAAAGTAAAAAGGTCATATAGTAAATTTATCAAAACAATTATATTTTATTTTATTTAGCGTGCGTTATTAATAAATCTAAAAAAAAGTAAAACTAACTTTAAAAATGTTTTAGTATTTATATTTATGTAATGAGTAGAATTTAGTAGAATCATGTCTCATTATATGTCAGTGTCTCTGCCTATATCTGTAAATATTCAGGTAACCCAAACGGCGGTGTTTAGAAAAAGAAGAAAGGTCCAACCCACACCTGTCTAACACATGGCATTTTGGTTGCCATTGAGGAGTAACTCTTAAGGCGGCCGCCTCAGTCAACGAGAAAGTATCGATCGCCGTCAGACCAAACGCCTTAATGTAAAATGCCCTGTGTCGTTTTCTGGAACTACTTCTCTATTCTGTCCAATCCTATACTCCTTTTAACCCTTCACCTAAGACCACACTTTGTCTTGTCAATACGAAAGAGAGGACATAAAGCTATGAAACTTCTTATCTCAAGGTAAATAGGAAAAATCGCTGCTATTTATCAAATTTCTTAAAAATTTGTGTTGTGAGCCTAACAAAAAATTACTGCATTTGTTGGAAGAAGGCTAAATAGTCCTTTTTCATCAAGCCTAGTCTCATAGCTCCACAAATAAGCTTAAGAAATATTTTAAAATGAGCTAGTGTCATCGGTAAATTTTTGTGCATCACCTCCTACTGCCGATCCGTGTTACCCGCGTATTTACACGAATGTGTTAGGGATTAGTTACATCTATTACTGTTTACAGCCTGTGGCCTGGTCAGTTTTTTTATTCAAGCCATATATTTTCCACTACAGGCTTGCTAGGCCTGTCATAGCTTCATATGCCTTGTAATATAAATTAAGACTAGGACAGACACAACATCCAGTCCCCGGCCATTAGCTCATCACTATGAAAGGGTAAACTCACATTTTATGTTAGGGATTAGTAAAATATAAGAACTTAATGGTGTGAAACCACAATCATACTATACCAACTGAGTGGCTGCCACCATTACTTATGATAGTGCCAACATTTACGGATAGAGGTATCGTGTGGTCAGCACAACGAGCCCTTTGGCCGTTAAGTTAAGATTCCTAGAAAAGAGCTGCTACTTATGAATACAATTATTGCCTCATTTGTCTTCACGAATCTGAGTTTGATTCCGTTGCAGACCCACTGCTTTATAGAAAAATTCTGTAAGCACCGGGGATCAAACCTAGGACTAATGTATATATAGCTAGGCACTCTTAGCACTAGACTTCAAATCACATACTGCAAAAATTATAAGTAAGAATCTAATTGAATAACTAAATCACTTTATTGCAAAAAAAATGAACATGTAAAATATTTATTTAATAAAATTATGAAGCAAGAACCAAACCTTTAATATTTTTTTAAAAAAGGTGGATCATTTAAATTTATATAATATATCATTAAAATGTTATAATTTTTTTCCACTGGATAAGAATCTCAACAATTTCGAAAATTTATCAAAGTACATATCTATTTAGGTGTATATCTACTATGTATAATTGTATAATAGATATACTTGTGTCTTTCCACACCATCCTGTTTTAGATAGGAAGAAATGTTCGAAAGGCCTTTTCCCCTGTCAAAATTATAGTACATGATTATATTTTGGTAGGATAAAAGACCTTTATGACATTCATTTGTACCACAGATTGATTTTAATACTGACTAACCAATTTTTTTATATCTTGGTAAGTATTATAATCAATCTGTTGTAGACATACATGACGTCTATTATAATTATCAAAGTGTACGTTAATGCTTTGTGCTACCATTTGTGGATAGGCCTAAATATATTCAAACTAAAAAAGTAGGTTTGAATAGATAAAATATTAAATTAAAACACAAATTCATAAAAGAGAATTTGATTCAAACCAACATTTCAACAGTTAGGATTATTTCAAGTGACTTAAATCAATCTAATCATGGAGATTGAAGTTAATTATTATTGTTATTTTACTAGGAATATAGCTATAACCTTTTGCGAATGGATAGAACCAAGTGTTTGAAAGAGATATATTTATTTTCATTAAAATGTTAATACATGTAGAACTCTTTAACCATTTAATTAAAAAGTAAAACATATTTTACCTTTCTGTTAGGTATATTAACCAGTGAAAAGTTATTTACTGTATTAACTTAAAAGTGTAGTAACTGAACAAATTTCCTTAGTTAACACATGCAAAATTATTTGTTTAGTTTTTAGAATTTCCTCTAAAACTTTTTCATGTGCTTAAAAACCCCATTTTAAAATTTTAACATTTCGTTTGTTTTATGTGCTTTTATCTTTGTCGGCATGGTTGGATTACAACAAAATTAAAGATTGTAATTTTATGTCAATTTTCAAGAGTTAAATCTAAGAAAGAAATAGTTTTTTTAAAAGGGCACTATATCACTCACTTTTACTTTCTCTCTATCTTACAGGTAGAGAAAGTATTGTGATCGTCAAAAAAATCGAACTCGAGATTTTGATGAATTTTGACGTTTCATGACTTCCTGAATCCGAAAAAGTTGTTTTTGAATTTCCGTCTGTCTGTCTGTCTGTCTGTCTGTACCTCCAACTAGAGCCTAAACTATTTTACCGATTGAGCTGAAACTTGATATCTAGGGTTTTCATAGGGTTGCCCCGAGGGATTTTTGGAATTGGATATCTACCCCTAAAATTAAGGGTAGTTTACTGAAGGGAAAAAAGAGAAAAAGTCGATTTTCTCAAAATCGGCTCTAACGATTTTGATTAAATTTCATTTATGAACATTAATAAATATTCCAAACAAAATGGCTACTCTCAATATTTCGGCAAAATCGCTTTAAGGGCTCCGGTCTGATGCGTAAATTAACATTTTTTATAATAGCTCCGAAACTATTTGAGATATGAAATTACTTAGCATTACAAATATGTATATATATTTATAATACAAATATTTTATTCGAAACATATTTTTATAAAATCAATAACTTTCAATATGTACGCAATTATATATATATATATATTTTTAACTTTTTGGACATTAAAGCTTAAGTATTGCGACCGTAAGAAAAACTAACCTGAAATGTTGATGGATGTCGACGTCTCATGACCCCCCGAACCCTTAAAAATAGTCTTTTCAATGCCGTCTGTCTGTGTGTCTATTAAAACTTAAAATTAAGGGTAGTTTACTGAATGGCAAAAAGAGAAAAAGTCGATTTTCTCAAAATCGGCTCTAACGATTTTGATTAAATTTCATTTATAAACATTAATAAATATTCCAAACAAAATGGCTACCCTCAATATTTCGGCAAAATGGCTTTAAGGGCTCCGGTCTGATGAGTCAATTAACATTTTTTTAAATAGCTCCGAAACTATTTGAGATATGAAATTACTTAGCATTACAAATATGTATATATATTTATAATACAGATATTTTATTCGAAACATATTTTTATAAAATGAATAACTTTCAATCTATACGCAATTATATGCATTTTTTTTAACTTTTTGGACATTAAAGTTTAAGTATTGCGACCGTAAAAAAAAAACTAACCTGAAATGTTGGTGGATGTCGACGTCTCATGACCCCCCGAACCCTAAAAAATAGTCTTTGCAATGCCGTCTGTCTGTGTGTCTATAAAAACTTAAAATTAAGGGTAGTTTACTGAAGGGCGAAAAGAGAAAAATTTGGTTTTCTCAAAATCTGCTTAAACGATTTTGAATAAAAATTCGTATCTAGGCGTTGATTAAGATTATAAATAAACTGGCTATTTTCATTTTCCTATGAACATGATTTTTAGGGTACATTACAGAAGCATTAATTTCCGTATCTCCACACCTATTGGAGAAACTAAACAACTTATCATTGCAAAATTGTAGGACTATTAGAAATAAAAAACTTTTATTTGACATATATTTTTATAAAAACAGCAGTTTCTGAGATATTTGCAAATATATTAATACAATTTTGTGAGCTTTAGTTGTAAACATATACTACTTAAGTCTTAACGCAATAATTCTCCAATGCCATAGAGTAATTAAATATAAGTATCTAAAAAAGTATGTTATTTTTCCTTAAATCTCTTAGGAGAAATGTTTGCATAGCAATGATCTATCTCCATTTTAGACTCAATAGTCAATATTTACATTTTTTATTGGTCAAAATGTATAAATGAATAATTAAATATCAATGCGATGACTTGAAGATCTGCAACACCTTATAAAATGTTAAAATTTTAACCAGAAATCGAAATTTTAATACGAAGTGTTGACCCTTGTGGAAGATATTAAACTGTTTGAAATGCTCTTAGGTGGACAAAGATGCGCCTCTTTTCTCATTGATTATATATCATTGTATATTATTTTATGCGTGTTCTTATGTGGAGTGGTGAATATACAATGTACATTATTCCGTTCATAAATCTTACGAGTTTATAGAAAGAGAGAGAAAGTCTGTGCGGTGTGCCGTACCATTTATTTTAATTTAACACTAAAATAAATAAATGGTACGGCACACCGCACAGACTTTCTCTCTCTTTCTATAAACTCGTAAGATTTCTGAACGGAATAATGTACATTGTATCATCACCACTCCACATAAGAACACGCATAAAATAATATACAATGATATAGAATCAATGAGAAAAGAGGCGCATCTTTGTCCACCTAAGAACATTTCAAACAGTTTAATGTCTTCCACAAGGGTCAACACTTCGTATTAAAATTTCGATTTCTGGTTAAAATTTTAACATTTTAAAAGGTGTTGCAGATCTTCAAGTCATCGCATTGATATTTAATTATTCATTTATACATTTTGACCAATAAAAAATGTAAATATTGACTATTGAGTCTAAAATGGAGATAGATCATTGCTATGCAAACATTTCTCCTAAGAGATTTAAGGAAAAATAACATACTTTTTTTAGATACTTACTTATATTTAATTACTCTATGGCATTGGAGTATTATTGCGTTAAGACTTAAGTAGTATATGTTTACAACTAAAGCTCACAAAATTGTATTAATATATTTGCAAATATCTCAGAAACTGCTGTTTTTATAAAAATATATGTCAAATAAAAGTTTTTTATTTCTAATAGTCCTACAATTTTGCAATGATAAGTTGTTTAGTTTCTCCAATAGTTGTGGAGATACGGAAATTAACGCTTCTGTAATGTACCCTAAAAATCATTTTCATAGGAAAATGAAAATATCCAGTTTATTTATAATCTTAATCAACGCCTAGATACGAATTTTAATCAAAATCGTTTAAGCAGATTTTGAGAAAACCAAATTTTTCTCTTTTCGTCCTTCAGTAAACTACCCTTAATTTTAAGTTTTTATAGACACACAGAGAGACGGCATTGCAAAGACTATCTTTTAGGGTTCGGGGGTCATGAGACGTCGACATCCATCAACATTTCAGGTTAGTTTTTTTTTTTACGGTCGCAATACTTAAACTTTAATGTCCAAAAAGTTAAAAAAATTCAAATAATTGCGTATATATTGAAAGTTATTGATTTTATAAAAACATGTTTCGGATAAAATATCTGTATTATAAATATATATACATATTTGTAATGCTAAGTAATTTCATATCTCAAATAGTTTCGGAGCTATTTAAAAAAATGTTAATTTACGCAACAGACCGGAGCCCTTAAAGCCATTTTGCCGAAATATTGAGGGTAGCCATTTTGTTTGGAATATTTATTAATGTTTATAAATGAAATTTAATCAAAATCGTTAGAGCCGATTTTGAGAAAATCGACTTTTTCTCTTTTTGCCATTCAGTAAACTACCCTTAATTTTAAGTTTTAATAGACACACAGACAGACGGCATTGCAAAGACTATTTTTAAGGGTTCGGGGGGGTCATGAGACGTCGACATCCATCAACATTTCAGGTTAGTTTTTCTTACGGTCGCAATACTTAAGCTTTAATGCCCAAAAAGTTAAAAATATATATATAATTGCGTATATATTGAAAGTTATTGATTTTATAAAAATATGTTTCGAAAAAAATATTTGTATTATATATATATATACATATTTGTAATGCTAAGTAATTTCATATCTCAAATAGTTTCGGAGCTATTATAAAAAATGTTAATTTACGCATCAGACCGGAGCCCTTAAAACGATTTTGCCGAAATATTGAGAGTAGCCATTTTGTTTGGAATATTTATTAATGTTCATAAATGAAATTTAATCAAAATCGTTAGAGCCGATTTTGAGAAAATCTACTTTTTCTCTTTTTTCCCTTCAGTAAACTACCCTTAATTTTAGGGGTAGATATCCAATTCCAAAAACTATCAATGTGGAAAAAATACACTATCAAAACTTTAACAAATTGCAGCATTCTCTTCACAATCCACTAGTCCTATATTAATATTTAATATGTCCATTTACGATATTTGAAATAACTAGAAAATGTCTGAACATATTTTTGACAAATGGCAAACTCATTTTAAAGCTTAAGGGTCCAGGATGTAGGTCCAAAATAGCAGCTTACAACGAAACCCCAATTTTCCTAGTGAATCACCATCTTTTCTGCTGTGTATGCAGTGGCTTATCAGTACATTAATTATTTGTTTACATCACCATGGAAACCCTTGTTTGTGTATGATTGTGTATTAATAAATACAATGTGTGTTTACTGGATTTTTTTTTATGCATTCAAGGATATAAGGATAATAAAGATAGTTTCAGAAGAAGTGAACATCATTTGTGTAGAGGTAGAGAAGAAAACCATTTAGGTAAATAAAGCCGACCATGATTCGAACCCAAATCTTTCCGTCAATGGCAGACCAGTCTGTTACGTGAGTGACGCGCTAGTCCATGTGACCACCGAAGGGGATATTTGGAACGCGAATAATGTAGCTACTTTTATTTGGCATAAACGCTTTCATATAAAACTATTTAACGCTTAATCCATGAGATAGAAACAAGGAGAGTAGTAAGAATAAGTGCACCTGTATTAGTGGAGAAAGTGGAGTGGGACGCCCTAACGATAAATCATATAAGATAGTGCATCCGGACAAAATTTAAAAACTCAAATTTATCGTCACTGGCTATCTAACCTATAACAAACCTGACATATTATACCCCATGACCAAAAACACGTCTAATCGATAATCGATATTAAAATGTCGATATAGATGTAGCCCCTATCTCCGAATAGCTGTACTGGAGAGATTCGACGTCCTATCAACACCCCCCTCCCCCTCTTAACGCCACAAGCTATCGATTCTGCTCTCCGAGGGGGTTCCAGGTTTAATGCCATGTTGTCTGAGAGGGGGTAAGGGGGGTAAGGGATGTGGGTGTATTAGTGGCGCCAGGGTAAATAGCAGGTCGAGGCGCCTTAGCCGTCATCACGGCGTCAACGTAAGTGCGACGCCATCGCCACGGGCAGAAAGATTGGCGCGCCCGTAGGTGGTGGTGGAGGGGGGGGATTGGGGGGGAGCGGGCTAGGGAGTATCAAGGAAGTGGCCGACGACTCCCGTCGCTTGTTGCTATGAGACCATATATCTCCTCCAGTTGAAAGGAGACAGCAGAACTCCTGAACAGATGAGAGATAAATTCGAATGGAAAATGGGGAAGACATAAATAAGTTGGTTTTTTTTTTAAAGTCAGTTCATGTGGGAACAATAAATGACAGTTACTGTCGCATTCTGGAAGTTTTCTTTGTTTTTATAGATTGAGATAAGAAGTTTTAATTGAGATGTAGACTTTCCACATCAAGTAAACTAGTTTTTTTTTAGGATAGCCGATATTTTTCCCTAAAGGAAAAACCTAGATTTTTTTCTAAATTTGAAAGTATTTGTTTTTTGTCTGATTTATTTTAATTTAATTGCAGGTTTTCTAATTTTTTTTGGTATAGTATGATTTTGATTATTATATGGTTAAACTTATCCAACAACTATCATGATTTAAAAAATTAAAGGACTAATGCCTAATAATATATTAATTATAATATAGATAATGGTTATAATATATTTAATCATATAAGTATTTATATTTTTATAAATAATATATATGTATACCATATAATATGCTATTTAAGTTTAATATATTTAATATATCAATTTTTAAACTGCCTTATTTTTTTTATCTTCTCTTGTCACCTCAGAATCGTCAAAGAAATCGAACTCAAGATTTAGATAAATATCGACTTTTTCATGACTCCCTGAAACAAAAAAATGGTTTACTCAATGCCTTTTGTCTGTCCGTCTGTATGTACTGTACCTCTGATTGGAGCCAAAACTATTTTACCAATTGGCCTAAAACTTTGTATTTGTGGCTTTATATAGTCCCCCACCCCCATGGGTTTTTGGAATTAGATATCCAACCCTAAATTTAAGGGTAGTTTACTGAAGGACAAAAATAGAAAAAATCCATTTTCTCAAAATTAGTTTTAACGATTTTGATTAAATTTTAGAACTAGACACAATTTATTTTTATAAACAAGATGTCAACTCTCATTTTCTCATGAAAATTACTTTAGGAGTACCTTATATGAGGGAAATTTTACAATTAAAAAAAATGATAAAAGAAAAACATTTTGTCCAAAAAAAGCGCATAACAATCAAATTCATTTTCAAAGACCTGAATTAAAAAGTACATATATATTTGCTTATAGCTCAGAAACTTTTAGTTTTATGGAAATATATTTCAAATAAAAGATTTGTATATCTTTAATTTACTACTGTACAACTTTACAATGATAAGTTATTTCGTATCTGAAATTGTTGTGCAGAAATTATGAAAATTGAAAAATTTTCCTTATGTAAATTACCCTCAAAGTCATTTTTATGAGAAAATGATAATCTACATCTTGCTTATAATGATAAACAGTGTCTAGATATGAAATTGAATCAAAATCGTTAGAGCGAATTTTAAAAAAATCTATTTTTTTCTCTTTTTACCCATGGTTAAACTACCCTTAAATTTAGGGTTGGATGTCTAATTTTAAAAACTCGTTGGGGGATCTTATTTAAACCCCAGATATCAAGTTTTAGCCCAATCGGTACAACTGTTTCAGCTCTAGCCAGAGGTTAGACAGACAGACAGCATTACGAAAGCAACCTTTTTTGTTTTAGGGGGTCATGAAACGTCGATATTTATCAAAATCTTAAATTAGATTTTTTTGACAATCACAAAACTTTCTCTCCGAGGTGTCAAGAGAAAGTAAAAAGAAGGCTACGCTAATAATTCAAATATCTATAATATTCTAATTATATATTTTACATGTTTTTTAGCATGCTTCTTACTACCCGTTTGGTTATATACTTATTACGTACTAATTACGCTTCAGGTTTTAGGTATGAGAAAGGTTATGTTATTTTGAAGTGTACCGCATTTACATGGAAGGAGAGGGAAAACAATCTTGGAAAAACCACCCTCAGTACACCCAATCGAGATTTGAACCTCTATCTCCCCATCATAGGCAGTCAAGTCTAACACGAGAGTAGCGCGTTAGACTATGTGGTGACTGAAGCGGGTTTTGTACATTTTACACTTATGTAAAAGATAATTGATAGTTACCAATTGTAGGGTACAGGGGAAATAGGGGTAGGTCCAATTTTAACTCAAATTGAGCTAGTGTTGCCATCTGTTAGGCAAGTGATATTCAACCTGGAGTACGAGTACCCTCGGAGGTACGTGAATACATGTTAAGAGGTATGTACATTTTAAAATAAATATACATAGATTATTGAATATTTATAACTTGCAAGGCGTAGAAATCTAATTTTCTAGAGGGTTTCCACTCAAGGGCGAAGAAAGAGGTAGGTCGGGAGGGACTGGACACCCCTCTGGAATTTGATTGACCCACCTTTCCATAAATATGTATAGAATATTGTATTGCTAAAGCAAGATGGTGTGGCTAGAGGTATAATGGACACCGATCCTCCCACTAGAAAAATTAGCTTTTACTCCCTTGGTTCCGCTAGAATATTTTACCAAATCTTTAGCAAATAAAAATTTGTTAACATATGTATGGACCCCCTAAGGGGTGCTTATCAAATTCCAGGGGGCTCCAGACGCCCTCACCCCTACCTTTCTTACGCTCTTGAGAAATTTTATCTCGGAGGTACATGAACAAAAGAGGTTGAGTAACAAACACGGTTTTGGGAACCCGCTTCGGTGGACCGCATGGTCTAAGGCGATACTCTAGTGACTAGACTTCCGATGACGGTGAGATAGATTTTTTGAATCTCGGCTGAGTGTACCGAGGAAGGTTTTTTTTACACACTACTCTAGCAAATGTAGTCCCCTAATCCATAAATCCACTAAAGTAATTAGTACACAAGCGGATGGGTGGTAGGAAACGGTGCAAAAAAACCCAAAAGAACACTGTCTTGGACAAAAAATAATGAGACCATTCTAATACCACTGTAATGATGGTTAAAAGAGGTGTATTTTGTCAATATTTAAAATAATTAAAAAAAGTTTTTGCTGAGGTTCTTATGGGATTTGACTTGAGATCTAAAAATTAATGTTCTGGAAAATGTTTGTAATATGTCCCCCCCCCCCCCTCTCTCTCCTTCCAGACCCACAAAAATTATTAGTGTATGAGAGAGTCAATGGCCGTGGGTTTGGCTGTACTTAGACTGACCTCGTAAGATTCTTTAAAAGATGAACTTATAAATCGTACTGTAACTTTGGGAAAACTAGATTGCAAAGTACAGTATCTGAGGAAGATTTTAAATAGTAGTTGACAGTTTAAATGTCGTATTTCCAAAGGGAAACATTTATATCAGATGGACTGTAAGCAAACCCTTGACAATATAATTAAAATGTCACAGTCAAACAGCTTTATTTAAGTTTTCCGAAGTTAAGAATGGATTTAAAAATCTATATAGACAAATATAAATATTGGAAGTATAATTTTAAATATAATTTCTAATTATATTTTTATAATAACCAAGTGTTTAATAACTTCCATCAATTCATGGTAATATTGGAATTGAAACCAACCCAATCGAAAAATCTAAGCTATGCTATGCCTTGCTACGCCACGCTATGTTTTTCCGATTGCTGGCCGAGCAATTTTTCCACTTCCATCTTGAGCCATCTTACGTTGCGCATGCGCATAACGCAACTTTGGCTCCGTGTTGAACAGACGCAGTGCTGGTTTGGTGAAAATAACTAAAGAAGTGTTGAAGTTTTGTTTTCACTTTATTTCACCTATATTTAGGTAATATTATATTTAGGTATTATATTTAATAAAAGTTTTAACATTAAAATGGAAACGTTAATTGAACAAGTCAAACATTCCGCCTCCTAAATTGTTTCCTTTTCCAAACAACTATATTAATAATAAAATAATATATAATAAATATATTATATTTTATATTTATAATATAATATTAATATATATTATTAATTAATTTAATTATAAATTAATATTATTATATTTATAAATAAATTATTATTATTAATAATAATAATATATTAATATTAATAATAATAATAATTATTATTTTTATAATAATAATAATATTAATATTATTATTATTATTACTAATAATAAATATTAATATATATATTTATTATAGCACGCGTCTTACTACCCGTTCAGGTTGTACTCACACTAATGTGTAATGGTAGGGTGATCGTGAGATGAAAGGGAAGACCTACAGTTAAATGTGGGATCCGAACCACGGTGGAGGCGTGGCATTCACACACATTCACAAGTTGTGATTAATACACGTCTTGTCAGAGGGAAGGAAGGGGTTTGGCAATCAGATAAATCCGTGCAGGGACCGAAGATTGAACCCCGAACCCCCAGCACAGAAGTTCACACCTTAACCCTAGACCACCAGGTCACCTGCAAAACAACTACTAACAGCAGCATCTTTTCTTTTTCAGTACTATAAACCTGAACTTAAACAAACATTTTGGAGAACGCCATCATAACTACTTCACTGGAGCAGACCAGAAAGAAACCAACACTGAATTCGGGAGGGAAAAGAGGGACCATACCTTAGCTTACCTTAGTAATGAGTGTGAAGCCAAAATGACAAATTCTTAGCACAGCAGAGTATAGCTGGCATTCTGTGTGTGTCTGCTTTAAGAAGCTATCTGAGACAGAGTAGGCAAGACTAAACATCACGAATCACTCCTTCGCGAAACCGGGTTGAATATTGATTTACGGTCAAAGCTGTCTTTCAGAACATGTGACAGGCGACGTCAATATACAACCCATACGACGCTAATAGCAGCCAAAGACACTTCCCGACAAGCATTTCGAAAGGGAACAAGCTAAGAGCCATCTCAACACCGGTTAGCCGGAAAATTAGATAAAAAGATTTTGCTTGGTCCAAATAAACTTATTGGAATGTGGTTTCCTACATACTTCACGTGACAATAGCGAAATCGGGACAAATTTAATAAAATTTTAAAATTATTAGGGTGAGAGTGAAGTGCAAGCAAGAAAATACAAGTGTTTTTTACAGTTTTTATAGCAACAAGTTTTGTTATGACCGGTTGCCAGTTCATAGAAGATGGGAGCGTACGCACACATTTAAATAATACGAGAGAGGTTTACAAATTTATAGCTAACTAATTTAATAACATGGAATATAAAATATACAATTATTTACAAAAGATGATAGTTGGTACATAGTAACTGTCTTTGGGTAGACTACCCTATCTCTACAATATTCTTGGACCATGCAGAGATCCTAAGTTTAACAACATCCTCTGATGAAGTACCGGACTCAGCTGTACTGCTAGTCGGTCAGTTTGTACCTGGATGAACTTCAGGTCATGAACCGGCCGTTCATCACAAACTGGAATTTACATGATCAGTACAGAATCCATTGTCTCAAGACTAGGAATGTAATCGTAAGTTAGGCGGCCGTCCTAAGTTGCGACAGTTCCTAGTTTCAACTACGCACTTCTGTATCTGCACATTCTTAATTTTGAGTCTACTCTATTCTACATGTTGGTCAATTTTTGGATCCCAACAATTTTTTTTGGCCGAAATAAAACAAAGATTGCTCCATAAGAAACATAGCTAAAATTTCTTCACATGGTGATATCAACGGTTTTTGAATTTCTGTCATGAGTATAGCGGTATTAGATAAGGAAACTTTTTAAATAGAAATAAAAAGTGATAATTAAATTCCAGGAGACCTTTGACAGATATTTAAGAACGATTTCCATTGCAGTGTGAAGAAAATTAAACTCTATATTTCTACTGTAGCAATATTTTATTTATTTTGACCAAAAAATATGTTTTGCTAGAAAAATTGCAAATATCACTCACCTTGTTAACGTTCCCAACACTCCCACCTTAAATATTTATTTCCAAGGATCCTTTCGGTCTATACGTACATATTTATTACGCTAATGGGATACTAATGAGAAAGGTAGAATTTAAGGGCAATTTGACAAGCATTCTCTTGGAGAAAGAGAGGAAAACTATCGAGGAAAATTTTCTTCAATAACCCCTCCCCTCCCCCCAGAATTCGCACTCCAATTTCCCGGTCACCGATAATCCAGTCCAACTCAAGAGTGAATCGTTAAACCGCGAGACCAACGTTGTGGGTATTTAAAATAATTGTTTGTAAATGTTGTATTATTTTAAACACTATTTGATCTATCCACCACCAAAATGAACATTAGCAATTTTCCTGCCAAGATGGAGATTAAAAAACTCTATGGAAGCATATGTATATCTAGAATAGGAAACAAGAAAAAGTTGATTTTGAAATAATAGTCAGTGTTGTCCAGGTGCAAATAGTTTAATGAGTATTTATACTCGTCAGAGGAAGAGGGGGACTTCTATCAGCTCCATAGACAAGTTACCTCTCTGGGTGTGTGTACTACCTATTTCCTTCCCTCTTTATATATTTTGCTCATTTGTGTCTTAAGTGTGATAGTGCTTTGAGTGCTTAAATAGATGTGGGGACAGACATATTTGTAAAATACATTTTCAAGGGCTAGGAAACACATAAAAAGTAAACATTCTTCTCAATCTTGAGGTCAAAAATGTTCACGATTACAATTCTCTTGATATGATAAATTGAAGAGTTTCGGAAACGGTGTCCTCCTAATCTATTTTGTGTGGTAGAACAATCCCCTTCGATTAGTCTGAGGGGGGGGAGGAGGATTGTGTTGTGACATTTTCATTTACATAACCTCCTTCATACATTAGATGACAGTACCCTATAATTATTGTAACCCTCTTCTCACCCCTTACAAGAAAACTTGTATGTGTATGTGTGTGTTTGAGTCAAAGGGTTGACTAGCACCCGCGTGGGGGAAAAGGGAATGGGGGGTCAGGGGGGCGGTGGATCGGTTGGGAAATAGCGTACTGACACAAGCATAGGGTCGATACATATCATACATGGCCACCCCCGCCTTGTCAATGCTTCTCTGTGTACTTACATCACTCGAAATGGTTTGGTGTAAGAGTGTTCTATGAGCCATTATATCCTAGTTATTATTAATTCTATCTAACACCACGTTGTTGTTTTTTAGCTCCGTGACTTACTACCCGTTCGGTATACACACATATGTATTAACCAGGCTAATTTGCTGGGATTGAGGAAGATTGAATCTAGAAAATGTTTACCCACATTTGCGTGAAATGAAAGTGGAAAACCATTTAGAAAAAAACATCCTCACGCACTTAATGACTGCATATTTTATTTATTTAAGCATAGTTCTCGGCTATAATTCAAAATAAGACCTTGTGTCGTTAACTTATCTCTAAATATAAAGTTAATACACCTAAATAAACAAATAATAAATATTTATTTCTCAATATTAATTGAATAACATAATAAATATACAATAAATGTGATTATGTGACTAACATTATACTTAAATTATTTAAGAGAACAGCCCAATTTTCACGAGAAGATCCTTTTAAAAAATTCAAATATTTTTTTTTTGTGGCCAAAATTAATCATATCCTACTATTTTATTTGTGTTACCCTATAATTATTGATAATATTTGTCATGAATGACAGTTGCAGTTACATAACTGGACGTATGAATACATCAAAAAGTTCTTGTGAGTTTTAGCTGCTTTTACTGTAATAATAATAATATAATAATAATAATAATAATAATAATATCGCGTGTCTGGGCTACATCATTCGTAGCCCAGTGGTGGAAAGATTAGCCAGTACTAATGTACCATTGCCCAGGGGACGCAAGAATGTACTAATCGTACATACTTTCCGTGAAAGTTAGTATGAGGGTGTAGAACCAATGGAAACACTTACAGCATAAATTTAGCTAACTGACCAAACCTTGGTGACTGTTGGGGTGATTCCCCTTTCATGAAAAAAATACCCAAGGCACCCACCGGGAATCGAGCCTGGTAACCCTAGGCTCGTAACCAAGTGTACTAACCATTACAGCACGGGGCAATTTTGCCTGCATTGTGAAAATTGCACCTCCTTAACTATTGGGGTACATCATTAAATCCCCGGGTATACGACTAAATATAAAACAATAACAAGGGCTCAGAATGTAATTCATCCAATCGTTTTAATGTTTGAAAATAAAGTGATTAAAAGCTCTACATGAAAAGGGTATCCAACATTTCAGACAGTATTAATAAGTACTGATGTGACGTCTGTTAGACGGTTCTTCATCGTGACGTGCAGAGACCCAGCCCTCCCCACCACCCTTCACCCTGTGAATAATGGGCTGGCATTTGGCGCGGTGCACCGCACCCCCTAAACCTCCTCTGCTACTGCTACTAGTGTACTGTAGGATGGATGTACAGTACACTGGGTAATCTATACTCCCGGACAGTCTCATAGAGACATATTACAAGATAAACCTTCACTGCTACTGCTACTAGTGTACTGTAGGATGGATGTACAGTACACTGGGTAATCTATACTCCCGGACAGTCTCATAGAGACATGTTACAAGATGAACCTTCACTGCTACTGCTACTAGTGTACTGTAGGATGGATGTACAGTACACCAGAGGTAATCTATACTCCCGGACAGTCTCATAGAGACATGTTACAAGATAAACCTTCACTGCCACTGCTACTAGTGTACTGTAGGATGGATGTACAGTACACCAGAGGTAATCTATACTCCCGGACAGTCTCATAGAGACATGGTACAAGATAGACCTTCACTGCTACTGCTACTAGTGTACTGTAGGATGGATGTACAGTACACTGGGTAGTCTATACTCCCGGACAGTCTCATAGAGACATGATACAAGATAAACCTTCACTGCTACCGCTACTAGTGTACTGTAGAATGGATGTACAGTACACTGAGTAGTCTATACTCCCGGACAGTCATAGAGAGACATGGTACAAGATAAACCTTCACTGCTACCGCTACTAGTGTACTGTAGGATGGATGTACAGCACACTGGGTAGTCTATACTCCCGGACAGTCTCATAGAGACATCGTACAAGATAAACCTTCACTGCTACTGCTACTAGTGTACTGTAGGATGGATGTACAGTACACTGGGTAATCTATACTCTCGGACAGTCTTATAGACATGGTACAAGTAACCCTCTAGCAAACCTTGATTGATACTACTATTAGTGTACTGTTGGTTGATTGTATGTACTGTTGTACTGTAACACTGATAAAGCACTAAGATAATTAATTTATTTAGCACCGCACCTTACTACCCATTCGGGCCATAAGCTTAAATACTTATTGAGTTAATGAGTTAGGGATTGACATTAGGGTAATTAGTACATAGGTATACAACCCGAACTGGTAGTAAGACGCGGTGCTAAAAAATAGGTGATAAAGAAACAAATGAATGCGATCCTTTATATTATTATTATTATTAGCACCGCGTCTTACTACCCGTTCGGGTTATACGCACTTACGCTAATGTGTAATGGTAGGGTGATTGTGGGATGAAATGGAGGACCTACAGTTTAACGTGGAATCCGAACCACGGTGGAGGCCTGGCATTCCTCACATTCACAAGTTGTGATTAATACACGTCTTGTCAGAGGTGAAGGAAGGGTTTGGTAATCAGATAAATCTGTGCCCGGACCGAGGATTGAACCCCGGACCCCCAGCACAGAAGTCTGACACCTTACCCCTAGACCACCAGGTCACCGCGATCCTTTATAGACCCGCTATGTTCAAAAATCATAATTAATTTTTTTTTTATCATCAATAAGTTAAATAAAATAATTTTAATTTTAACCCACTTGTATCTTAACAAACTGTATTTTGAAGTATTATAGGCTCTAGGTTCCACCTTTACCGTTAAATCCCTCCACCGCAAGACAATTGTTATCTTTACTTGTCAGTACGTCACGGGTAGGACAACTTTCCTAACAAATCTGTCCATGTGTATAGTATATACAACCCTCTTGCGTCCCCTACTTTTCTACTTCCCCTCCTCCTTGCAAAGTGACCCACAACCACCCCCCACCACTTCTCTTTCCCTCCCTCCCTGCATCGCTCGATCGCTAACTGTTGAATAAATGATACGGACGACGCGCACCACAATCTTCCGACGCCGTTCGTGGTGCAGGCGGGGGTTCGACCCTCGTTGTGATCTTCTACAGTGTGTTAGTAGGCGCAACCGTACCTTGCACTCAGTATTTAGAGCATCGATCTTCAACCGGTGTGCCACGGCACATTGGTGTGACGCTAAGGGTCAGAAGATGTGCCGCCGTCGTAGTTTAGGGCAAGATCATAAATAAGAGAAACAAAAAAATTGAGAAGTAAAAATAAATATTTTTAAATTCCATTATCAATATTAATTTTAAAAGATAACACAATTATTATAATTTTAGTTACTAAACTTTTAAACACAATATTAATAGTCATTATTCTAATCATAAAATATATCCTTAAAAAACTGATGGTCTTGACAATTTGAGCACTTTGTTAGGTGTTATGTGACTTAAAAAAGGTTAAAAAAAACAATGGTTTAATATTACCGGCCATAAATTTAAGGAGACCCTGGTTCAATTCCCCGCTCTGCTAACAAGGATTTTTATCACTTGTATATAGGTTTATCTCACTTTCCAATCAGTTAATATCAAGCAGATAGGGCTGACGTGTAATGATAATTTTAATGTCCTAGGTTAAGTTAATGTGTAAGTCTTGTGTATACATAACCTTAAGGTTTTAAAAAAAATAAACGTTAAATACATCAAATAAAACTAAATAAATCCTGATATTTTATTTCAATTGAGTCTAGCGACCTTTATACTATAAATACGCGTATTTTATATTTCTACGAGTCCTCCACCCCACTCCTGAGCTCCAACTCCCCCTACCCACAGATTGGGTTGTTTGTAGCTCATACCAATTCGTATAAGGCCACAGGATCAGGATGGTTGGTAATTATAAATAAAGGCAGCCGCGTTCCCACGAAGAGAGGATGGTAATCCATCCATTCATCATAAAAACCTCTTCTTAAAAACCCGATGGGATATGACAATATAGAGATAGTAAATTAATATTAAAATAATTTAAATTGTTAAGATTCAAAACTTTTCAGAAAACAAGGCATAATATTACTATAAAAAACAATATCACTCACACACTTTTAGAAACTTAATATTAACGTTACGTTACTTTTTCTTAGATTACTCAGTTTGAGAAACGAATTAAGGTAATACCTCTATATATCTCTGAAGATTTTGTTTGGATTTATCATAACTTTGACATATTTAATTTGGTACAAAGTGGATATATAATTGATTTAAAAGAAAAATTAGAGAAATCCAAATTTAGGGGGCCGCCTCGGTCAGCAAGAAATAGCCCCGCAGATGTTCAGCTCTAATGCAATATTTAATTATATGATGTATTATATAAAAATATGGTTCACGCCAAAATAAAGTTAATATATTCCAACAGGGCTCTTTTTCCTTAAGAGCCTTATAGTTTGAGTTCTATTAATAGGAAAAGAAATGGGTTAAAATGTTATATTAGCTCATTTTCAACGATTTTTAAGCGTATTTGCGGAGCTATGAGACTAGACCTGAAAAAAGACTTTATATTAAGCCCTCCTCTAACAAAAAATATTGTTTTTTGATACAGAAAATTTAAAGATATTTGAGAACTAGCAGTGAGCTTACCTCTTTACCCTTAGAAAAGAAGTTTCGAAGTTTTCTTTCCACTCTTTCATAATGACACGACAAAGAGTGGTTGTAGGATAAGGGGCAAAAAGGAATATAAGCTTAGAAATAATATAGAAGTAATTTCAGAAAATGACACAGACTATTTTATTTTAGGCCATGTGGCCTGAAAGCGATTGATACTTTATCGTTGACCAAGGCGACCGCCCTAATATTAGTATTAAATGTAATATATTATAGTGTGGTGGGTTGTATTCTTGACTTGTCAAATATAAAGCTTGCTCTTATTCATTAAATACAGGGGTTGATATATATATATATATATATATGCAGTCATAAAATTCTTATTTTTATCTTAAAGTAGGTTTTTAAACGTATTTCATTCAAATCATGTACAACTCAGGTTATTTGATTTATTCACGAAACTGGCCGGTAGAAATCTTCGTGTCAGGATGTAGATTAAAAATTCCGTGGAAGCATATGTCTATCTAGAATAGGAAACAAGAAAAAGGTAATTTTTAAATTCCAGTCAATGCTGTCCATGCACAAATATAATAGGGAGTGTTTACACTCATCATAGGAAGAGGGGAGATATTATCATAACCTAGAAAAGAGGCCTTGCAAGGGGGACTGCTAATTTTATTCCTCTCTTTCTAGTTTTTAAATTGGTGTACAAAGGTTATAGTAGTGCTAATGCGCGTCAAATTAAAAAACAAACAGTTTTGCAAAATAGTTTCGAAATCACCAAGTAGGCAACGTCTTTAACTTGTAAAATAAATCAGCGCGACTCAAATAAAATGTGTTAGAATAAGTCAATAAGTAGATGGCCGCTATTGTGAATAACGTATACAGATATATTCACTGGGTTTCTAGAGAGAATTGGAATGATTGTGGGTAGTTACATTATAGAATTATAGGGAAAGGAGAAGATCAAGGCGAATAGAGAAACCGATAGAAAGAGGTTAGTGAAATGAATTTATAAAGAAAGATCTATAAAGCAAAATAGTATATATATAGCTACTAAAAAGGAACTAAGAAATAAAGTATGAAGACAACTATAAACAAAAATAACTAAAGATAGGAAAGAAAAGGAAATAGTAAATTGAAATGAAGTATTGAGTTAGGTATTCGAGAGGAAAGAAAAGAGTAGGAATAATAGAAGTGGCTAGAAGAAATAGAGTAGTTATAAGATACTAGAAAGAGGCATAGAGATAAAAAAACATAGTTGTAGTAAGATAGAAACAAAAAGAAGGGAAATATAACAACTAAATAGAAAGATGAATCGAAGAAAGAGGTGTAAGACGATGAATATATAAGGAAGGTTTTAGAAATATAAAGGGAATATCGTGATTTATAAAGAGAGAAATTGATGGAAAAAAAGAGATCGTTGGTAAAAAGATGTTACTAAACAAAAGGATAGAAAGGAAATGGGAACGAAGGGGAAACATGAAACTGAGATGGAAAATGAAGAGGGATAAGAAATTAACGATGAAGGGAAGAGAGTTTGAATTATGATATCTGTGAAACTCTTTTATGTGTGTACTGTTGTATGAACATGAAAGTGCACAGTGCAGACACTTTTTCATACATGTACTGTGTGTATGTATATGTATATATGTATAGTAAATAACTGCTTAGGGAAGTGTGTACTTCTTTATTAAGTGTAGCCTCTCCCCAAACTTTACAAGCTGTGTCTACTCTGTCAATCATTTCACGTTTCGCCCACGCCTCTTCTCAACATCAGTCACAATAATCAGTAAGCTACCATTAAATGAATTTTCCTCAGAAACCCAAGTACAAAGTTTCATTTGTCGTTAAATGCTACTCAAATACCCTTCTCTTTTATTTTTAACAAAATCTTTGATCATTTTCAAAATATTTTGCAAAAACAAGTATTCAGTGCTGTCTACCATATAAAAGACCCTTGATAAAAGCAGGCTATCTGTCACGAGGAAAAAACAAGATTAGCAATGAGATTATCTGGGAAAGAGATGGTAGAGATAGTAAAAGAGGCAAGACTGAGGTGGTATTGGCAGAGAGTAAAAGAGGCAAGACTGAGGTGGTATGGGCAGATAGTAAAAGAGGCAAGACTGAGGTGGTATGGGCAGATAGTAAAAGAGGCAAGACTGAGGTGGTATTGGCAGATAGTAAAAGAGGCAAGACTGAGGTGGTATGGTCAGATAGTAAAAGAGGCAAGACTGAGGTGGTATGGGCACGTAAAGAGGATGGGGAATAAGAGGATGCCAAAGAAAATTATGGAAATGAAGTACGTAAGAAAAAGACAGCAAGGTAAGCCAAAAAAAGAAGTGGAAGGAATGGATAACAGAAGGTGTGAAAATGAGAGGAGAAAAATGAAAGCAAAATAAAGTAGGAAGAATGGTGGAAAGAGAGGGAGATGGAGGCAGTTTACTAAAATGACCCGACCACAGGCTAGAAACAGTTGATTATGATGATGATGACGACGATATGTTGATATAAGTTCAAATTGTTAAATCTATTTCCTAAAAAAATTTAAAACATTGAATTTTCAAAAATAAAACATCAGTAAATATCCTTAATTTTAGAGCCAGAATTAAATCACGATTCTGCCTTGATGTATGACCAAATAACATCAAAATAAAAAGTTTAAACTAAATTCATTGAACAGTTTCTGATGTAGTCTCAGATACACTTAATTTACTCTGAAAGATAGCCAGCTTACCTTGCATTGTTCCACCATGGTTTGCTTATGTGATAGGGCCATAGTGTAATCAGTCAAGGTATGACTGCTACCTTGCTTGGTTCCACTACGGTGTAGCTTATATGATAGGGCCATAGTGTAATCCGTCAAGGTAAGACTGCTACCTTGCTTGGTTCCACTATGTTGTAGCTTATATGATAGGACCATAGTGTAATCCGTCAAGGTAAGACTGCTACCTTGCTTGGTTCCACTATGTTGTAGCTTATATGATAGGACCATAGTGTAATCCGTCAAGGTAAGACTGCTACCTTGCTTGGTTCCACTATGGTGTAGCTTATATGATAGGGCCATAGTGTAATCCATCAAGGTAAGACTGCTACATTTCAGGGTAAGTGGAATGTACAAATAATAGACATACTTGATTGTAAAAATTCCTTTTATTTAGTTTAGAGGAGGGCTACAAAACAACAAGATACATCTTAGCCTCAAGCTCAAAAAATTTCGTGATTACAATACTTTATCTAAATGAGGAAGTAAATACCTGCTTAGGGAATTGTGTAGTCCTACTTCTTTTTATTTTCCCTCTTGTTTACATGGTGGACCTACTCTGGTAAACGTTTCACGTTCCACCAATGCCTCTTTGCTCGACAGTGGTCACAGTTAGGCCTGGTCAATATTTGGGTTGCAGGTCACAGATGGTTTGTAGTGGGCCGTGGGGAGGTTTGGCTATCTCCGCATTCACCCCCCTACCCCCCTCTTACTCCCTTTACCCCCCGTCATTGACTATTTGAATCCAAACCTGGCCGAACCAATCGATGATATACTGTTGTATAGTCACACTCAAACAGTATATCATGCTTAGCAGGTTTGGTAACCAGCCCCGTGGTGTAGTGGTTAGTACACCTGACTAGAAACCTAGGGGTTACGGGTTACATTCCCAGCTGGTACTTTGGGTATTTTTTCCTGAAAGGGGAGTTCCCCCAACGGTCACCAGGGTTTGGTTAGTTAGGCTAAGTTTGTTTTGATTCCACACCATCACCTCATCTCATCTCATCGGGACATGGAAAGAGCCTCCATGGAAAGGATGTACGATTAGTACATTTGGGCGTCTCCTGGCAACGGTATATTAGTACGGGCAAAGCTTTACACTTCTGGGCTACGACTGATGTAGCCCAGACGCGCAATTTTACTATCACTAGCAGGTTTAGATTAGTTGTGCTCATACGCGGTAACTTATTTAACAATTTAATAAAATCTTCATTAACTTACCCTTAATAAAAATTCCTCCAAGTCCCCCCAAAAAAACGGTATATTCTTATTTGTCAGGTAAACACTCTTTAGAAATCAATTTTAAATTTAATGGCACTGCTGGAATTGTCCTTAGTATATTGTTGTTTATTCGCTCTGCTTGATGTCCGCGTGGTCTAAGATAAGATAGGGTTGTCAAACATATGACCCGTTGGCCTGATGCAACCCATGGGACTATTTAAACTCACCCACGGTGAAATGTCAAGGAAGAAAAGTAATGTGGCCACTGGTATATTTGGAATTTGTGACTGGATTTTCAACGTATTACTGGATAGTTACAATAAAAAAAAACACTACCACCGCAGGAGGTATCTATTTGATCTAGAAAAAGCAAAACGAAATAAATCATTATATTTCAAGTGGTGTGGCCTGACAGCGATTGATTCTTTCTCGCTAACAGAGGCGTCCACCTTAAGGGAGAAATGCCACTTGAATTTATTGATTTTCAATGTTAATTCTATTCTTCAAGAAACATTCATGGGGGTGTCTGCACCAGAGTTTTACTCGAAGTAAAGTGAATCATAATGAGTGTGGATAAAATACTATCAATGTTCGGAGGTACTGTATATATCCTTGTAAAAAGATTTTCTCCCTTTTAAAATGGAATAAATCTACGATATAAAGCCCGCTTGAAGATTAACATTGATAAAGCACAACCAGTATTATTTAAAGTCAAAAGATCTTGTATGATTTTGATAATTTATTAAGTAATGTCAGATTTCCCACAAACAGTAAATTTGGTCAAATAACATGCTGACAATTTGTTTTAAATGAAAATTATTTTAATTTCGAACAATGTTTTTCCTTACTGTCTTTGTCATAGCTATATTTGTTTAACAAATGCTTTTAATTTTATAAATAAATTGTATAGAAAAAGTCTATTTGCTCTTTGCATCATTGCCGAACTCAAACTATTTTTTGTAGATATCAGTATACTTTAAGAATGAAAACGGGTTTGGGGAAATAAAAAGTCCAATTTTTTTCAGTATATGTATACTTTAATAAATAAAAATCCTGTGTGTGATCTGCAAATCTCCTCTAATATAATAAATACAATGTGGCCCTAACGCCTGTTTGAGTTCGACACCCTTGGTCTAAAGTGTCAATCTCGTGTTAGACTTCCGAAGACATGGAGATCAGGGTTCAAATCCCAATCAAGTTTACCAAGGGAAGTTTCTCCAAAATGGTTTTCCACTCTTTCTCCACGCAAATGGGGGTAGTATTCTTCCAAATTCAACATACCTTATCCTTAACACACTAGATTAATTAATACATGTGCGTTTAGCCCAAACGGATTGTAAGTTTCGGTACATTTTATGTATATATTACAATATGGTAACTTGACTTGAAAACATTCTCAGCTAGATTTAGTTTGGATACATGGTGGGTACACGCAAGAGGAAAGAAATTGCTTCCCTACGTGATAGCTACGCAATACCCCACGAAGTTCCACGGAAACAGCCGAAGTCTCTTCGTAAAACGTTAGCTAATGTCTATCGTTACCAAAAGGGATCTGTAGGTATTCGTTAGCTATGGATAAGGCTTAGATATTATGTATAAATATAGTTGGCCTGGGGTTATTAAATGCTATTTAAAATCACGCAATACTTGTCAATATCTTGCTATAGTAAACTGGTGCTATCTTTCTGGAGTCTCACACGTATTTAATTCATCAGCGAAAACGCGCAGTCTTACCAGCCCCAAGAACAATTTCCTTTGTTTTATTAGTACCGCATAATACTACTCATTCCGGTTATATGCCTATGTACTAATTACACTAATGTGTTTGGGATTGGGTAGGTTTAATTTAGGAGGAAGTGCACCCACATTTGTGTGGATGGAGAGCGGAGCCTAATTTAGGATAAACCTCTATCAGTGTACCCGACCGGGATTTAACCCCAATATCCACGCCATGGGCAGTCCAGTCAGTGAGAGTAGCGCCTTAGACCACACGGTCAACAATGTGGGCTATTTTCTATTTTCGGATACAATATATAATGAAGATGTGTCATGAAACCCTACTTATTGAGTGAATTAGTAAGAATTATATGTTGAAGAAAAAGTGTGTTTAAAAATATCAAAGAAGGGGGAAGATACTAAAAATTTAAAAAATAAATAAATTAAGCATATTTCTATTTTCTCTTTTTCAGATTGTGAGTGATGTTACTCTTTCACTGAGTGACCTTTTGGTGAGATGTGGGACCTATTCTGACAGATTATTAAAAGTAAAACATAGTCCCAAATATACATTGTTTTAAAGATAAAGTTAAAAGAGCTACTGCGCAAGAACAACCCATATTTTTAACAAGCACTTACACTTTAAAATGCAAGATTTTTTAAAAGGTCTTAATTTTATTTAGACGTTAGTGGTAAGCGATAAGAAAAGGGGAAAAAATAGCAGCTCCCAGATCGTTATAGAAGAGCACGATTTCACTATTGGGACGTATTTCTATCAAGATCATTAACATTTTAACTTTCTTTAACTATAAAAAAAAAGCGTCAGATACAAATTATTGTTTTGAAGGTGTTTAGATGGGTTGAGTTGGAATGAAGGGAAGGAGGATTCGTTGTTCATTGATTGCGTAGGATGTTGAATTCTTGTGAAAAAAGAGGAGAGAGTTTGGAAATATAAAGAGAGTGTAAAGAGTTGTTTGTGAGGGGTGAGGGTGGGGATGAAGGGGGTGATATAAAAGGTTTATCTTCCTACGAAGAGAGAATAGGTATGTGTGGGATTGGCGCAAATATCACTGTTGTGATTTTTTTTTTTTAAAAAAGGTCCACACTAAAAAGTATCGTTGGCGCGCTCTGACGCTGAGTACCAAAATTATGTACGCCTCCTCACTCTCGTATGTTAATCACCCCTTCAATTCACCCCTAAGGCCGGGAGAAATAACCATCCCCCGTAAACCCACACTCTACTACCTATATCGACAACGCATGTGTGTGAAAGCTGCACGCACACCCAAACACACACACACACACACACAGGTACCTGGTGACAGAGAAAAATTATTAAGGTACACTCAAACAAAATAACAACTACCTATACCCGTTTCTGTGGCCGCATAGTCTAACGCGCAACTCTCGCAGTGGACTAGACTGCCAATGATGGGGAGATTGAGGTTCTAATCTCGGTCGGGTGTACTGAGGGTTTTTTCCCCCAAATGGTTTTCCACTCTCCCTCCACGCAAATATGAGTAGATTTCCGGTAAATATAATTTTTCCATCCCTAAAACCATTAGCGTAATTAGTACATAAGCGTATAATCCGAATGGGTAGTAAGATGCTGTGGTAAAGAAATCGCCTAGTCGACATTTCTTTACTTTATTATGTAATAAAAATATTATAGTCATAAAAATTTTCCACCTCGATATTATGATGTATGCTTGAAGCATACATAAAGTGTACTGAATTAAAATAAATTACTATTAAAATTCTGTATGTCTTCATGTATGTCTGTCTGTACTTGAGTATACCGCCGAGAATGTTTAATATTATTTGGTTCAAGCAAAACAGCTATCTTAGCTATAGCTTTAAAATTAAGGGCAATTTACTAAAAATTGAATGTCGTAATTTTTTTTTTAATGGCTTAGATGGTACCATGTTGGAAGTGACAATGTTCAGAACGACCAAACTAAAATCTAGTTGTATGCGACCAGATATCTACTATGTGTGTTCTTCCTTAAATATGTTATAATATTATAGTTTAGGTTAATATCAGTCGGGTGAAACAATAATAATTAATTTTAAAAACCAATCTGACCGTTCTGAACATGATGAATGTGTTTGTTGTCTCTTCCAACGCCTGTCGCTCTGAGCCCGGTCGCTTCCAACGCTGGTCGCTCTGAGCCCGGTCGCTTCCAACGCCGGTTGCTCTGAGCCCGGTCGCTTCCAACGCCGGTTGCTCTGAGCCCGGTCGCTTCCAATATCGGTCGCTCTGAGCCCGGTCGCTTCCAACGCCGGTCGCTCTGAGCCCGGTCGCTTCCAACGTTGGTTGCTCTGAGCCCAGTCGCTCTGAGCCCGGTTGCTTCCAACGCCGGTCGCTCTGAGCCCGGTCGCTTCCAACACGTAACAGCTTGGGTATCTGTGAAGTGTTTACGTAATAAGTAACATTTTATTCTTGTTTTTGGGAAACAACTTTATCTGATACTAGTTCAAAAATAAATATGTATTGAAAATATTATAAAAATATGTATCTATAAAAACCAACACGTATAGGAAGGTCTCTTAGCTATATTGAGGGGGGGTGAGGGGGGGGAAGTATACAGGAGTTTAATCTGACTTTTTACAGTGACGGTATATTTTAATCCTACTACTATGATGATCCCAATTTCGATTTAAAATTAGAATAGAAATGGTTGGGTTTTTCTTAGCACCACGTCTTACTACCCGTTCGGGTTATACGCTTAGAACAGTTGTAGAATATGATTTGGGATAGGAAGGGACTATAATAATACATTCCTCTTTAAATCGAAAAGAAATGTTTATTCCATTATTGAAAGAAGTTTTGGAACTATTACATTTCAAAATTACTTTCATATTTTTATATTTTAAAGCAAACATTAGCTAAACTATTTTGGGTGTCTTGTTTGAATATCGAATGTGTACTTATGTAAAATACAAACTGCGTACAAATTAATCGAAATACACTCTACTGCTTAGAGTTTATTTCGATTAATTCGATATTCCGGTTGATGAATTCAATAAAGTTATTTAAAATTAAATATCACTCTTAGGGATAGGTAATAATAAATTTGAAAAGAGAACATTACATCACTATATATATATATATTATATAAGAGAGAGAGAGAGAGAGAGAGAAAGAGAGAAAGAGAGAACAAAGAGAATTTTACGTGCCGTAAAGATAACAATTTATATTGTATAGCCTTGGGATTAAAAAAAAATAGAAATCTTTACCAAACTTTTTAGTTTTATGTCAAGCCTTTACATGATATAATAAAGTTACCTTGTCTGTTTCAGTAGTGAAAATATATTTTCAGGTTTTTTTTTTCTCCCTTCCTCCTTTTCTTCTTTCTGTTCACCGTGCGAAATCTTTGGATACTTTTTGAAAGGCTACGGGAATAGGGGAACAAAAGAAATGAAGAGGTAAGAATAAAATTTATGTATATAAAAGTTTTGCGAGGAACGTCAGGCAAGTAAAGAAAACTAGGGAATCAACTTCATGCAAATGTATTTTCTTCATGTTGTGCATCGGTGGAAGGAATAGAAAAAGTACTAAAAAAAATGGTTCGGTGAATATGGGAAAGGGGGTAGAGGGGAAGATTGGATTTAGAGGAAAAGTGAAGAAGGAAAGATGGTGTTCTTTACCATTAACCTTTCAAATACTGGGAATCGATACTTTGAAAATGCGTGTCGTGTCGTCATGGCTTTTTTTTTTTTGTTGAGCAAATAAGAGAGAGAGAGAATAGGGGGTTGAAAAAGGAATGTAAAAAAAACCCGTCGTAAACACACGGCTCTAGCTCTTATAACCAACATTAAGAAGGTGAACGTTAAGGGGTTCTATGGATTCTTCATAAAATTCCCAGTTAAATCTTGAATTTTGGAAGTAAAAAAAAAAATCGAATGTAAGGTCCCTTACACACGTTAAAAAATACTCCATATAAAGTCTTTAAAAATACCATACGTTAGCAAAGAATATTTAGTATTACATTTCTTTAGTATCTTTTTTTTTTCTGTTTGGTTAGATTATCTTAGCGATATGAAAGACAGCCCAATTTTCACAAGAAGTAACTTATCTGACATCTAGAAATGTTACTAGATCTACTTTCACGTATTCATACGTCAAGTCATGTGATCTTCAGCTGCTACTTTAGATATATATTATCAATACCTATAAAATATCAATAATAATATATTAAAATAATATAAATTTTGCCAGAAAAATATATGTTTATATTGTATAAAAAGCTCTTAAATTAAAACAAGACTGTAGTCATAGGATTTAGGTATATTTACTAAAAATTAGTATATAATGAGCTTAATATAGTAAATTATTTATTTTTTCCAGTCCACCATGATTATTGAAGAGTTTTGAAGTCTCTTGATGAGTAAATATAATAAATATTGTACACATATTTGAAGAGCCACTTATGACAATTAAAAATGTTATTAATATACCATCTTGTAATTGTAGATAATAATATATATACATATCTCAATATATCTTGTACATTTTAACTGTTGTCATTTCAATATTATATTAATATACTTTAAATTAAAAAGCCACACCTGGAAATAGTCTTGCGCAGTGTGGATGTTGTGGCTCCCTCTAAAAAAAAAAAAAATAAGGAAAAGTTGAAGTGAAATACGAACAAAGTGTGAATATATTGCAAAAAATCAACTTTAAATATTTATATTAAAAATATTGTTTTTTCAAATTAGATTTGAACTCAGACTCGAAGTGAAAAATGATTACTCGTTTACCCCTACTTAAAATTAAACTTCACCACCTATTTTGTTTGTTGAATAGCTTTAAGTACCTTATAAAACGTGTTGGCGTTTGTGTGTGGGTATACAATTAATAAAGACACCTATTGCATCGGCAAAACGCGTCTCAAACATCCAGAGATCCCACATTAATTAAAACTTGTTTTTTAATTTTCAAAATATGGTTGCCATTAAAATGAAGTTGAAAAATGTGTACATATTCCTATTGGATTATTAACATCTTATTTTAAGTTTTACACTTTTAAAAATAAATAATGACATTTTCGTGGAGGAATAGTGGAAAATCCTCCG
Source organism: Timema podura (assembly GCA_033556935.1). NCBI lineage: Eukaryota > Metazoa > Arthropoda > Insecta > Phasmatodea > Timematidae > Timema > Timema podura. The sequence continues at coordinate 28,427,559 of JAVRXN010000013.1, read as the reverse complement.
TCCACCCGACCAGGATTCGAACCCTATCTCCTTGTCATTGGAAGTACAGTCTATTGCAGGTGTTCCCAAAATGTTTATACAAAAGGAGCCCTTGCATAAGAAAAGATGCATGCTGTTGCTCCCCCACTTTTTCATTACGGTCATCCTTTGTTTTCATTACAATAATCCCTTGTTTTCATTACGATAATCCCTTGTTTTCATTACGATCATCCCTTCTTTTCATTATGATCATCCCTTGTTTTCATTACGATCATCCCTCGTTTTCATTATGATCATCCCTTGTTTTCATTTCGATCACCTCTTTGTTTTCAATACGAGCATCTCTTTGTTTTCATTACGATCATCCCTTGTTTTCCTTATTTTCATTATGATCATGTATTGTTTTCATTACGATCATCTTGTGTTTTCATTACAATCATTCCTTATTTCATTACAATCATTCCTTATTTCATTAGATCATCCCTTGTATTCACTATGATCATCCCTTGTTGTTACGAACCTCCCTTGTTTTCATTGCGAGCATCCCTTGTTTTCATTACGATCATTTCTTGTGTTTAATACGATCATCCCTTGTTTTCATCACGATCATCCCTTGTTGTTACGATCATCCCTTGTTTTCATTGCGAGCATCCCTTGTTTTCATTACGATCATCCCTTGTGTTTACTACGATCATCCCTTGTTGTTACGAGCCTCCCTTGTTGTTACGAGCCTCCCTTGTTTTCATTGCGAGCATCCCTTGTTTTCATTACGATCATTTCTTGTGTTTAATACGATCATCCCTTGTTTTCATCACGATCATCCCTTGTTGTTACGAGCCTCCCTTGTTTTCATTGCGAGCATCCCTTGTTTTCATTACGATCATATCTTGTGTTTACTACGATCATCCCTTGTTTTCATCACGATCATCCCTTGTTTTCATCATGGCCACCCCTGATCCGTATCGATCCTTGACTGTGACAAACTGTGAGTGTGTGTGCGCGCTCTGTCAAGTCAGACAATGGGCCCCAAAGTATCCGATAGTGAACCAAAGGGTGGGTTGGAGGAGTAGGAGAAACTTACCCCTCTCAAACACAGACGACCCCCTCACCCTTCTTCCCTACCAACTCACCTATAGAAATCCTCAACAAAGAGCCGAAGCCTAATGAAGAGATTGGCCCCGTTGAACCGCACACTCCATTCGAGTACGTTTACAAGAAATTAGGTGACGTGCCTGAATACCGCTTCATAATGGTCTTTATCACGTGACACACTCTGACGTCACGTACTACAAGACGTCGAATGTGTATACTTAGAGAGAAATCTAGCAAAGGGACGAACATCTATACGATTAATTGATATATAAAAATAAACTCCATTACTCACCACAAGAAAGCACTAGTTTGACAGTTGATAAAAGGTGGTCACAAAATGTTATATCCATTCTTTAATCCAAGGACACCTGTTGGTTGGGAGGGGAGATAAAGAAAATATAATGGTATGGTGCACCGCACCAACTTTCTCCTGCTTTTATCTTAAAATAGACATTTTACTAAAAACTCTTAAGATTTGTGAAACAAAATCATAGCTCTATACGTTGTTGTATAGACACTGTACTAGAGATCATAAATAAAATAAAATACTCAATGGAATTAGGAAGTAGGAACACTGTTACAGAAAAATTGAGAAATTAGAAATATTATTGTCTACCAAAGAACCAAAAAAATTAAATTCATTTTCTAAGACCTAAATTAAAAAGTATATATATATATGCCTATAGCTCATTTATATATTTGCTCATAGCTCATATATGTATATTTGCTTATAGCTAATATATTATTGGTTTCATAAAAAAAATGTCAAATAAAAGATTTTATCTTTAATAATAGGCCTACTACAACTTTAGATTGATAGGTTATTTCATATCTCAAATAGTTGCGTAGAAATGATTAAAATGTTAAAATTTCTCTCGTCTAAAGTCCCCTCAAAGACATTTTTATGAGAAAATTAGAGTATCCATCTTGTTTGTAAAATCAAATCAAAATCGTTATAGTAGATAGATTTCAAGAAAATTGATTCTTATTTTCTCTTTTTGCCCTTCAGTATACTATCCTTACATTTATGGTTATCTAATTCCAAAACCCATTGGGTTTTTTTTTATGAAAACCCATTGGTTTTTTTTTATGAAAACCCCCAGATACCAGGTTTTAGCCTAATCGGTAAAATAGTTTCAGCTCTAGCCAAGGTACATACAGACAGACAGCATTGGTTTTGAATTCACGGGGTCATGAAACGTCAACATTATTCAAAATCTCGAGTTCAATTTTTTTTTGACGATCACAATACTTTCTCTCCAAAGTGTCGAGAGGCTTAGTGACTATATGAAAAAGTATGTGTGATTTTTTTTATCCTTTATTCTTTTTAAATCATACTAGAAAACCATGTACGTTTTATTTAAGTTATCTTCAATATAATAGGATATCTTTCAGGCTTTCAGTTTTTGTCTCCATCTGATAAATCAATAAGACTTCTTCCTCTTCTGACAAATGTACCTCTCTGATTTTCTGTGATGGCTCTTGAAAAACAGAGCGTGTCAGAGTCAGTCTTCTATTATACCATGGATATTTATTTAGGGAAATTATTATATAAAGTAACGTTGAGAAGATTTACAACACAGCAACAATAAATTCTTGAGAGAGAAATCTAAGACAAAATCCGTTCAAAATTATGAAATCTTTATTACATTGTATCACATTAACGACTTTGCCTACTTGAAGATTTTGAGACTATTTTGGTTAAATGGTTGCATCTTAACTTGACGCACCTAAGCAATCTAAGCACTATCACACTTGTGATGACGTCAATGTACGAAACAAAACGAGAGAGAGAGAAGAAAATGAGTCCACCCTGCGAGGCCTATCTACTGATATCACGTCTCCTCTTTCTCTGACAAGTTTAAACACTCCCACTACTATTTGTGCCTTGAAAACATTTACTTGCTTTTTAAAATTACCTTTTCCTTGTTTCCTATTATAAATAGACATATATATTTTACCGCGGGCTTCCAAATAGCCTAAGTTGTAGATGATTTATAAAAATACGTTAACAAAAAATCTACTTCAAGATAAAATGAATAATTTTGTGACACCGTAGGACTATTTTTATAATTATTTAAAAATTTATAGTTTTTGTTTCAACGTTTATATCATTAAACTCGCTGAGTGAAACTAAATTAAAATTCTAGTCAAGCCACTCATATAGCCCTGAATTTTATGTATTTTGCTTCGATATTAGTTACTTTTATTACATTCATTGAAATAATATCTCACCACTGAACCAACTCCTGAGTGCGAATGTTGGTCATGTGTGGCTATCGCCTGATTTTGTACGTTTAGGCTATTTGGTAAACTTTTCTGTACTGCAAGTTACATGCACTCAGGAATGTAGGCGGGCCCTCTTCATATGTGATATTTGATTATTTTACTGACTATTTCTTCTTTTCTTAAGAAAGCTGTTAAGAAGGGATTACATCATCTATAACCTTAAATATATAAATAAATCTTTTATAAAGGTTAAAACAAGCTTACATGCATGTTCACGCAAATTTTTAAAGTGCTGAAATTAAATTAAGTGATAGAGAATAATGAAATATAATTACAACCATTCTTAAAAAAAAAATTTGTTCTTTATAAAATGAACTTTTTTTTTTTCAAAAGATATGTAGTGATTTATCATCAAAACGTCATTCCAATGCTACATTTTGAAGTGTGGCAATTTGTATCTAATTTAACTTCTCTAAGGACTATCTGATTTGTGCCCCTAAAACATACACTTTCAATAAATTATATTTTTATCAAGTAGGTATCAAATTTAATATTTAAAAAATAACACCTGGATATGGGAATCGAATCCGGACCTTTGGCAATGTTCTATCACAAAGCTCTTAATCATTTCATCCTCGGGATATTTTATAGGTGATTACTAAATATTTAGAGCAAGCTAAACCACATGCCCATGATTCTATTCCTGTTAACAGGTGTCATTTTAAAATTATATTTGATTTAATTGGAAGATGTTTCCAGTTTACCACTAGGGAGAAGTATTTAAGATCAGAATACCAAAAAATAGCTGACTCTACATAATATAACATACCTTCGCATATTGTTTACTATAGTTTGTAAAAAAAAGTCAAATATCAACTAACAGTAAACTTACCCCCTAGTAAGTTTTCCACAGAAACCAATATATTATTTGGAAAATCATTTAAAACACACCTCAGATATAAATTTCCAGCAAGATTTTAACCACCATATTTTTTAATTATAAATTTTCAAAAATTAATCATAAATTAACAATCTTCAAACAATTCTTTACTAAGAAAAAACAAACGTAGATTCTTATATAATCATGTAAAACACTCATTAGATATCAATTTTGAAAAAAAAAATTGTTCTTAGGATTTTCCAAAATTGTATCAATTTAAAAAATTAGTCACCAGTAAATTAACCTTAATTATAGGGCAGGAGTAAAAATAACAATTTGGTCATGAGGTACGGCATTAAACCATAGTTATAAATATCAAGTTCGAATAGTAATCGATTAAAACTTTCAGCACTAGCCCAAGTATTAACAGAGGGACAGACAGAATTTGTAAGAGCTACTTTATAGAGCTCGGGGAAACAAAAAACTTAAAGAAAGATCCATTATCATCTAGAAGTCACCAATATTCAGGTTTCCAATATTTTATCTTAATGAGAAATTAAAAATGTTAAATTCTGACCTAGTCAGTAGAACCTGTCCATAATAATATAAGGAAATCACACTTGTTTCTCTACTCAAGAATGAAAATCAATCTTTGTGAACTTATCTTTATTGTTACGCCCATCTTGCCCAAAGTGGTCTATACACTGACGTAAGTTTGCCGTCTGGTAAGACCTTGCTTTCTACCCCCACCCCCACCCCCACCCCCTTACCCTAGTCATGCTTCCACAGCATCAAAGAGCAACGAAGAAAAAAAGGAACACACAATTCCCCCAAGTTAGAATCGATCCTGAGACTGCTGAAGGAACTGCAGACTAGAAGAGAGAAGATTTAGCCCCCTCCCCTTACCTCCCCTCAACACCCTCTATCCTAACAACCCACTTCCTCAGACTTCTCATCATCTCCTTCACTACTTGATTACCACTGTTCCAGGAAGAACAGGACATAGAGAAGTTAAAAATAAAACTGATAAAGTTGGTGACAAGAGTAACTCTGCCTCCAGATACACTCAAGCTATCCTCTGGGTACACAGACATTCTCCCTCTCCTTAAATCATCCCTTACCCCTTTCCAACCCATTCTATATTATACACAACACTGTCTTTTTAACCCCTCAACCATTCTCAACCCACTTTCTCTCCCCCTTTTCCCCCACCGACGTATCTATCCTACTAACCCCTTCTAGAAATGTCTCATTCCCTTCTCTTTCTCTTGGTGGCGTTCCTTAGCTTGGCTCGTCCTTATTCTATACACGTGCAACTTGGTTATCTTCTATCCTTCCTTCACCCCTTTCTTGCTTCCGTCCTCGTTTATTCTGCCTTCCTTGTTTCGTTGATCTTGGTTCTTCGTCGCAGTCTTTGGAGGTCTGAATTTAATTAAGCGCGCGCGAGTTGTAGAAAAGGGGACAAGGGGTGTGGAGACGCGAGAAGTGAGGGACGCCACCCAAGCAGGAAGACAGCCGTGTGATGACGTCACGCCGTCCGAAAGAGTTTTTACAGTGTTGCCAGCGCTAGTCTTCACCTACGATGTCCACCCCCGGTACCCCAAGTGTGGGGCGTACAGACAACTAGCAGGAGCAACTTGGTCCGAGTTATTGTATTTCATAACGACGTTGCCTATCTGCGACGAAGTGAAAAGTTAAGATAGAATTTCCCATGTTAATATGTTTACGTTTTATCCGGTTTACGTTTTATCCGGTGGGTTTTAAAAATAAGACATAACATTGAAACAAAATCAATAAATTATTAAATAATTCTAAAAAAATAGTATTACGATGTCGAAATATTACTTTGTTGATCTTAAAGTAATTGTTTTTAAACCGCGTCTTACTACCAGTTTTGGGTTATACGCTTATGTGCTAACTGCACCAATGGTTTTAGGAAGGTTATATTTAGTGGAAGTGTACCCACATTTCCATGTATAGAGAGTAGAAAACCGTTTTGAAAAAAACCTCATTACACCCGAAAGAGATTAGAACCTCGATTTCCCCGTTATCGGCAGTCTAGTTTATTGCGAGAGTAGCGTGTTAGACCACGGGGTCATCAAAGCAGGTCTTAAAATAGTTACAATGGTTTTTAGTAACTTCTATAAACAAAGTGTTCCTTCTTTATAAATCAGACTGTACATTTAACATTTTAGAATATTTAAATTCAATGTTTTTCTGTAAATTCCTTGAATGATAACTTGTGTGAACAGACGCTGTGTGATAATAGATCCTGCTTTGTATCTCAACGTCAGGACAAAAAGCGACTAACAGCCCTAAGTAAAAAACAAACACATTATTGATGGCTTAATTTAAAGGGTAAGGATTTGGAAATTAACTTATAGGAAAACCCAAAACTTATTAGCGTGGAGAAAGTTTTGAAAACCTCTGAGATAAATATAATTTGAAGAAAACTAATCCCTTGTGCACCCTATTGAGATTAAAACTTCAAATTAATAACGTTACCTGAAATAAAAAATAATAATATATCGCAAGCCAGACACCTTGTATGGCGTGACCATCGAAGAGGGTGTAAGTGACGGACAATAATCCCCAACCAAGCCAAAGGTTTTTATGGCGCCAATTGAAGGCTTCAAGGCTTCTTCGACTTACCACCCCAACCCCACCCACAAAGCACTGACAGATGGGAGTGGTATGACGTCATAGATATTATTCATACGCACGTGGCCTGAGTGATTTCATGTCATCATTGTGACTGGTTGAAGAAGAGGGAGGGTTGGCACCCTCACGCAGGGGGGTGGGTGGGTGGTTGGGGAGGGGGAACGAGAGGTTATAGCCACCCCCCCTCTCTCCCTGTTGTTACTACCCTAACGTATTCTCTACTTGGTATTGTGTGTCAGGAGGGGCCGCCAATTGAAGGGGAATATAGATAGGCCAACTGTCTGTTTTTAGAAGGAAATCAATACTCGATGAGTGACGGGCTGTTTAACAGCAACTCGTCATTCATCGGTACACTATGTTTGATTCTTTCCCATTTAATATGGTTTGTTTAGAAATAAAAAATAAAACTAATTCATAAACAAATGCAATAAGTCCTCTAATTAAAGGTGTGAGTGTAGCACAGACACGAGAAAAGTTATGCGTTTTTTGCGTCAAAATATCGTAATTAGTTGGTAAAAATAAATCAAATATTTCTTCAGTGTAGATATATAGCTTGATTTTTTTCATATGGTGATATCAACAGTACTTGATTATCTTTCAAGTTCATCCTGGTAATTTAATGCCCAGAATTATCTTCATTTAAAAAGTTTGTTGCTATGCTTATGACAGATATTCAAGAAAAGTCGTTTTCATCATGTGAAGAAAATTAAATTTCTGTTTCCACGAGAGCACTATTCTTTTATAGAGGCCAAAAAAATTATTATAAAAACTGTGGAAACACTAAACTTTTTACCCATCTCCTACACTCCAACCTTTAGTCTATAGTTCGTTTTGAAAGTTTTCCCATGAGTTGTAAAAAAAAACCTGTAAGTCGAATGGTGTTAAAATACTATGTATTTGTGACATATATGTTCTTTTTGGTGATAATTAATTAGACCTATAAACTTTAGAGAAAATAAAACTTGGCAAAAATAAAACATTAATCGGATATAATCTTACAAAAAAAACATTTTTTAAATGCTTCTGTGAGCTAATGCTCTAAGGCTCATCTCACAATAGACTACAGCATAATTCTTTACTTTTTATAAATATTTATTTTTCACTAAAAGAAACACAAAAGACACTAACATTAATCATTGAAATGTTGTTTTTTTAAATTTATTTGCTAAAAATAAAGAAAATTTTGAAAAATAATAATTTTGTTTTATTTTTGTATTTATTCTAATTCTAAAAAAAATCCGAAAATGTTTAAAAATTAGTATAAGATTAGTATAAGGAAGATGTAAATGACCCGCTTCTGTGAACGAATGGTCTAAGGTCTGGTATTAGACTGGCCTTCTGATGATGCTCGAATCCCGGTTGAGTCTACTGTGTGTGGTTTTTCCTAAATGGTTTCCCACTCTCCTTACAAGCAAATGCGGGAAGATCACCTCTGTAATACTTCCGTCCTCATTCCTACCTCATTAAAGTAGTTATCATATTAGCGTGTAGCACGAACAACTAGTAGACGCGGCTATAAAAAAAAATGGAGGTTTTAAAAAAGTGTAATGAAATGAATCCGGAAGTTTAATGTTTCTATCAAGTGTTAAACTAACTTATTTTTTAGAACCGTGTTTTACTAGCCGTTCGGGTTATACGCTTGTGTACTAATTACACTAATGTGCTAGGGATTAAGAAGGTTGAATTTAGAGGAAGTGTACCGACATTTGCGTGAGGGAGAGTGGAAATTCGCCCTCAGTACACCCGACAGTGATCGAACCTCCCATCTCCCCGTATTCAGCAGTCTAGTTTATTACTAACGTAGCTCCTTAGACCATGTGGTCATCAAAGCAGCGTTTATTAAACTTACCATCCTTTCAGATTGGTTTCCTTCTATATATTTACAATACATTATTTTACAGTGTCTTCCAGGTTGTTTTAGCCAGCATCAATGAGCACGCAGACTAAAAGGTCAGGTTCATCTAGTTTGTTTTGCCTGCGAGGGGGAGGTTAGGGTTTGAATCCCAGCTGGATATAATGAATATGTTTATTGTCTCCCTAACACGGTTTTCCTCTCTTTCCCTTCATGAAACACAAGATAATTAAGAGAAATAAATTAAAAACATCAATATTAAATATTTCATAAAATGCTTGGATTCGTTCAAAACACGTGTTTAAAGTTTCCCATGGGAAGTTGTTAGAGTAAAGGATTTATAATTGGTTAAATCCTAGTTGCAATATTCCAAAAATATCAATTTTTTTTTATA